>MUZC01003154.1:443087-480209 GCA_002072015.1 Radix auricularia
AGATAAAATAAATTGGCGCGTCTCAATCGGTAACAAAGTTGAGAGTTGTATTTCAAAGCCAAGGTCATTTCTAGCCATTCCTAGTTATCGCTTTTGTGTCTTATTTTGTGTCATACTGAAAGGACAGAACCACCCCCACCAGGTATTTTTGTTATTATAGTGAAAATCATTCGATGATTGCAATACTTTTAAAAAGTATTAGATGGAGATAGGAGTGGAGACACGTGTGTGTCGGTGGGGTGGGGGGTATTAGATAAACAACATTGGCTTGCTCAATCGGTATCAACGATGAGCGGCATATTTCAAAGCCAAGGTCATTCCTAGCCCTTCCTAGTTAATAGTAGTTTGGGTGTTTTGTTCTATTTTCCTTACTTGAACAATTCAAAGAACTAAAAACTTTTTTTGTTTTAAATGATTTTTGTTTTAACATTCCTGGTAAAAAAAAGTATATCAAAATACTTTGTAGTTTGTCGGGACAGTGTTTTATTTCCCTTTAACACATAGAACTTATATCTTTTTAAGCATTTTCATCTTAATACGCATTTCACCGTATTTATTTCAAACGAAAAGTTTTAATTTCATAAATTATTCGCGAGCCGAAATTTGACCTCAGAAGAGCCACAGTTCAAACACTGGTGGTAAAGATGTTGCAGTAACATTTTCACGGGTACCCGGGCGCCATTTTACTACCCGGGTAATTGCGCGGCAACGGGTACCCGGGTCCCGGGTACCCGTTGACAGGCCTACTCATGAGCGTGCGCAACTGAGTGATCATACACTCTGTTTTTATGTAAATGACATTTGGATAGTCTAGCCAAGCATCTGTGACAACTGCTGTCCTCGGCAACTCAAAATTAGTTCAAATTCAAATGCATTCATGTGTTTGTGAAATTTATGAAAATACGCTACAATATGAAATGATTAAGAAAATGCGTTAATAACGATGTAATTGTCTATTACTGATTTGTTTCCCTGTGATATCACACACAAAATATTTTGGGACCGGGATTTGGAGGATTGCCATTTATAATATAGTTTAGTATACTCACTATGCGATAGAGACTATAGACTATAGTGTATATCAGCACTTCACTATCACTATGACTATACTATAACTCCTCTAAGACTATAGACTATACAAGCGTTAATAAAGTAGTGAGCAGTCTGAGTAGAGTATTATGACATTATGAGTATAGTATAAGTATAGATAGTGTTACCTTACTTAGTGTAGAGTATAGACTATTTACTATAAGTTAGTATTATTGCTATTACTATTAGACATTATTATTAGACTATAGTCTATAGACTTAGACAAAATACTTCAGAGAAGTCAGTTTTACGCTTCTCACTTTGTACCTTGTATTTGAAAAATAATTTGTAATTCAAGTAATTGTGGTACTGTAAGTATATCAGGATATTTATCGTGTGCTAGGGCAGAGACTAGATCTAGAGGTAGAGGCTTGTAACTTACTTTCAGACCAAAGTTCTTAATCTTACGCAAAAGGTTCTCAGTCTTAAGTTAACTGTATACTGTATAATAAAATAAGACAATTAATTTTAACTATGTTTAATATATATTATGAGTCATTAGAATCATATACATATAATTCATATAACATAGTCTCATAGTATTAGTGTAGATATATAGTATAGGATGGCACTTGTAAACCTTGGTGGTTTGCCTAGGCCTAGTCCTAGTAAAACTGTAAGTACACCATGGTTGAAAAAAGTACATTGACAGCACACAAAAAAATTAATCTTGATGTGTTTGTTTTAGTGCCTTTAGCCTTTAGTATGAAAATAAGCGCTTAGAATTTAGAAACAAATGTTGATTTATAGGTTATTCCTAACATAATTTAGACTTAACTAACTCATATAAAATGTATATTTTATAGACTTACATTATTCTATATAATGATATATACTTTTTGTTTAATGGACAATACATTTTTGACTCATTTCCCAACAAAACAAATGAATTTTCTACCACAATGTAACCAGACCAAATCCCTTTGTTATACTATGTAAACCACTGCAGTGAGTGTGTAGGCTCTTACTTCAAAAGATATATCATTATAAATGGTTAGCTACCTTTTTATTCAAATAAGCTTATAAAATTAATTATGAAAATACTAACATAAACTAAGATATTACATTAATGTCATGTTATTTTTTCACCTCTAAAATATTAGAGGGTGAAAAACAAAAAATTTGAGAATTTTGTAAATATTTAAAAAAACTAAGAATCTCTTGTGAATTTCTTCTCTTCAGGCCTGTTGACTTAACCTGATTATCTCTACTTGTATTCACAATGACGGATGCCCAGATCCCAAAGGGGGGGCAGTCAATAGCCCCCACTTCGTTGCCAAATATTTCATGGTTTGAATTCATTCTCAATGAAAAATTACTCAAAGAGCATCTCAGTCAAGAAAATCCTGGTGATGTCAATGTTTATTATAATTTTTGATATAATTAATTGTCCTTAAGAGCAAATAAAGCAATATAATTTTTAAAAATTTTCTCTGTAAATTTAAGATAATGAGGCCAAAATAGATAACTGGCTATTGTGATTAATTTGGAAAAAATACTTTTCTCCTGTAAACAAACATTTATGAGAAATTGGTATGTTGTAATTGGAAAGAAATAAAGTTATAAACAATTATGATCAAAATCCATAAATTTGGATAACTTCTCCAGCTTTTCTTTTCCTAACTGTTTATTGATTTTAAAACTTCTTGTTTAATATGCAGATCCAAGTCCTTGTCAGCTGATTATTCAGTTCTTGCAACAAGCAGAAGTTGAGATGGCAGCCGTTATTCAATCAGCCAATGAGAAAAAAGTGCAAGTACCACCTGGTGTCATCCCTATTCCTATCAATAAAATAGAAGATGGTAGGAAGATCAAATAGCTCCATCACTTTTCTTTAAGTTTTTGATGCCATAATGATTCTTTATAGGAATATTTTTTTACAATTTACAGTGTCATGAAAATATCAGTTTAAAATGTATCAATGTTAACATCTGTACCACCATTGTGTCAAAAAGAACATCATTGTGTGAAGAAGCTTGTATTTTAACATTTTTGTCTTGTAATTATGCTAGTGTGTATTACTATTTTTGTTCATATTGTTTGTGTCAATGTTTTGTCACATTTTGTATCAACTATGACTTGATATCCCATAAATAATGTTTTTGATAAGAATGTTGCTATTGTCTTGACAGAACCAAAAGTAATTGAGCCAACAAAGAAAGTTAAGGCACTTCGCCTTCTAGCCCTCAAAGTTGGTTGTTATCTCAGATGGAACCTCATAGCCATGGAGAAAGGGTCAGTAAACTTGTTGGTATATTTGTTGAATTTTTACTTACCTAATGAATATTATTCTCTTCCTTGTGATAACCTTTAAAAATCTTTTATAATAGGCTTGAAAAATTTTGGCTCAGTGTCACCTTTGGTATAATTGATAAATGTAATGCATAACAAAATACTAACATCATGAGAATCAAATGAACACATATTTTTAGCAACTATTTCATATCTAGGTTTCTTATAAAATCATACAACACAGATATTAAAGATGAATTGTGTGTTTTGCCTCCCTAACAGTATTCCAACACCAATACTGCAAGCCCTGCTAATTCTCTTGTTACAAATTTGTGTGCCAAGTGTTATTGACAACATTCACAACCCAGACCTTGAAGTTATTACCTTGTCAGAGCTGGGAATTTTTGTTGTGCATCTCTTTCACCGTTGGTATGTGTAGCAGATCTTCTAGATCTAGTTGTCAGTTTCTCAATTGCCAACTGATAGTTATCTATTTTTGTAGTATTTGTATAAGTTTAATAACTATATATTTTCATGCATTTTTTTTAAAAAGTAATATTTAAAATAATTAGTTCAAAAAAGTATTTCATTTTTCTCAATTTTTCTTGATAATTGTTTTAAATAAAATCATCTGATAGTAAAATGAGTCCTGGTTTTTATTTTATTTTTTACATGTTTTAGAATTTTAATCAAGAAAGGACTTTGATTCTTATTTAGGTTACATAAGACAATACTCTCTTATTGGTCCAAATAAATGAAAGTATGTTGTTGTTTTTTCAGTTACAGTACACAGATTCATTTTCAGCACTTGTCTAACTACATTACACTAACATCTCTACTCTTATGTGTTTATTGTTTTTCTGCTTTTTGAAGTCATCTTGTGTTGAAAAATTCCTTTTTTCAAAAGCAGAACCGGAATTCTCAAGTGAATTTTACTTTTTCCAAAAAGAAAATTTAAATGCATTGAGGCATCTTATTATTGTTTTAGTAAAATCACCTTTTTCCTCCATCTCTCTTTTAAATGCAATGTTGTTGTTTATTTTTTTTTGAGAAATGCATTTGTTTGGCAATGAATTTTATTTTTGAGATTTCAGTTACCATCCTAAAATCTTGAACGAAGTTGAATTTTCTATTCTTTCTTTGACTCATAAGGTGTGTGCGAAGTGTTGTGAGAGACAGCTTCCCAAGTAAACCTATTAAACAAGGATTTGTTTCTATGTAAGTTAAATTTGTGTAGTCACTTTCTTGTTTAACTCTATATACATGCACCTACATGTAATGTATTTAATGAACAGTGAACAACCAAACTGCTACAAGTTGAATAAATACCTTTCATATTTTCCGGAAAATATGAGATCCTAAACGGAGATTAGTATGTTTCTAATTGGTTTATGTCATACGCACTTTTAAAAATAGTTACTTGCAGTAAAAATGAGTAGTCTGTAAAAGGAGAGGAAATTGTCGAAGGTTTTAAATTTAAATTACCATCACACAATAGATTAAATAAAGAATGTTGTCTTATATAGACTAATGTAAACATTTTTTTAGAATGGGGGACATTCATGTTTTCTATAAAAAAAATATTTTTTTTTAAATCACAACAAATGGAAAAGAATCATTAGATGTTAAATGGGAGCTTTTTGTTTTTAATGCACAGGCCTGGTCAGGTTGATCCCAATGTGGTCATGGCTCAAGCTACAGACACCATTATTAGAAAGGTATATTACAGGACAGATAACATTTAATTATTACCATACTTTACTAAATGCAAACTTCAGGCAGATTTTAATTTATTATCATAAAAACAAGTAATTTTAAGAGCGTAATGTTCACACATGAAAGAAGCCTTACATAAAATAAATATTTTGTTGCTGACTGTCTTAATGTTTTGTTTGTCAAATCTAGTTCAAAGAAGAACTGCCAGCCTCCATTAGTTTCCTAGAGAACTGTTTGCGCATTTTAGAGTCTGGGGCAAACAGTGCTGATATGCCCAGCACAGAATTCTTTGGTCTACCAAAGGAGGATGCGGACGGGCAACTACTTTGGGGAAACACAATCAAAGTTTCGCCACAAGAAATGACATGTCAGGTGAGTATGTCAAAGGTTTTTTCATTTGTGCTCATTTTGAAATCCCTTACTTAAGTCTCACAGAAATTAAAGCTGAAAACAAAGTCCTATGATTAATTTTCACAGTTTGTCAACAAGCTTTAAAAACTAAATACTATGTGAAACTATCATGTTATTTGCACCATATTAACCTAAATTTCATCATAAGGATTATAATTTAAAGTCAATTATAACTGATAATACTTGGTATTCATGCATATGGAAGAAAATGTCAGTAGAGCATTTGCAAAAGCTATTTTGTTAATAATGATAGGGTTTTTTCTGTAAATGAACTGCATGATCTAAAAATAGTTATGAGAAAGCTAGAGTATAAATATTTTTTAAAATTTTATATTGCACAATTTTACATCTGTGTTATAGTAGCTCGTCAAATTTGTTAAATTCAGACTTTTAATCCAAACAAGGTGAATTTTAGTTTATTTTTAACATTTTCAGAATGATGTTAAGATCGCATGAAACATGACATAACTCAAACTCTTTTCTTTACGCCTTAGATATGCTTTGATCTTGGAGCTCTGTATTTTTTTAAAGGAGATTATAGAAAAGCGTATGAGAAGTTCCGTGTTTGCAAGCAGCTGCACAATGAGGTAACATTAAAATGCTGTGTTTAGTTTTCCCATTTATGTAATGTTTCTAAACTTAATTTATATACTCCGGTCTACTTCAAACCAGTGGATAAATCATGGGTTATCAAAATGATGTGTTCAGCAATTGACCCACAGATAGGGTTTAACTATAATCTGGGGCATTGTCCAGCTCCTGTCTCATAACATGGGGTGCTGTGTGTTGACCCTCCTTCCTTTCATTCATCAATCTTTTCCTATCAAAACTAAACAGTGGTATATGCTTGTTTTATGTTCCTTTTTCTTGGACATATTGATCCCCTTTAAGAGCTGTGTGATAAGACCTATGGTGTCATTACTATTAGACATTTTTATTATTAATAAAATTCCAGTCAGGTCTTGTGCAGTACCCCACAGTTGCAGGGGTGTGAAATGTGAAAACTGTGAAAGGTGAAATTCCAAACTCTTTTTCTGCACACACCCTTTTTTTTTAATTCTGCATAATTTGCTACTTTCAACTTAGAACCTACTTCATGATCCTTTCTCTCACTCATTATTAGGCTTTACAAATGTTATATATTGTAGTGATACAACTGTTAAATCTAGTTTTAGATATACTCAATAAACTTTTGAAACTGTCATGTAGTTAGTGGATTCCTGTGTATCAAGGATTCTTGCTGGGTTACAAACCCAGTGCTGGGACAATGGCTCCTGTGACACCTGAACACAAGAGGCAGTGTCAACTGTCAGAGGTTCAGGATATTTTCTTGTGTCTATGAAATTGGCCACACCCCGAAACAATTTTTCTGAAAGTTTGATTTAAAATATGCTATTTATATACAAGAATATCGGGCAAAATTTGATTCAAGGACCTTGACAAGTAATAGTGTTATCCATAGACTTGATTGTCTATCAGACCTTCACAGTGCCATCATGATCAGACGAAATTCTCTAAGGGGTGATCCATACACTTGATTTCCAGATGATACTTTATAATAAAACATATAAGACATTGCTTCTCTTAACTTTTCCCACTCATGATTCATTGCTCTCTATGCCAGCTTGAAGATCCTGTTTACTGTACCATAGATGTGGAACGTCTGCGTGGCTATTTGACCAGCTGCAGCAGCCTGTTGGGAGTTCCAACTGACACCAGGGCCCCCAGCCTCTTTGAGAGAGCCGAGGTGGCACGAAGAAAAAACTTTCAGGTGTGTCTTTCATTCTAGGGCCACCACCATATACAATGGTACCACAGTATATGTCCTGAATCCGTTCCAGATCAAAAAGGATGTATATCAAAAATATTTTTACTATAAGGCTGCGGAAATGAACGATTAATTTCTCGATTAATCGTTAAAAATTTTTAATGATTAATTGACCCATTACTTACAAATTATTGGAAGTCAAAAAGTAAAAAAATCATAATAATAAATAGTGGTTTATAAATAATAACAAATTTTCTGACGATTATAAGAACATTTTCGTTTTAAACTATTGACTGACGTAGATGTATTCTGAGGTACTATTGTATATATTAAATAACTTTATCTTTATTATTGTTCTTTGAAACTGTTATCTTGAGAATATTTGCACTTAATGCATGTCTGCCTACTGCTACAAACCCTGAAGTGGAAAAAAAGAACTTGATAAAATGAAATCTCCTTTATCAGGGAATAGTAGAGGTTCTCAGTATGGACAACTTGAAACAAGAGCTGGACATGGTTTACAGAGGCAATTTACAGGAGGAATTACTCAGAAAAGGGTAAGTAATCCTGGCATATTTTAAATTGCCACTTGGGAACCAAAACAACTAAAGGTAGAAAATGGGTGACTATTTGCTCAATTTATAATTCTCCGATAAAGTAACAAAAATATTTTTATCTTATCAGGCTCAGTAAAGTATTAAAAGATGTAAAAACAAATTAATGCTTTAAAGCTGACAAGAGAAAAACACAAGCATGTCATTTGTAAATTGCTTGTGTTAATGATTAACATTGCTGAAGAATCCTTTCAAATTGCGATTATTTATATTAACTTAAATTTGACAACTTTCTGCATGTCATGTTGGTGACCAGTATGACTGACCTGCACATTGAAGTTTATCTGTGCAATGTTGTAAGGACAGCCTTGGATGGAAAAACTCTTGTCACTCCGATACTCGAAACTCTTAGAAAAGCTGACTCAAGTACTTTTAACTTTGTCATTGAGGTGAGCCAGAAAAGCTAATGATTAGGGACCAACCGGATAGGAATTTTCTACTGGGTACCAAATCCGAATAGTTAGATGTACTATTTGCCGAATCCGGGTAGTAGTAAAGTTGTGAAATGAAAATAGAAAATTTGAATTAATTTTGGTTTTTAAAACAGCAGTTGCTATATTTCGCAAAACCGTAACCACTTTGTATTTAGCTTTCACGTTTTCTACCAATACAATTTAATTTCAGGTATTTAATTTGGTTTATTAAATTATTATTGACTATATTTTTATTGTTTACTTTACTTCCATTTACACTCTTCATGCAAAGTGCGATGATATTATAATTATGAACAATAAATTCATTATATATTACTTGTAAATTGGTTTCTTGCTTATTTACTTAGTAAATGTTAGTTGCTAATTTTAGTTAATTTATTTACTTTAATTTAAATTTATTTTATTCGACATTTAAACAGTTTAAATTTTAAATATGGTGGCGTGGGGCTAATCACTAGGAGTAAACACGAAATTGTCATAGAAAATTAGTTTATTAACTTTCTATCTTTATAATTTCAAATTATTAATGTCTATAAATTTCATTAAATTTGTTTTAGTTTTAACAATTTGTATTTATACTAATCTTAAAATTTATCAAAATTCAAAAATTGTATTTTTTAAGGTATTTTTAGATATTTGTCATTCGGCTGTTTTCATGGGCAATATTTGCTGAGGCGAATAGTTCCAAAAAACCCGATATCCGGCTGGGGCGAATGTCCGGAGCGGTTTCCGGTTGGTCCCTACTAATGATGGCACTTTTAACATTTGATTGAACAAATTTAACATTAAAGTGAACTAGCTTTAACATTAAATTAAACTAATTCAAAAAATAAAAAGGGGTTTGTATTTTTAAAGGCTTAGTACTTAATATTGCCAGTCATTTGGTTGTCTAAATAATTTTAACTTGAGTGGGAGCAGTGCATAACTGAAATGCTACAATAATACACAGAGCCAATAGTCTCATAATTTCAAGCTGTTGATGTTATATGCATTCACTGTAAAAAGAGCACAGTGCTGTGTTGATGAAGAATATAAATTCCCAAGATTTTGGCATCACAAACGTCTTATCTTTAGTCCCAGGATTGATGTTAACATATTGAGTTCAACCCATTTGTATGTAATGCTTTAATCAAGTTTAAATGTGGCTTTTTGATCAAATAAACTGTTAACTTTGTTGTCACCAGCTTCTGAGTTCAGTCATGAAAGGTTCCTCAGTCACACAGAGAACAAACTTAAAATGTTTCATCTGGTAAGTGTCAACAAAATTTGCCCTTATAAATACTTGTCTCTCATCTTTATCTTTGCCCGCCATCTTTATCTTAGCCTGTCATCTTTATCTTAGCCCGCCATCTTTATCTTAGCCCGCCATCTTTATCTTAGCCTGCCATCTTTATCTTAGCCTGTCATCTAGTTCTTGTTGATATCTCAGCCTTCATTGTGCCTGGAATTAGTAAAAGCTGATTTCTGCTATAAATCCACTCAGGCATGTGATAGAGTTACTGCCCCCTGACAGCATCTTCTCAAAGAAAGTTTTGACCTCTGACCTTGCCAGCTACTTTAATGAGGTGGAGTTGGCTGAATTAGCAATAGAAGATTCTGATGTCAACACTTCGTATCTACAAGAAATCGGCATGGAAGACCCATTAGCCATGACCAGCTATCCATCAACTAGGGGTAATCATTTTATTATCTTCCCTTCTGTTTCCAGACTTTTTTTAAACCTTAGTTTTTAAAAAAAATTTATTAATAATAGCATAAAGATATCACTCAAATTATAAGCAAATTAATCATATATTTTTATTAGCACTTGAAAAACAAGGCTTATATTTTAAAGAAAAATTATGCTGTTGGTGGTGATGATTGGGAGGGGGTGGAGGGTCAAAAGGACAAAGACATATTCAGCACTAAACTTATGTTCTAAAGTGAAATTCATCATCTCTCCAGAATCCTCCTATAATATGAGTGATATAGAGGGCCAACTACTTGCTGTGTATGAACCCAAAATGATCAAAGACATCCTCACAGAACTGTATGAGAATAGGAGACTGAATGCAGCTCAAATCATCTCTCTCAATGACCAGGTTCAGTAACTGTTGACATTACATATTAGAGCTTTAAAAGCCGATGGGCTATTTCTTCCCCTTTAACAAAAATGACAATATAGCAACTCACTTGTTCATGTAATTATTGTGAACACCGTTAATTATGTGATAAAACTTGAAATCAGCATTGAAACATCTTAAATTTTATAATTTAACTAGGATATTTCAATGACAATATATTCTGAGTGTGAATGACTGTTTTCTGATTGCTTTTTCAGGTTGGCTATGTTTTTTTATATTCACTGTTTGATGTGTCTGTAACCCTCCAATACTTTTTGTTTTAAACAGTGGAAAATCCCAAAGGAACTCAAGCAACTCATGGACTCTCCAAGCATGGACAAAATAAAAGAGTTTGATAGAATTTACCTGTACATCCTGATTGCCAAAGCAAGACATTGTATGGAGTTACATGTAGGTGCCCAGCTTCCTGATCAAATCATTTCATTTCACCTTTCAACTGGTACTGCTACCATGAATATTTCTTCACTAAATTATTTTGAAACTTTTCAAACATCAGCCTTGCTGTAACCACAGAACAGTTAATAATCTTGAACTTTACAGACTGATTAATGAAATTATTTATTTGTTGTAAATTGTAAATTCACTATTGATTTGTTTCCGCTTTTATATGTTAACAATTCATTTTAACGAACTAATTAAGGAAACAACATTTATTTTATTGATTTAATTAAATGTACTGTAATTTATGTGGTTGTTATGATATGAATGTTCATTAATACTTATATGTATGTTATTATCTTCATGTAAAGCGCTGTGAGCCCAATTCCACACTGGGACACAGGGCTATATAAATTATCAATTTATTATTATTAACTCGGTAACAATACTACAACAGTTATTTTAAAGCTTGAATGTATTATAAATACTAATTTAATAGAAGTTATTAACTTCACAGATCTTGAATGTATTGAACATATTGCAATCTCTGTTCAGATCTATGAAAGGGCGCGAAGCCTGCTACCTGTTGCAGAGTCCATATTGGTGAACACACACTATGTGGCAGCCAAGCATGTCCGTTGGCAGATCCTTCTGGCAGAGCTGTGTCATTATTCCTTTAACCTAACGGCCAAAACAAATCTCAGTGTTCAAGATCTTGTCATACAATGCAAACAGTGTCTGACAGCCGTTAGATTAGGACAAGGTAAATAACTATTGACAGCTGTTAAATAAGGAAAAGGTATACTACTATTGACAGCTATTAGATTAGGACAAGGTATATTACTATTGACAGCTATTAGATTAGGACAAGCTATATTACTATTGACAACTGTTATGTAAGGAAAAGGTATACTTCTATTGACAGCCAGGAGATTAGGTCACGCTATACTACTGACAGCCATTAGATTAGAGCAAGTTATACAACTATTTTTAACCATTATATTAGAACAATGTATACAGCATTGACCAACCATTAGAATAAAACAAGGAATACTACTATTGAAAGCCATTAGATAAGGACAAGGTATACTCTTATTGACAGCCATTAGATTAGAGCAAGATATACTACTATTTATTGCCATTATATTAGAACAAGTTATACAGTATTGACAGCCATTAGAATAAAACAAGGTATATTACTATTGAAAGCCATTAGATTAGGAGATGGTATATTACTATTGACAGGCGTTAGACCAAGACAAGGTATACTACTTTTGACAGCCTTGTGATTAGTTGTAGGTATACTACTATTGATTATTAGTCTTAGAAAAGGATAGGTTAGCAATTATTCAGTGAAATAATCCCAAAGAATGTAACTCTTTAGTTATTTAGCTTTGAACCAGGCATGCTATTTATGGATCAATCAAACTACACAAATAAAATTTCTAGTTCAAAGAATATGAAAGCATTATAAGGGGAAAAAAAAATTAATGTATTTTGTTACTGGTAAGTTCCAAACTAATTTCAAATGAAATGATTAAATGTCAAGCTAATTAAACTCTGTGTATTTACTGAGAGCCATGAAATATTTCATTACAATAAATTACATATCTGTATGACAGACATCACTCCAAGTATTGAGGTTGTGGAACATTGTGCAGCTTTCCTGTGTAACATAGGAGAATGGCAGTATCTTGCTGATCTCAACAACACTGGAGATGGGTTTATAGAGGTAAGTCAAGAACAGTACTGTGTGTTACAAGCAGCTACTTAGGAAATGTTTTTTAAGAATTTTACAAGTGAAGCAATAGATGAATATTGAACAAAGTTTTAACCCATTCCCTCCTGAAGTGCTATTTCTTTACTTACTAAATTTTTTATTAAAAGTTTCCTGCCAAAAGGGAAGTAACTTTCTTGAGTTTTTTCACTCCATAAGAGCAGTATTTTGATTTTCATTAAAACATTGTTTAATCCTAAAAAATAAATAAATAAGTGTATCAAGAAATGAATTATGTTTAATATTAATACAGCATTGACTGTACAAAAATAACTAATAAATACCAATAGAGTGATAAATGGAAACTGGGATGAATGAATACTTGCTACATATAGACGCGTCATACAAAATGAAAAAAAATTCTATTTAATATTGTAATCACAACATTGCCAAAAGTCTCAAGGAAATTGAGATTTTTAAATTCTGTTCTGAACTTACAACGTGAGTGTACATCTCTATTAAAAAAACACAGTTTGGCACATCTGGAGGGATCCCCCAAAACTTTCCAAATGTATTTTTACTGATAATCATGTTGAATTACTTCTAGGAGTATCTGGTTACAACAACTTGAGTTCAAACATTGACTTTCCAAGGACCATTTGTTAAACACTGCTTATTGTTGGAATAGCTCTAAATCTATTGATATCCAATCAGTGGACAGAGCTGTACTCGTCTCCCACATCAATGGGAAAAAATATGCAGATACGCTTTAAGTTAGGACAATGTAAACCTACTTTCATTTAAAAGCTTTATCACAGTCCCATTCTATGATATATTATATATTTTGAAACCATCAAATTCAGCTGCACCAACTGCACATTTAAATTCAGTTTATACTACAGCAACAACTTAAGTTGCCTTGAAAGTAGAAAGCTTATTTGAAAATTACAAATTTTCTTCACAAGTCATCCAAGTACAAGGAGACATGTTACAGCTCTTTGAAATTTACATGTGCGATGCAATGAATGTAAATTATTACTAGGCTTTGTTATTGTATTGCCCCCTATTTACTTCTTTACTGGCAATAAAAAATGCTATCCATTTGCCTTACTGACTGTATGATTTATTGATTGAATAAAAAGTTGTGAATAGTTTGGGGTCATTCATATTAGTCAGTTATTAATGGATGGACAACAATAAGGCCATGTTTAAGAATGTTGAGGACAATCTTAAGTCTGTATGTCAATAATTAACTGAGATTAGATGCTGCAAGTTGCATACAATGCATAAACTCATTTGTTAATTACATATTGCATTATTTTAATTGTGGGCACCTTGATATTTACTATATCACTCTATAATCAAAATTTGTTATGCAGAAGTCATGTCTATATTTAAAAAATGCCTCTACACTGTTTTTTTTTCATGAATTTGCAGTTTCAAGTCAGGAAAAAGTCTTGAATTTTTTTATGGAATTCAAGTGGGAAAAATGGATAATATATAACATTTCAATATCACATTGTGAATCTAATGCTCTTATGTGTTTACTAATGTTATTTCTGAAGAATTCGAAAATAACTACTTCTGTTAAATATAAATTGTAATTAAAAATTACAATTTTTACTGTTATGCTCTTAATCCATTCTTTCAGTTTTCACGTCTCCTTGCTCTTTTGGTACGTGATATTCAACAAAAGAAAAATGTCAGGAAACCAGCCAGAGATTTATGGGATGCAGTAATAGGAGTTTTTCAAACTGGTAAAGTGTAAATTTTTATAAAATGGTTCACTTAACAAGTAAATTTAGAATAATTCCAAAAACAAAAAATTGTGATTGTAGAGATGAAAAC
Organism: Radix auricularia; assembly: GCA_002072015.1. Taxonomy (NCBI): domain Eukaryota; kingdom Metazoa; phylum Mollusca; class Gastropoda; family Lymnaeidae; genus Radix; species Radix auricularia. The sequence goes on from MUZC01003154.1 coordinate 457,418, forward strand.
ATTGTTTTTTATTTCACTTTTGACTGTTTCAACTTACCCTGTTATAATTCAACTAATGGTATTTATTTTTTCATTTAGTGTTTTAATATTAATATTTTATCTACTTCCTACAATTGAGTAAAAGTAAAATATGAAACAAAAAAGTTGAAACTTTATGACATTCGTTTTATTTTAGTATTCAGAATTATACTTTCAGCCATTTGGATTACATATTATTAGTTAAGGGCCCTCTTTATTTTAAAAGTGACTTAAATAAATTTAAATAAATCCCTTAAAAAATATATTAATTATGTGAAAATTTCTTTCCTAGATGGGATTGTTTTTCCCCAATATGATTGAATCCTATTTCCTGATGTGATCTTGTTATTATGCATAATCCTGTTCCAACCATTAATGATTAATGGGATCATTAAAAGAGAACAATAAATTGGAATTTATAAAGATTCTAAAATTATATTTAAGTATTATTTAATGACAATCATGAAAAAATCACAAAAGAAAGAGAAATAATTATTAACATTATTTAATCCCTTAATGATTCAAGAAGAAAATTGAATATTCTGGACCTCATTAAAAATATTCAAATGATAACAATCCCTAAATCAACCTCCACCCCCCCCATATCAAATTTATAGTTAGGTCCCGGCCAAATTCTGCGCCATTTACGCCATTTTCCCTGACTTGCAAACTTCGTAAGTCCAATTATTTTTTTCGGGTCCCTTTGATTTTGACTTTGTGTGGTCCGACTGTATTTATTTAGCTTATTTAGAGAGAAATAAAGACATGGGTTCCATGCTCCAAAAAGTAGAATTTTACTTATCCTTGCCATCAGATCTTGTGGTTTCATTCATTGCATTCGGTCTGTAATTTTTTCTCTTAGCCTTACTTATCAATGCTTTAAGTTGTCTTTTTAGGGTTCTAAAATGTACAAATTATTTTTAAATGGTTTAAGTTGTCTTCTCGTGGATTTAAAATGTACAAATTATTTTTCAGGGAACACCAAACGCCCACAATCATCAAGAGACAGTGCCTTGAGAAGAGATCAGCAATGTGGAATCCTCCCCATCAACTTGTTTACAAGTTTTCTAGAGAAGTTAAAAGACACAACTGTGCTCTCTGTGCTTGTTTCATTATTTGCTAAACTCTTCAGTATTCTACGAGACGATGTGACTAGTGAGATATCCACCGAGTTCATCTATCTGTGGCCCACAGCTATAGGTACCCCCATTAGCTCTGTGGCATCTGTAGAAGAGGCTTTAAAGCAGGTGTTGACTCACAGCTTGAGGACAGATCCTATCCAGCCTTCATGGCTGCGCACACAAGCCGACATATACTTTGTGCAAAACCAGTATGCCTCGGCTATTAAGTTTTACCTGGAGGCAGGTGTTGTGGCTACAGATTTTTTCACTTGTCCTGTTCCTAGGTCCATTTATGATGACAATGTCTTGAGACGCATGATTAAATGCTGCTCTTACCTACAGTGTTACACCCAAGTGGCTGTGTTGTGTCAGTACCTTGATGAGGTCGACTACACACAGGCATTTAAAGCCCTCCAGGAGAGAAATGTCTATGATGCAATGGATGCTTACTACTGTTGTATCTGGGATGTCAGTATTCTAGAGTTTCTCGTCCACTTGCATACTAAAAAGGGAGAGATGGACAAAAGACAGGCAGCTTTACGGGCCCTGAGTCAAATGGACCTTAACTCCAACAACCCTGATCAAATACAGAGGAGAGCAGTGCATATTCGTAAAACTAAATTCTTAAGAGCTATGGCCAAGCAATATTTGGGATAGCAGAAATAGTTTAAGTGATGTAGAAAGAAATGTAAGTTTTGAATTTTTTTATTTGTTAAATTTGATTAAATAATTTGGCCGTAAATTAAATTATTTAAACACTGAACTGCGCTCAACCTTGTTTCAGTGACTGTAATTTAAAGCATTCACATTTGAGCTATGTATTATGTGAGAGTAATTTCCTCTTTTAAAATTAGACCAATTTTACATATTTTAAATTATGGATGTGCATTTCTTTTTCATTAGATGTTCCAATTATAACTGCATATATAAAAGATCATGTTACACATGAATTTTGTTTAGTGAGATTGTCTAAGGCTATTTGTATTTCAAAACTGTAATAATTCATGTTATCAGTAGATTTATGTACAGAAAGGAGGTTGTTTTTCACTGTTGAAATTTTCAATAAAATTGCTGTTGATGTTTGGCTCAATTGGGATAAAGGCCGATTTATTTTTTGAGTTCGTATTGTAATAAATAATATAATTATCATGCAAATAACCTGAATGTAAGCACTAGAGTTTCAAATGCTGTAAGCATATTAATTTTAATTTATTTAAATATTTAAAACAAATTTTTCTGATTCTGAAATCACCATTGATGAATTCCCCATAATGTTTTATGTTTTTCAAATAGTTAAAAACATAACAAAAGAAAACCAACATTGTATTTTCATAAATATATTTAAATATAATATTACAACTTTCCAGAAATCTTAAAACAACATCATCGGCTAGAACATGTTCTATCATTTTATAATATAATTATGAGCTGGGGTGGTGATTTTTTTCATTTATGATCACATCTTCTAGATTTTGTTTTTTAAATATAGTTCACGTCTGTACTGTTTAAGTTAGACTTTTAAACTCCATTTGGATCAATAGGAAAAGCCATAACATAATCATGCATGGCAAACTTCCATGTGCACAATCGTGCCATTCTGTCAAACTGACTCCTGTCCTGCTTGAATAGCTTTCCTATGTCTGGCTCCATGCATATGGTGCAGTATGGATCTGTTAAAAGTGACTGAATGCTAATCAAAACTTTGGAGATGGTGAGAGCCAGACTCCAGTTATGATGGATAGAGTCCAGGCCAACATCGCCATGGCGAGAAATATTGGGATGGAAAATCTTGGTAATGAACCGAACTTTAGGTGGTCTCATCGGATAACTAATACAATAGAGAAAAAGTAATAAAATAATGATGTAAATACTTACTCAACTAAAGAACTACATGTGTCGTAATATTGTCTCATGTTTTAACCGTAGCAGAGAAGTGGTAACAAGTGGTTAAAAATAATTTCAGTTCAGTAAATTTAGATCACATTGTAACATAAAAACTACAGGTTTCTAAGATTAATATTTTCATAGACCCCAATGGTTTGCTACACTATTTTGAGACTACTGATCTCGTACCAATATGATTAAACTGAAAAAAATCACAGAATGTTGATAAATGTTTTCACCTTTGTGGTATCTGCAAGTATAATAAAAATAAGCCTCCTTCATATGGACTACCCTGAGGCCCAGTGATGGAGGCCTGCCAGTGGCAACAATGACGGTCTAAAGGTGTGGCCTGAATTCCTTCTGGTGGATCTGTTTTAAGAGTTTTTAACTCGCTACGAAGTCTTCTGTGGCGCCAAGAATTCTCTTCTATTGGAGGAGTGCTCTGAAAAAAAAATCACTTTCAGGAGATAAAAAGATTGTATTATGTATTATCAATAGTATAAAAAATTCTATAGGCTTTAACTTGTATCCTGACTTTTAGACCTTAGGGAAAATAGGGGCAATTAAAAATCAAACCCTTTTATGATCTACTTTCTTTTTTTCTATACCACTTCATAAAGAACTGAAGGACCATTTTCGGTCACTACCAGATGTCACCAATTAAACAATACAATTTTTAAGGAAAATTAACATCTAACAAATTTGTTGTCAAGTTTGTGTGCAAGTGGTCCACTGTCAAGTTTTTAAAATTTCCTGCCAATGGATATTTTTTTAACCAAAATCCAATGTTAGTGAACACACTCAGATTTTCATTTGTCTTAACTATTACTACTCAACACTGGCACAATAGTAAAAAATAAGATAAGAAGTCAATAGGATGCAAAAGGTCCAGAAAAATAAAACAACTTAACATGTGAAAATGATATAACTAACCTGCAACATCATGCTCTCAAGACAATATCGACATGGAGAACTCAGTAATCTGCAAAATATAATTTCTAATTTTGAAGGAAATTTTATTTTAATGTGTTGATATATGAAAACAGAACGTTTATAAGACCACTATAAAACCACATCTATCATTTCTTTAACTGTAACAAATATTTATTTTTAAGTTATTGGAAAGTAAAACCAAATTAAAAATCTAATTCAGTACTTATAATTTTTTAAGGCAGTGGAAAATTTTCTTTTGAATATCAAGGTATCATAAATAAAAATTTGAATAACTAACAAAAGAAAGGATGAGAACTTACACAACAAAGCACATAGAATAACTTGTGGCTAACAGATAAACATTAAAAATAGATATTCCTTTAATTCATTTTATTTTACTGTCAGTGTGAGATTTGTTGCTAATTTTTATGTTAAAAAAAAAAACCAACAAAAAAAGCACTTTATTCAAATATCTATGCAAGTTGCTTACAGTTGCGTGTAGATAGATTTCCAGCAACGTACTTTGTACTGAAGTTGAAATAGAGGCCAGCGCAGCTGTATAAAATGTTTCCACTTGGACTGTGGTATCTCACCATCCAGAATCTGTCGCCAGCGTGTGCACACATTGCCAGCCACCCACAGGGAGATGTCATCAAGGTTTTTGAACACAAGCAGAAGAACTAATTCAAAATCAAAGGAAAGTTATTGAATTTGAATGCAATTCTTCTGCCTGAACAACTTTCTCTTTATTTTTACTATGGGTGTGGAAATTAACTATTAATTAATCGTAAAAAATTTTAATCGATTCAAATAAATATGACCTATTATAAAATTTAAAGAAAATATTTCTATTTTTTTCCCTCCAATTTATTGATAATTTATATTTTTTCTTACTTACATTTACATACTTATCCCTCTTATTATTATAATTTATTTAGACATGCATATGTAAATAAAAAGGTTTTTCTTCCTTATTTCTAGCATAGCAGAACAAATTAGCTGTGTTATGTTACAAAATGTGAGAGCCATGGAATTAACACGACTTAAACGATTTTGTGAAATAGTGTATAGTGACTAATAGAGATCTATACATGAATTATAAAAATATATTTTAAAAATATTAAGCGCTTAAATTTTTTCCTCATTAATCGAACCAAATTGTTTTAATAAGTACCACCCTTAATTTTTACCTTTCTTTAAAAACACGAAAACTTTTCTTCATGACAAGAGTTGATTCTTAAAAAGTAACAATAGTTTTATCTACAAGTACTATAAATTTCTGCCCTTATAACTATGGACATGATATGTCTATTATTTACTTACTTGAAAGAAACTAAAATAAATGATTTCAAAATATTCAATAATTGTACAGATTTCAATTTTTTTATTTAATTAATTAACAAAGAAGTCATTTGAAGTTTTCAAACATTAGAAATAAGGTACATTTCAACATTATTATTTTTTAAAAAACAATATTTAAATGAATGAAAATTTTAGCACAAAATTGCCAGTCTTTGCCAATTGTGATCTGTGTTAACCTTAGTAAAATGTTACTTTCAGTCTGTATGTTTACTTACAGTTTCCTACTTTAAAATTTTGACAAAGACATTTGTCAAACACTACCATATGTAACAAAAATAATCAGTAAAACAAATAATTACAATCATTAATGAAATTGAAATTAATTATTCTTTCTTACATAATCAGTGTAAAAATTTAACATAATAGTAACAGAGATTATGATTCTATTATTTGTAGGTCCAAATACATGTAATTAAATTGCTTTTCATTACATTTGGAATAGGATAAATGTAATGCTGCCTATAAAATTTTGAAAAAACTTTGGATAAGGTAATGTGAAACCTAGTTTTGAAAACTATTATATTATAATTATATATGGTAGTTTGCAAGTAATACTTGAACTTGAAATGGCTTTATTATTTAAGAAATTTTCAATACTTTAAATCAGTGTTTCTCAATCTGTGTGTCACGACACATGTGTCGTGAGAGATATCCAGGAGTGTTGCGAGATTTAGTAAAAATATTTAAAATTGCTACGGTTCTGAGCTATGAAGTTATTATGACATTTAAAGAATAAAGCAAAAAAAAAAGTTTTGTTAAATAAATCAACAATGAAATCAGTAATCACGTGTGTTTCATGTGGGGCAGGATGTTAGATTCGGTTGGAGTCTGTGTACGCCATTTTCTTTTTTCATTCTTTCTAGCGGTGTTGGCTTGAAATTGGCATCACTGGACATCGAGGAATATTGCTCGGGTGATCAATCCGTTTGCAGTCAGTGAAGAAGTCAATGTGACGACCAAATGGGAGGAGCAGCTGATTGAATTACGACATAACAAATTCTATCAAACAACGTTCACCAACACGACTTAAGAAGAATTCTGGATCGCAATCATGAAAGTATATCCTTTAATCAGTTTGAAAGCAGTTGACATTTTCATCTTCTTGGTTCTGTGACATGTTTTTTTTGGCATTAACTGAAATCAAGTCCAAAAGATGAGTTGCGCGTTTGCTTGTCAACTTTGGGGCCCCGATGGAATATGATGTGTTCCCTTAAGCAGGCAAATCCATCACACTGATATATCAAAGTACATCAAAGAAATATGTAAAAAAAAAAAAAAGATATATTTTTAATAAGATAAGTTAAAATTAGTTTTGTGTGTCGCAAAAATTCTTAGTGTGTCATTACCCAAAAACGTTTGAGAAACACTGCTTTAAATATTACATAATTCAACCAAAATCATTTATTTGTTCCATTATTAAAAATCCATTTTATGTTTATTTAAGCTTGAAATGAATACACAGAGTGAACACAAAGATATTTTCACAAGATGCTTCTTCAGCAGCAAATAAAAACCAGAATCAACAAGGAATAAATAAACTTATTTGTTGGAAGATTTCAGTATAGGAGACTGGGCTGTTTTATTTTTCCTTTTTCTCAAATATTGAAAGCTTGTACATATCCACCATTTATTTCACACACCTTTATTGAAGTTGCTCACACATATTATCCTATATCTTGAGACCAATTATGATAAATCAAAAAATAATTTAAAATATGGATGCAATTACTTCATTGTTTGTTTGGATTGCTTAACATTTAGGTTTCAGAGTGAATAAATCATTTAATCAAAGTACCTTCTGGCGGTAAAGACTCTATTAATCTTGGAGAGACACGGTCAAGTTCCCTTGGTATTGTCAATGCGCTAATTCTTTCTGCTAACTTGTCAGGCTTATGCCTGGCTGGTTTTCTTGATTGTTGGTAGACCTATGCCATTAAAAAAAATTAAATAGAAGGAGATTTTGAACAGATAAATTATTGACTTTTAAATTTTTATTTCAAATATTTTCAAACATTTTTACTATACTACAACAGTACAGAAGATTTTTCAATTTCAGCAGTTAATTTTTTATGAAAGTTTGAATTGTACTGAACATCAAAATACAAAATTGTTCTGTTCATTCCATTTAAATTACTGTAACAGATGATCAATTTGTTTAAAAATATATTACTTTTTAGTTTATGTAAAATAATATTTTAAGAAAAATAACATGAATTTTTTTCTCATTATTTTTAAGCCATAATTATGTATATATAATAATATAATACAACTAGTTTTAATAAGCACAAAAAAAGGAACACTGCAAATTATTTGAAGTTAATATCATTTTTAGACTTCAATTTATAAGTTACATTATTTATTATAAATACATTATCTTAATTTCGTTTTAAGGCCTCAAAAGTATACAGATATATATTTTTTAAAAATAAATTATATTAATAAAGTAGTTTGAGTGTCAGCAGGAAGCTTTACAAAGTATAGAGGAATGAAGTAGCATCACTATTGAAAGATTGACCTACACTTTTATGACCTCCTCCCCTCTCCCCTTTTTGCCCCGATAAATGAAGACCATCTGCATTTTTTAAAATGATTAGTATATTTCATTAGAAATTACACTAGTTTAATTTTTTTTCAAACATACACTCTTTTCCTTGGAATAATGTCATCCCTCCAATTTAAATTATTAAATAAACTTTCCAGAAAAATGCTGTGACATATTTTTATTTTAAGTCACAACTATAAAATTACCTCCCTCTCTTGGATGTCTCTGCTGGCATAAAAGTCTGTCTCCACACCTGGCTCTTCGGTACCTGAATCATCAGAATCTACTTTCTGAAATATAGAACATGTTTATTTAAAACAAATATTAATATAATATATTAAATAATTCTGAATAGTAGGTTGAAGCATAGAGACTATACAGAGGCTGTAAACGTTATGTTATGAAATACTTGGCCATTGTAAAAGAAATTAGTAAAACAAGACATACAAAATACATATGTTGGCTTGAGGCCTTCTCCACAAATAAGCAACACTAAACATAATTTAAAAATAAAACGCTTTGCTACAATGCAAAATCCAAGATTGGCAGCATGACAAATGTAATCATTCTAACAAAGTTTCCCTTGTTAATAATTGTAAAAGCAGATTTTTTCTTGTACCTGATTGTAAACTCTGTTATCTCCTTCTTCTCCCTCCTCCCCATCCTCCTTGAGCTGAGCTGAGAATAAGAAGAGATGACAAGTGCTGCAAACTGGCTGCCCAAAGTTGCCTCCATAAAACCCTTGGCACATCATACAACTTTCATACTGCAAAGACAGCATAATACTTTTAGCAATTAGCAGTAGCATATTCAATGATGCTCAATGAGTTCAAAATACAAAACCTTAATAAAATCTGGATTAACACATTTGCATACTGTACATTAAAGTGTCTGCAGGTTAAAAATTGGAGTAACAGATACTACTAAGATTTAAGTAGTGCTAATACTATATACTTATATATATATACTATAACTATTATACTGAAAATATCTGACAACAAAGGTCTTTATTTTAAATAAAGTTGTTAAATGAAGAATTCATGAATTGTCTACAGTACCACAGAAACATTGCAGACACTCTCAAAACCATATGAATGCAGCATTCAGAATTTAAAATACATTATATTAATAATATTATATAATTATTATTGTTAATGAAAGATTTAATTTTTAATCAATTGAATATTTCATTTCATGTAAGATGTATAGTATATACAGTCGAACCCACTTATCTCGACCTCGGTTTCACTTATAAACAAACGAAATAAAACTCAAACATCTAGTAAGAATTAAAAAATGAAATTGTCTTTAAAATATGTCGACGCCTTTGAAGTGGAACCGTGAAATTCTGTTAGTTTAAGAATTTTCTCATCGATTATGCCGCTTAAAGTCAGTTATCTCGATTATCAATTATTGTCAAGTCATTTTTTTTCTTCGGACCGGTGAATCGTTAGAAAAAAAGCCAGTTTTACTGTCCGGTCCCTATTTTCCCTTAAATTTTTTAGAACCAAGAAGGGGAAGGTATAAAATGTCCACCTCACGGTGTCTGCTGGTGACATCACAGCCTGCTTGTGTTCAGCTCTCTGTGCTTTGTTACTTTTGGTACTATGCTTCGCTTAGTAAGCAATACTTTTTAGCGCATTTTCGAGATGTCGAAATCGCTATTGCACCCGTTTTGTCCGTCCGTCCGTCATCACCCTTGATCACAGCATCCATAAGTCCTAGACCCATGATGTATATATGTTTTTTGTATGCCCTGACCTGCCATTTGTGCATCAACACTCAGTTACTCGATCCGTTTAAAAACCCCGTTAAAACTACCAAAAAATATTTCGAATCGAGAGGTAACACTAGCGCAGGGAACGGCCGCCATTGCCGGAAGTCGAATGCATAATTCTTCAAGCATTGAAGAGTGGTGCGAAAGGGTGCAAAAGAATTAGTTGGTTTTTTTTAGTTGACGTCATTAGAATATGTGTAAAAGTTTAGAGAGTTTTACGTCATCATTTGTGGTGACTTGTAGTTGGATTAAAGAGAAAATAATTTTTTTTTTTAAATGTAAAGAAATGACTTTTAAATAAAAAAATGTCAGGTATATTCATTACACAAGAAAATTCATAAAAATATGTCTAAAATCTAAACACAATTACTGATAACTACATAATTCTGATATCTAACATAAGTACTGATACATAATACGAAAATGCGCTAAAACGTCCTGAATTCCAATAGGTACCAGGCTTAACATGATTTTTTACATTAAAAATCATTAACTAGCAAACTCCACTAACAGTTATGATGTGAATTTTTAAATTTTTTATAGATCGGAATATTATTATTAAGAAAACACTTTGATGTCACGGTCGCTCGCGTGTTGGCTCTGGTATTCTGCCGTAACACACAAAAAATTAACCCCGGGTAATAAGCTAATATATCGACTAAATGAAGTTAATGTTAACCGGTCGTGATTAAATCAATGAATAGTTGGTGCACATATGCCTTTTTTTGTCAGCAAACATGTAAGTTTATTTTTATAGCATGCCGCATCCCTTCATAAAACAAATTACGGCAATGCTGTTGGTTTTTTTTAAAAACTCCAAAAACATGTACATGTATATTCTCATTTATTAACGCACATTAAATTAATTAATTTCAAGCACGTGTTAATATTTTGCCACCAAATTGGTTGTCGTTTATCTTGATCCTTGGTTATCTCGACCCTTTTTGGCAAACCCTTAGGCCGTCGACATAACTGGGTTCAACTGTAATATATTTTTTATCAAAGAATTTTCATGATAAAATAAGAAATTCATAGGGAAATAACTTGAAACACCAAATCTTACAAAATGATATAAGGCACAATGGTAATCCTGCATTTTTACACTTATATTATTTCACAACGAAATTTAATTTTATCTTTAGAACTTACTTTTTTAAATTGTTAAATACATTATTTGTTGTATTTTAGCTATTACAACGATAATTTGTAATTTGTATTAATTTCCAAGGCTTTTTTCAGTCATTGAAGCTACATAATATGAGTACGATACATACATTTTGTTTATCTATCAGCCAGATTGTCATAGTAAGATGCCAAATTAAAAAAATTTCACTTATAAACAAACGAAATAAAACTCAAACATCTAGTAACGAATTAAAAAATGAAATTGTCTTTAAAATATTTATTCATATTCTCAGAACATAGTAACATAGCAAAGATGAATTATACATTTTATAAAAAAATCTTCAATTCCGTAAATTTATTTTAGCATGGGTAAAAAACATCTGGCAAGCCGGCCCTAGTCAACAAAATGGACGTATTGTGACCGTATTATGTATCATAGAACCGAAAAAATGCATTAGAAATTAATACAAATTACAAATTAGCGTTGTAATAGCTAAAATACAACATATATTAATATGGCTGAGGCGAAGAATCTCGACCGTGACGCCACGAAGCTATTGGTTGCTAGAAAGAAGAGTTCTATAAAATCTTTAAACTTAAATGATTTTCAAAAATGGAAGGTTTTAGGGTTTGGGTTAGGTATAGCTATAGAATTTTAATTTTAGCTTTTTTAAAGACATGCCACACAATAAAGTTTGCTGCCGATAATGACCGTGACGTCACGGTCAAGATTCTTTGAATTAACTAATAATATATAATATATATATATTAGGGCTGTGAAAATTAACGATTAAATTCTCGATTAATCAGTAAATTTTTTATCGATTAAAATTATTTTAATCGATAAAATAGCTATTAAATTGAAGAAGTTGTTTTAAATATTTTTTCCGATTTATTAATCGATGAATAATTATAAATACTTAATAAAAGTTTGCGGTAAACGTTTAGAAGTCAGTCCGCACCGCCATTATCGGCGGCCATCTTGTTGCTAAGGCACGTGACCGCCGTGACTTTCGGAAAAGTAGTGCGAGCCCCGTGAAATCAGAGGGGTAGGGGAATCAGGGATTCTAAAATTGCGCAGTTTTTTTTTAGATACCGGCAAATTTAAAAAAAAAAAAATTCATGGGGCTCGCATTACTTTTCCGGCGGTGACGTGCCATAGCAACAAGATGGCCGAAGGATTGGGGGACATTCTAATATTTTAAGGAGTATTTTTTAGCGTTTTACATAAAAGCAAAATAGTTGTAAAAATGAAGAAAACAATGGGTACTCACCGATCAGGCATCGGAATCACAACAAAGGGGGATACACTTTTTAAATCCTTTTAGAAATTCACGCATTAGATCACTGCTGCCACTATTAAAATTCTATAGCTATACCTAACCCAAACCCTAAAATCTTCAATTTTCCGAAAATTCTAACAAAAAATGGCTACTTACTAACATGGTGGAAAAAAAAGCCCGCCAGTTAATTAGCAGCACTCCTTTCTTTCTAAATGAGCACAGGAAATAGTTCTTAGATTATACTCATTTATACTTGGAAAAAAAATGAACAGGAGAGCCCACCCCCCTCTCCTTCACCCTATTTTTATTAATGTACATTAATTTCTAATTTAATATTAAATTAGGCCCTCCTCTAAAATCTCTCCCCTCATGCCCCTCCTCTTTTTGTTTTAATTTATTTACCGAAAGCGCGCTGCGCGCAAGAATACAAATGCAATTATGACAATAGACATATTATTTACATTTTACCGCAAGGGGAGGTAATAAATAAGTAAGAAAACAACAAAATTCAAGGGAAGCAACTCTTCTGCATAGCAACCGGAAGAGACGCGACGCTGCGGTCGGAGTTATAAACATTAGCCAAGTTTGCTTTTTTACGCATAAACTTCTCCATTTAAAAAAAAGATTTTCTAAGTGTGAACTTTAAAATAAGCTCTTATATTTAAATTAAAAAAGGTTATTTGCCTGTTTTTTGTTACTCCCCTTGAAATTTTCAGTTTAATGACATCATACAATCTTATTTTTAGCTTAATCAAAATTAAATTACATATTAATTATTCGGTAATTTTTCAAAAGTTAACGATTAAATTTAAATTAATCAAGGTTAAAACCTATATCTCCGACCGGGCCGAACTTATTGGCGGCCATCTTGTTGATATGGCACGTCACCGGCCCGGAAAAATAGTGCGAGCCCCGTGAATTTTCCGAAAATTCTAAAGCTATACCTAACCCAAACCCTACAATTAAAATAACAACTATCCTTCATAGCAACGGGAAGAGACGCGACGCTCCGGTCGGAGATATAGGTTTTAGCCTTAATCAATAACAGCCCTAATAACTAATATTGACTAATATATATTATTAGTATTAGTATTAGTATTAGATTAAAATCATAAGTTCTCACGAGAAAAATAAATTTCACTGTGAAATAATATGTGTGAAAACTGCAGGATTACCGGCATAATCATACGTAAGCAAGCCTCAGAATAATTTGCAATAGTATGCAGTATCAATCAGTATGAGATCAGTGATTTGATTTGGTTCACAGTCACTCACAACTCACAGTGATTCACAGTTCACTGATTTCAATTTCAAAAAGAGTAAGCAAAACATATAGGAAAATACATTTAGTTTGGAAATAAGATTATTCCCTATATCACTGTTTAAAAAATAATAAATAAATTACATTAGATTTCAGAAACTGTTCCATGGTACCCCTTTTTGGTACACTATTTTCAAGGGTTAGTCTTTGGCTGCGTTGATTGATGTTGATGCTCTATAGACATTTTTAATGAGAATAACAATTTGGTCATACTAATTGCCGATATAAAACTTTAGATTCAACCCAGATACGCAAAGAGTAAAGGAAACGTGTGCTTGGAAGGTTTTTTTTAAATTACTTTTTTTTAAAATAATGAAATTTATAAATAAACAGCATATAAAATTTTAATGCCTACAATTATTTTACTACTGCACTACAAGTTGATATGTTACTCTGAGTCTGAGTTATCTAAGTCTATACAGACGCTCCTTCTATTTATATGCAGAGGCAAAAGATAATATGCGTCCACAGACCATGACGGACGATCTGTTGGTAAGTGATGCAGCGTTCACAGGCCATGGCTATGAGGGTTTCACCCAGCCGCCTAACTGGTGTTAGGTACCCATTCGGAGCTGGGTGACTCAAGGGCGCCCCAGGCCCCGGGAACAAACCTTGCCTTCACATGGATTCGAACCCGTGGCCGTGACCATCGCTGCCACTCGACCACCGTCTCCCCTAATGGTTTAGTTTGTGTTAATTGAGGTAGCATTTTAGTTTTAAATTCTTTCTAGCAAAATACTTGCATGATGCAGCGGAAAATTAAGATTTCAGTTAGTGTTGAAACCCGCACAACAAATTGCTAGAGGATGGAACAATAAGTAGCAATTCGACCACCTGATACGTAAAATAAGTTCAATATGGCATAAGGCATTGGCGTCATACCTACAAAATATGTATGTTCATCGGTTTCAGTTAGAGCGGGAAATCCGCCTACTAAATTTCATGAAAATGAGGCCATAAAAAAAGAAAGTTTAACATGGTGAACGTTGTCGATCGTTAATACCGTGTGCATAGATTTCAAAATGAAACCTGCTTAACTTTTGGAGGCTGACAATGGCCTTTATTTTCTAAATATGACTCATCTAAATTTTTCTATTAAGTTTTATTAAGAAACGTCCATTGACACCAGAATTCTTCGCGGGAGTGTTCTCAAAACACTTTTTAAAGTTTCATGGCAATCAATGACTAAAATAACATTTATTCAACTTCTGTAAGCAACAATTAGACATTATGGAGCCCAAGGCCCAGTCGGTTTAAGATGTTAATTTTAAAAAAAATGATTGATTTAAATATGGATCATGATGAATATACATGTAAATATTTGTCGATGTCGTGTAAAATCAAATGGGGAATGAATTGACATTCAGTGCCCCTGGGCACAAACGGTGCAAGATCTCAAAAGGCCTTTGCTTGAGTTTAATCAACAATTCTCAAAGTTTGATGGCCATTTGATGAATAAAATGCTATTCATACAGCTTTAAATAAACTACAATAAGGTCCGGGGACCCAATCGGTGTAAGATGTAAAGTTCAAAACAAAAGTTGATTTCAATATGGATCATGACTGAAATATTAGTTTTTCAAAGATATTTGTAAAGAAATATGTGAAATCGAATAGAAAAGGAGTCTTTAAAGTTTCCGTAAAAGAGATTAGGGGCCTGCGTTTCCAAAAGAATGGTTATATGAGTTAAATGCCCTATAGTATTTCATTATGGGACATCAAATTTTTACATACCAAGTTCGGGCAAGATCCTACCATTGAAACAATATCAAAATTTTTATTTTTTATATAGCTAATATTAGAAGGAAAAAAAAGTCAACTACATTTGCTACCCCCTCCCCCGGGGTCCACAATGACTGATCGTTTAAATATTCTTCCCGCCCTTTACCATCTATCTGTTACAGACGCTCCTTCTATACAGAAGATTATTGCGTCCTATGCTTATCTATGGTTTGTGTTTAGTCCGAGTCCTGCATTCTTATTTGAGTTCTAAATCAGTGTTAGGAACTGCTGGGAAATTTCTCAAATCGTGTGAATTTTTGAGCAAAATTTATAGAAATGGGAATTTGGGAATTTTTGAGGATTTGGCCTAAAATATGGGAATATTTGAGATTGATAAATTTTTATAATTAAATACACACTTGAATAAAAAGTCCCATCGGGGTAGAGTACTCAACAACTTTCCAAATGTTCATGCTTCTACTTACACGGGAAGTTGGAGAATTAGTGATGAGTTAGTTTTTATTTAGGTTATGTGAGGGAACAACTACATTTGGGCCCCCCTGCCCAGGGCCGACCCTAGAGTTTGCGGGGCCCCGTGCGGATAAGGAGTGAGACCCAAGCAAAAATTTGAATTTATTCATAAATTAAAATAATAGGAATTTTAAAAAAATTACATTCATTTCATTTTATAACAGCATTGAACAATCAATAATTACAGTTTAATTTCTTTAATTGAAGATCCTAAAAAAAAGAAAAAATATTTATAAAAAAAAAAAAAAAAAGATGTAAATAATTAAAATGGTTTGTTTTGGCATGCAAATTGACAGTTAATATATATTATATAATAAATAATATAAACCATATACACAGGCTTTGGTTTGGTTGTATCTTCTACTTCCAACGTGTTTTACAACTTACGAGCAAATCTTGCGAACTTTCATGGCTGTAAAATTTGAAATATCGGCATCGGTATTTTAAAATTGTCAAGATCCTTAGAACAAAATACCTTAGTTATTGAGCTGATCTTGAATCATTGTTTATCGCATATAAGTTTTAATATGTTTTAGTTTCGAAAAAGCTTCGTTCTTGGGAAGCCAAATGACACGAATAGTTGGAAGCATTCGAAGTCAAATGTGTTTGTTAGGAAAGTACTATAATGCTTTTTTTACTGGAAGGAGCTGAAAAATACTACCAGGATAGTTGTAGGTGACTGCAGGAATTATTTAACTAAATGATTACAATTCTGCAGCAAGCATGAAACCATCAAGATCCTTATTTTCGCAGGCTGTCAAGTTTTCTCGAGTTTCAGTCAATTATTTTTTATAATTAGTGAAATGTATAAAGAAATTTAAAACGAGTCATAATACCTTAGTAATTGTTGAAAGCAACTGTCCGTCGACACGACTGCATATGAACAATCTGGTTAAAAATATGTGCTCAATTTTTATTGTCATCTACAAATCATTCATCTTCACCTTCGTTTGTAATTTTTGTCTCCTCTTTCAACTGGTTTCAACAGAGTTCAACTTCTATGTCTGTGGCAATTTCTTGTGCAAATGCTATTCCTATTTCAAAATCAGTAAGATTTCAACCATTTGCAAGTATTTATCTTATCTTTCTTATCTTAGATATACAGACGCTCCTTCTATGCAGAAGATAATTGCGTCCACAGACCATGACGGATGATTTGTTGACAAGTGATGCAGCATTCACAGGCCGTGGCTATGAGGGTTCCACGCATTACCCAGCCGCCTAACTAATGTTAGGGACCCATTCGGAGCTGGGTGGACTCAGGGACGCCCTAGGCCCCGGGGACAAATCTTTACCTTCGCATGGATTCGAACCACGCTGCCACTCAACCAGCGTGCCCATATTTGCCATACTGTCAACTGAAGTTGCTAGACCAACAAAAATATTTCGTAACTCTTTGCTATTGTAAATAAATTGGAACATTTTGTCGTACCACAAGGCATTTGAATCAATGGAATTGAATTTCTTAAGTTGTTTGCACAATGACTCGGCTTCACTTCGAGATTTTGGATCACTACTTTGATACAACTTTAAAAAGTGCATCATGGATGTTGCCTCATGACTTTTCACTTTCCCATTTTGTTTCACAAAGTGGTTTCACAGAAATATTTCGAGCATACTTGGAAAAAACTGCCAATCGCTTTGTTGAAGCAGAAAATAAAGCATAGATTTGTTTCTTTGTTTAAATACCCCAAAAACACGTCATTGCATCAGGAAAATATTTTACCATATAATATAGCCTCAAGTTTTAACTGAAAAGGGGGCCGTCCATAAAGTACGTCACGCTCCGGGGGGGGGGGGGGTGTAAGAAAGTGTGACAGTTTGTGACAGGGTGGGAGAGGGGATAGGCCAAGTGTGACGTGAAATTTTTAATTTTATTTCGAATTTAATAATTTTTTTAAAGTAAAATTTAATAGTTCTAAAAATAATATTCATAATTTTTAGCGCATTTTCGAGAAGTCGAATGCGCTATTGCACCCGTTTTGTCCGTCCGTCTGTCATCACCCTAGATCTCAGCATCCATAAGTCCTAGACCCATGATGTATATATGTTTTTTGTATGTCCTGACCTGCCATTTGTGCATCAACACTCAGTTACTCGATCCGTTAAAAAACCCCGTTAAAACTACCAAAAAACATTGCGAATCGAGAGATAACACTGGCGCAGGCAACGGCCGCCATTGCCGGAAGTCTTAGTATTATCAAAAGTATTAGTTTTTTTTTTGTTGACGTCATTAGAATATGTGTAAAAGTTTAGAGAGTTTTACGTCATCATTTGTGGTGACTTCAATCAAGATCTTAGCGGCCCAGGGGCAGAAATTGAAAACTTTTTCGAAACAAGCTTCAACATTCAACTACTTTCACCAAGATTGGCAACTACGATCTATCAAACAACAATTGACGGAGTATTTGGGCGATTAGCTGATTACAATTTAGAATGTTTCATTTATGAGTCCTATTTCAGTGACCACAAACCACTTGTAGTTAGATTAAAGAGAAAATAAAAAATTTTAAAATGTAAAGAAATGACTTTTAAATAATTTTTTTTCAGGTATATTCATTACACAAGAAAATTCATAAAAATATGTCTAAAATCTAAACACAATTACTGATAACTACATAATGCTGATATCTAACATAAGTACTGATACATAATACGAAAATGCGCTAACACGTCCTGAGTTCCAAAAGGGACCAGGCTTAACATGATTTTTTTAAAAACACTTGAATTAGTTTTATGTCAAAATGGCATGAAATGCGTATCTTTTCAATGTGGTGTTCACAATTCCTCATGCTAGTTAGGAGCGCTAGTAAGCTGTACTTTTGCGAAGCGTTGTTTTATGTGTAGCCTGACCGAAAGTGTTATTATTTCTTTATTGTCTGCTGATAATTATATCACTGATCAAGAAATTTGAAATATTCAGGATTCAGGGGTAATATTTGTATAAAATGTTACTATCATGTATGCTATTCAACATCACACTAAAGCAGTGGTTCTTAACCTTTTTGGAAGTACCGAACCCCACCAGTTTCATATGCACATTCACCGAACCCTTCATTATTAGTAGTAATATAGATGCCTTGAGTCGGGTGCTGTCTTGACCTCCCTCCGCCGAACCCCGGCGACTGACTCACCGAACCCCTAGGGTTCGATCGAACCCACGTTAAGAACCACTGCACTAAAGCTAATCATTAGTAACCATACATGTTAGTTCCAGAGGAACCATGACTAACTATTTCTTGAGAGTCAAAATAGAACAAAGACCATCAGGAATCTTGTATAGTCAACCACTTCAGTATCTGGCATATGCAAACGATATAGAGCTACTGGGGGGAAACAGGAATGACATAGATAAAGCTTTCAAGGAACTTGAAAATGCGTCTGCCGAAGCTGATCTCATTATAAACGAACCAAAGACGAAATACATGATTATGTCACGAAACACCAATACTGATGATAATTATATATATAATAGCCCAGTGGTGTGGGTATGTTTGTAACGTAACGCTCAAGAGATGTACCACAGTCTACAGCAGTTAGTTTAGTTGAAAAATCGTGTTTTGATGAGCACTGTAAAAATATTTAATAGGATGACGTCATTGTTTGGTGTGCATCGGTGCGCAAAATACGGTGCGCAAAATACAACCCCTATTATTATTATTAAATAAATACTTTGCGTACATTTCATAAAGTTTAATAATTCGTATTTATCAAAAAAGGACAAGTTAGTTGGTCTTTAAAAAAAAGGTTGGCGCCGTAGGCGCCCAAAAAAAGGGGGCGCTGCAGGCGCCACGGCGCCCGGCACAATCTATCAAAAAAGGACAAGTTAGTTGGTCTTTTAAAAAAAGGTTGGCGCCGTAGGCGCCCAAAAAACGGGGGCGCCGCAGGCGCCACGGCGCCTGGCACAATCTAGTATAATTATAAACAAACACAAATTTGAGAGAGTTACTAACTTCAAATATCTAGGGGCAACTATAAACGAACACAATGAGATCATTTAAGAGGTGAAAGAAAGGTTAACAGCAGGCAACCGCTCCTACTTCAGCTTACAAAAACTTCTAAGAAGCAAAAACCTCTCAAAGGGAAAAAAGAAAATAATATACACCACTATTATAATGCCGGTAGTAACGTACACTAGTGAGACTTGGATCCTGACCAAAAAGGCAGAGAACCTTCTTAACACTTGAGAGAGGAAAATACTCCGGAAAATATATTATAGCCCTGTGATAGAAAATGATATCTTGAAAATTCGCACAAACCAAGGACTAACTATACTATCTGTACCAAGACCCACCCATAGTCACATGTATCAAAAAAGAAAGACTGCGCTGGGCAGGGCATGTTGAAAGGATGCCAGAATATAGAGCAGCAAAAATTATTGACAGACAGAAACCAGGGGACAGACGACTCACTGGTTGCCCAAAACTGAGGTGGATCGATGGTGTGGAAATAGACCTACACCAGCTTGGGTTTCGAGCGTGGAGTAGGAAAGCCATCAATCGATCCGAATGGAAGGATGTGGTCGAGCAGGCCAGGGCCTTACATGGGCTGTAGTGCCACGGATGATGATGATAATTTGTATAATATAATCATTATTATCATAAACTCAAAACGATTATATTAAGTTTCGTTACAATATATGATAAATACCAGTTAATGACATGACCATTTATTGGACTGTTCCATTTTTAGTTAGTAAAAGGCTAAAAGAAAATCTAAATTATAATTTTGTTTTTAATTGAGGTTAACACATGGATAAAAGTTCCTACTGCCCGCTGTAACAACTCTTCTGTCATTAAAGGCTGAGACCTAATTTTTTTCGAAAGTGTGACGTACTTTAGGGGGGGGGGGGTCCCGAGATTTGTGACAATTTGTAACTGGGGGAAGGGGGGTCAAAATGGTCAAAAATGGCGTGACGTACTTTATGAACGGCCTCAACAGGTACAAGGGGTAAAAGATGCCCTTGAATTTAATTGTAAAAGACGAGGTTGTACTTCTGGCTTAAGCCCCCTAATGTTTGCAACTTTGTTGTATCCTTTATCGCGAATTTTAGAAACATCTATTCCCATTTTTCTTACTTCCAAGACATCAAGCAGTTGTTGCCTAGTACTTTCCTCTACTTCTCGAAAACATATGAAGTGCTCATTGGTTACTTCAGGATATCCACCTCCTGGGCTTGCACAGTAGATTATCAGTGACATCTGCTCTTGTTGACTTTGAACCGGTGCGCAATCAAGTATTACTGAAACGTATTTAGCTGCTTTTACTCTTCCTACAATAATTGTCCTTACCTTATTTCCCATCACCAAAATGAGTTCTTTTTGAATTCGCTTTCCCAAATTAGTTATCATGAATTTAATCAATTTTTATTCTTGCTATATTTTCCTGTAACGACGGGTCAAATTTCTCCAGCAATTTAACGTGACCCAAAAAGTTTCCATTGTGTGCCTGATGTATTTATCGTTTGAACTACGAAATTGCTCAGTGAGAAGTTTGCCGATGGCTAAAGGACGTTAAAATACACTATGCCAACGAGTCTTTTTATTGTTGGCTTGTGAATTATGCACTGTTTTGATTGCCTGTTTTCCAGTTCAAACTATACCAAAGGAGATGTCATAAGTCCCTTTGATTTCTCATCATCAGACAGTCTCACACTGGAATTTTTCCACTAACCATAGCAAGAGTTAAAGCCTAATAAAAATTTTAAAAAACTAGGGCTTTTTTCGATTAATTTACATTTAATCGTTAACTTTTGAAAACTTACTGAATAATTAATAGATAATTTTGATTAAAGCTGAACATAAGATCTATGACATCATTAAACTGAAAATTTCATAAAATGCCCATCACTTTAGTATTTAATTTTAAAAAATAAATATTTTAGGTGATGTATTTAAATATAAGTAGTTCAATTTAATTTTAATGAAATTTAATTTTGTTATTGTTAATTAAGTAAAAACAATGGTCATTGGCATGAGTCTGTCTGCAAAATTTCAGCTTGCAAGCTTTCGAGAAAGTGGGTTAAAAATCGATCCAAAGTTTTTTCGGCAAGGTTGCACGGTCGCTCGCCCGGCTCAGACACCACAAGTTAATATAAAGGATTTACAAAAGGGCAATTTCTTATTTAAAATGTTATTCTGAATCCATAAATGCTTACTGAACTGCTCTAGGAAAATACTTTAGCATTAGGATTTAGGATGATTATAGTATTTTATTATATTAGTTGAGTATTTTTCTAACGATTTTATCCTGAAAATAAAAGTTTACTTGATTCTGTATTTATTTTGTTAAAAAACACTTTATGAAGTAGTAATAAAACTGTCAAAAATAGTAAAATGTTTAGTCAAAGCGCGGGGCCCCGAAAAGCGCGGGCCCAAGGCGGTTTCCTCGTTCGTCTTTCCCTAAGGCAGCCCCCCCAGTGGCGTAGCTTGAGCTTTTGCCGCCCGGGGCGGTCTTTAATATGCCGCCCTTTTAGGGGCCTCCCATAAATGACGTCACGCGCCGTTCTTTTTTTTTTTTCTTTTTTTTTTTTGGTGGGGCAACACACATATTACGTCATTCAAAACGCGCAACTTTAAATAAAAGTTCCACTTAAATATACCATTGCCGAAAATGAAGTTTTACGTGGTTTCACGCGTGTTACGATATTAGAGTGCAGCCTTACACTAAAAACATTTTTAAATGACAAAACATATATATTTTAAACACCCTCGTTTTCACATAGAAAATACCACTTGCATTGTGGGGGGGGGCTTTGTGACGTCACATTGAGAAAGGGGTCTAAGTTTTCGTTTCATGACGCCGTGTGATGAGGGGGCAGGGAGTGAAAAATCCGACGAAATCACCTGACGTCATTTATGAACGGCCACTTAAGTCAATCATATGAAGGTTTTTATAAATTCATAAACTTGAATAAAAAATTGTAATTGAAACAAAGTACATTGTAAAAGGTGGGGAACAAATTTACCATAGCATGCCCTATTTATGTAAGCAGTAAAAAAAAGATTCCACATAAGATGATTTACCTATAATTAAAACATTATATAAAATACAAAATAATTGTTTTGAAGGCCACAAGAAAGTTATAAGGGTCGCCCCCTCCACAATGAAACAAAAGATATTCCAAATTTTACACCCAAAAAACATTAACAATTAATATGCTTTTACTTTTTG
>MUZC01003154.1:486384-498611 GCA_002072015.1 Radix auricularia
AAACTTAGCCGTAACCTCCAAAATAATTATATAAACAATGTGATAACTAAAGATAACAATAAAAACTTATGGTCCTTTATCAAATCTAAAAAAATGGAGCCTTCAGGTATAGCCACACTAAAAGGCTCAAATAATAAAACCTATAATGATAATGAAAATAAAGCTAATATCCTTAACAAATATTTTGCATCATCATTTTCTGCCTCAGGCGACAAGGAAATTTCAATAAATTTAAATAAATTGGAAGAAATAGGTAACATAACTGTAGATGAGATAGGTATACATTCACTCCTAAAAAACTTAAAAATAAACAAAGCTACTGGCCCAGATGAATTACCTGCCAGGTTATTAAAAGAATTAAGCAATGAACTGTCCCCAATCCTTGTAGTTCTTTTTCAAGCCTCTCTAAACCAGGGTAAAGTGCCCCAGGATTGGAAATTAGCCTATGTAACGCCACTCTTTAAGAAAGGTGATAAGTCCGACCCTGGTAATTACAGACCTGTATCACTTACTAGTATCACATGTAAATTACTGGAACACATAATATATAGCAGAATAGTTAACCACCTTGACAAATATAATGCCCTATGCCCACACCAACATGGCTTTAGAAAGAACAGATCATGTGAAACACAATTGATAGGCCTAATAGATGATCTATCAAAAGGCTTAGATAATAATGATCAAATAGATACAATATTACTAGACTTCTCAAAAGCATTCGACAAAGTTCACCACCTTAGTTTACTCAAAAAACTTAAATACTTTGGAATCTCAGGTCCCTTACATCACTGGATCCAAGATTTCCTATTGGGTAGGGAGCAAACTGTAATAATTAATGGTTCTAAATCTACACCAATAAAGGTTAACTCAGGAGTTCCACAAGGAACTGTCCTAGGTCCCTTACTATTTTTAATTTATATAAATGACTTACCCAACAATATCTCAACAGGAACTAAAGTTAGGTTATTTGCTGATGATTGTATAATCTATAGAACAATCAAGTCAGAACAAGATAGCAAAATTTTACAAAAAGACTTAGATGAATTAATAAAATGGGAAACTAACTGGAGTATGTCCTTCCACCCAGAAAAATGTCAACTGCTAAGAGTAACAAAGAAAAAGAAACAAATAAATTCAAAATATTTCATTCATGGAAAAGAACTAACCCAAACTAAAGATGCGAAATACTTAGGAGTCATAATAAATGAGAAACTATCTTGGAATCCCCATGTCAATGAAGTTATTAAAAAATCAAACAAAACCTTAGGCTTTATAAAAAGAAACTTTTACAAATGTAACAAAGATATAAAACTAAAATGCTACCTCACCCTGGTGAGACCTATACTAGAATATGCATCTTCTGTATGGGACCCATCCACCAAAGAAAATATTGATAAGTTAGAACAAATCCAAAAAAGAGCTGCCAGATTCATTACTGGAGAATATTCAAAACTGACAAGAGTAACACCGTTAGTTAAATCATTAAACCTTGAAACACTAGAGGATAGAAGAACCAAGAGTAAATTAGTAATTATACATAAGGCAATTAATTCTAATTTAGAAATACAACACAAAGATAACCTGATACAACCCTCAAATAGACATAAAGTTAAAAACACCTTTCTTATTCCATATGCAAGAACAAACACATACAAGTTTTCTTTCTTTCCGTCCAGTATTCGGGTGTGGAATGGGTTGCCTGAAGAAACCAGGAAAGCCACCACTTTATCATCTTTTAAAACTCTAGTAAGAATACAGGACTAAACACAAACCATAGAAATACGTAGGACGCAATAATCTTCTGTACAGAAGGAGCGTCTGTAACATATAAGATAAGATAAGATTATGTATTTTATAGTAGTAGTTGTATAAAAGTAAGTAGTAAGTAGAATGTAGAACTAGTAACAAATCATAGATAAGTGTAGGACGCAATAATCTTCTGTAAAGAAGGAGCGTCTGAAACAGATAAGATTAGATAGTAAATAGTAAGTAGAGTTTAGAAGTAGCAGTAGTAGTAGTACTATTTGTGGTTCTTATGACATATGATTATGATTGGATGATTGCGAATTGTGCTTTTTATATTAAGGATAATTTAATGTATAATTTTAATAAGTCTTATATTGAGTTTTATTTTTATTTATATTGTTACATATTTAATTTTGGCAGGCATTATTTTTATGTACATTGTGATAGTGTGCATTATTAGTATTAGCAAATCCATATGTTTTGGCCTGTGTATTGTAAAACATGGAGCCAAGGTGGTTATTAGTTATGGGGTTTGGCCCAGGTACACCATAGCTGAAAAGAAAATATTGGTGGGAAAAATTTAAGGGTCTAATATAAACATGAAATGCTGATATTGGAACTGTATGAAAATTTATAGATAAGCCTAACATATCTACTAAATATGTATATTTCTGAAATTTCCAAAAAAGCATTTAGGTTCTAGCACCACAACCACTACTCTAGAATTTTATGTCAGATTTACTAGAGAATTTACAAATCATTCAGATTTTTAAAAAGGGATTCAAAACTTATTCACTTAAAAATATTATATACTTTTTACTAAACAATTCTCTACCTTCTTTCCATATGATACTTTCCATATCCCCATGCTCTTATTCACACTGCCACCTGTCATTTTCTCCATTCAGTAATTCCCTTTGTTTTCTTATTCATCATATGATTTGTGTTTTATGCGCTATGCATATAAGAATTTTGTTTGAACAGCTACTACCCTTGCTGAGTAATTAACATTGTTATCACCCAAGTTTAGTCTTTGGAAAATTTGTTGGTTCAACAGAAAACATGTTAAAGTTTAAAACTATAGGTACTAATCAGGTACAAATGTATTATCTTTCATGTGTATATGTATTTTATTGTTTATGCATGTCTAGCTAATGATGCACTGACTCAAGTCATGAGTTAACTTTAAATGAATCTCATTATCAAACACATCTTTAATTTAATTTAGAATTCCAAAGATTAATAAAAAATGATTATTTTACAAAGGCCAATGCATTTTAGTTTACACATATTAAAAAAAATTTTGAATGAGGATAGGTTAAAAATAAGAATCTAAAATACTATACATCATTTAAAGACTTTTCATAATAAGAAAGTTTTTTAATCATTGTATTGTTTTCAAATACATGTATTATTTTATGCATACAATTTATATACAGTCGAAACCGCTTAAGTCGATGGCGTTGGGGTATGAAAAATGGCATCGACATAACCGATGATCGAGTTAAAGCGAAAACCAATATGGCGGCAAAATATTAACATGCGCTTGAAATTTCTTTATGTACGTGTTGTGCGTTAATTAGTGATGGGACGATTAATCAGAATCGTATCGTAATATCGGGACCCTATTTCTTCACTCTTTCTTAAGGTTGTTAAGACCGTTCGTTTTTAAAGACCGTTTAAGTTTAAATATAACGCCGTTTTGCGGTGATTCCCAGATTGAGCGATACTGTGCCTTCGAAGCCACTTGCTTGATTTTCCTTACAAGCTACACAAATAAGTAACCTACACATCCCCTCATTGTCCCCGAACCATTCTCTTCCTAATCATCTTCTTTGGGTCCGTCCCCTCAGCTTACAATGGACTCAGAATGGTCTATCGTGACCTATATATGACTCATGACAAAGCGAACTCTTCTCTATATAAACGTACACAAATAAATTAGGTACTCCTTTTGAACNTAGTCAAAATGAGGTTGAAGGATGAATGGTTGCCAATGACAACAAGTCTGCACACGGTACATTTTATTATTCCATACGATCCCCTCAGCTTACAATGGACTTAGAATTCCTTCGGTAACTTGATGCTAATAGGACTAACCAACAACAATGGTGTGGGAGATTGAGAGTGGGGGTGGGTAAACTGTCTGTAGTCTGTTATATTATATATTTTAAAATCTGGGGAGCCTTGTTTACAGTAAGCAGCCTATGATTTTGGTATCGTCCCATCACTAGCGTTAATAAATGATAATGTTCATGCACATGTTTTTGGAGTTTTTTTTAACACAACAGCATTGCCGTTATTTGTTTGATGAAGCTATCGGCATGCTATAAAATTGTACATACATGTTTGCTAACAACAAAAGGTATATGTGCACCAACTGACAGCAGAAATTTACAAATTTAAAATAAAAACCAACGTCGATTATTGATAAAAACTAAGAATTTCAAAAGCCGGCGATTGCCATAGTACCAGAAGCAACACAGCGCTGAGAGCAAAACGCAAGTGGGCTGTGACGTCACCAGCAGACCCTGGTGAGGCAGAAACTTGGTCCCTTCCCTTGGTTATAAAAAAAATCATAGCTAACATTTTCAAAAGCTGGCGATTGGTCATGGGGATCGAGATAACCAATGTTAAGCGGCAAATTTGACCCTTTTTTGTGCTCGTGTATGAGGTTTCGGCGACTTAAAAAAATCGAATTAAACGACGAGAAAATGCTAAGACAAAGAGAGAATTTGGCGGTTCCAATAAAAAACGTTGACATAATAGGGTGGTCGAGCTAACCGAGCTCGAGGTAAGTGGGTTCGACTGTACATACTTTTGTTTTTCTTTAAATTGCAAAATTAACAAATTCTTTAAAGTGATAACATTAAAATGATTTATGGATAGAAATTCAAGCATTACAAATTATTATTTCAAGATTTATGATTGGTATGAATTATATTTGTCTTCAAAAAATGATTGTAAGATAAATTGTAAAAACTCAATTAAATTACTCTGATATAATCTTAAGTTAAGACTTAAGACATTAACACATATACTGAAAATACTGCCCCAAAGGCAAGACCAATGGCTTCAGGCATTATTTTTTAAAATCCATATTTGACAGTTTAATGTACAATGATACATCACAGTAAAGAAGGACAACTAAGCCTGTTTATTTTAAGGCTAAAATGTAAAACATTAATCTCATTTACCACATTCTGTTCTCCTCTGCATTGTGTAACTATTGGGCTAGAAATAACCTTAGCATTTATTGCAAAAATATGACCTTTATGTCTGCTATTGTATAAAGACAGTGTTAAAATATATAAAACCAAATTTATAATATTAAGTAAGACATAGCTTTTCTTGCTGAAGCAATTTTTTATAGTAACAGAACAGGATGTCAGATACACTGTTAAATATGAACAGAAAATCTCCCAAAATAATAATTCTTTATTGAATTTTAGAAATTGTATATGCAAATTCTATGTGTGCTCTAGATATCAATGTTTGTAAATTTCTTTCATGAACCTGTCACCTGAAATGTTGTGCCTATATCACCCATGTAACACCACCAACGTACAGATAGAGATATAATGCCAATGCAATGTTAACTTGATTTATTTTTAAATGTAGTTTTAACACACTTTTCAATAATTGTGTTGTATATTTCAAAGTAAGTGTTCGTCCCACAAATTAATGGGATTCAATGTTTATTTTCTATTACTCTTGTCATATCTTAGCATCAATGTTCTCTTTAAGCTGTGCGGCAGCACAGGTATCTGACAGACGCAGCGCAGTAGTTCAGAACTACCACGCAGCAAATTTGGAAAAATATTGCACAAAAAATGAATGCTGTGCAACTTTGCACACATGTTTTTTACACCGCGCATGGACCAACGAACCTTAGAGGGAACATTGCTTAGCATATTTAACAATTAAAAGCTATTTATGCTTTCTTTTTTCTCTTTTTAAAATGCTACACTAATATAATTAGGGAGAGCTTCAGTTATATTTTTGACATTAAAAAAATCTTTGAAAACTGTTTTGCATTAAAAATATGTAGTTTCTCCTGAAAATCTTTTATTCCGATTAAAAAGTTATTTGTGCATTGTTTGCATAAATCAAAAGATGCATTAATTTTCACTAAGATAGTCACTTGAGCTAATTGTAATTAATCCTTACCCATTTTCAACCTGTAGGGTTATAAGGTGTAACAATTCTGTTATCACTGAAACATGTTATTTACTCATTTATCTGTAAGACATTTTCATGAAAATCATTTGATCTTAGATGAATATTTGATACTTCAGGAAAACAAAATGCAAATTTCAAACTCCGTTTTATTAATAATTACTAAATTTCTTTCATCTTCTTTTGTAACTTCTATATTTGTTTGAAAATATGATTTAAAGAACTGTTAGACCAAAAAATTAACTTAAGCACACCAAAAAATATTTTAAAATAAATAGTACAGTCAAACCCACTTACCTCGAGCTCGGTTAGCTCGACCACCCTATTATGTCAACGTTTTTTTATTGGAACCGCCAAATTCTCTCTTTGTCTTAGCATTTTCTCGTCGTTTAATTCGATTTTTAAAGTCGCCGAAACCTCATAACACGAGCACAAAAAAGGGTCAAATTTGCCACTTAATATTGGTTATCTCGATCCCCATGACCAATCGCCAGCTTTTGAAAATGTTAGCTATGATTTTTTTATAACCAAGGGAATGGACCAAGTTTCTGCCTCACCAGGGTCTGCTGGTGACGTCACAGCCCACTTGCGTTTTGCTCTCAGCGCTGTGTTGCTTCTGGTACTATGGAAATCGCCGGCTTTTGAAATTCTTAGTTATTTTATAGCCATCAAGGCCACGAAAAACTGTCAGTTGGTGCACATATACCTTTTGTTGTTAGCAAATATGTATGTACATTTTTAAAGCATGCCGATAGCTTCATCAAACAAATAACGGCAATGCTGTTGTGTTAAAAAAAACTCCAAAAACACGTGCATGAACATTATCATTTATTAACGCTAGTGATGGGATGATACTAAAATCATAGGCTGATTACTGTAAACAAAACGGCGTTATATTTAAACTTAAACGGTCTTTAAAAACGAACGGTCTTAACAACCTTAAGAAAGAGTGAAGAAATAGGGTCCCGATATTCCGATACGATTCTGATTAATCGTCCCATCACGAATTAACGCACAACACGCACATAAAGAAATTTCAAGCGCATGTTAATATTTTGCCGCCATATTGGTTTTCACTTTAACTCGATCATCGATTATGTCGATGCCATTTTTCATACCCCAACGCCGTCGACTTAAGCGGTTTCGACTGTAATATGCTTAAAAAAAACTAAAATAGAATTTGTTTCATTTAAATAAAATCAACTAAAATACAAAGCCAGATCATGTTAAGACAAAGAGAGTAAGTAAAAATGAGTAATGAAACAAGTTAGATAGACAATTCAGAAACTACAAAATAATTCTGACATTTATTCTTATTTGCATGTTAATTGTATGGGCTCATGGTTTTGGGGAGAAAAAGTGTGGGGGGTGGGGTAGTAAACCATTTTAGTTCTTACAAAAGAAAAATTGATCCTCTACTTTCAACACAAGAACACTGCTGTGTACTTTCACTAAACAATTAGTTAAAAAAGTTTAAGCAATTATTCTAAAACTCAAATACACATGATGGGGGTCAAGTTTTCAATTCCAAAGTTTTCTTGAGGGTTCCAATGTATATTTAAAGTTAGGTACCTGCTGCAAGTTTATTAAATTCATTCCAAAGCTTCTAGGAATTGAGGGTGATGAAATTGTTATGTTTAATTGCAGCTGAATGACTTAATACTCCGCTAGTGAGTGGACTTTTGGGCATTGCGTGAAAACTGGACAGTACTTGACCAGTGGGCATTCAATGCTTGGACACTTCATGTTGAAAATTTAAAATATGCCTACCCGTAAGCCAAATTGGAGGCAATTTTATGATAGAAAAAATGTCCAAAGTATTTTGATGAGCAGATTGAGGAATTTTCCAATTGGGTAAGATTGATCACACTAAATCAAAGTGTTAATGATTTGTCACCACAAATATCAAATTAAAATCTTTAAAAATACATTTACATGTATTTAATGAAACCCCCNGACACAAAAATCTTTCTAAACTCAATTACGGTTTTTTATAAAACCCCCCCCCCCCCCCCCCCCCCCCCAAACAAAAAAATGTATATATATACTCAATACCCTTTAAAAGATAAAATTAGCTTTTCAAAGATGTGCTTTTAAATGTTTGCTTTGATAACGCCATGTCTGATTTCAAATTGCTTATGCCTTCCTTACGCACAAAAAAATTAATCCAAATTTTCCTTTTCCTTTTGCTAAGTTGTAAGAAAATCATTGGGTGTTGTAGACATAATGCTTAAAATCTGTACATATTATTTGAGTGAAAAATAAAAGTTACTATGTTGAATTATTATTTTTTTTTTGGATTAAGATACACATGTCCTCAAGAGATTATGAATATTAACTTAGTAATCTATGAAACTTCCATAAACAAGACAAAGTTACCATTTAAGCTTTATGTTGATTTTATTCTTATCTTTACATACTAACAATCTCTTGCCAACATTTTTTATTATCGCTTCCATTTTCCAATTTCTTTAGAGCAATAATTCAATGCTTCTAAACTGATTTGTAAAGAATTTGTTAAATTATTCAGCAAAACATTTGTTTGTGACTTCAATTCAACAGGCGCAATGCCAAAAAGTTTGACAGAAATGATAAGGAGCATCATCTTAACCTTCAAGACCTGAAATTTGTGATTAAAAAACAAGAGGAAAGAGTGAAAGACTCTGTGTGTTCAAAAGTGTTCTGTGCCAAAGCGGTTAAGACCCTCGCTCTAGTGGTTTTCTATTACATTTTTTCTATTGGCCTGACATTCTACAATCAGCATATGTTCAAGGTACTTATGACTTAGATTTACATTGACACACAATAAAACTATATATATAATTTGTGTTTGTGCGTTCTGTAAGAGGTGGTTTGTAATACATCAAGTTTTGATCCCACAGCATGGCCACCTGGCACTTTCAACAACCATGTGTCACTTGGTGTTCAAGTTTGTTCTGGCAGCCTTCATTAGGCAGGTGTTGGAGTGGAGGACTTCAGAACCCAGGATTACTCTCCCTTGGGTTGTTTACATCAAAAGAGTGGCATTAGCAGGTGAGATGAGGCCTGATTAAAAACATTGCAATAAATATTGATAGGAAATTAAATATCAATAGTGAGACTATAATTATATTAAGGCTTTAGAAGTTTGTACAACCATTGCCTCTTAACTATGATATAAGAGCATTCTTTTTTTTAATTGCCTTGCAATATTTTCATTTTAAGATTTTATAGTGTTTGTAAAATAAATGTAAACTTTCTTCACTCCAAATAATACTTAAAAATGCTTGGATTCTAAAATTATTTCCTTTCTTCTTCTTCAAGGTTGTGTGAGTTCTTTTGATATTGGTTTGTCAAACTGGAGTTTTGAAATGATCACTGTTTCCTTGTGAGTTTAATCTCTTATGAACCATAAGCATACCATGTTAGATATTGTACAAGTGAGTTTTAAAAAAAAAATACTTTGAGGAAGTATGTAAGAATATATTATTGTAACATAAATGTTACAATAATATATTCTTACAAAAAAAAAAAAAAATACTTTGAGGAAGTATGTAAGAATATATTATTGTAACAATAATGTAGTGCATTGGAAATTGTTAACAATAAGCTTCTAAAATGTTTCTAATTTCAGATACACCATGTCAAAGTCAACAGCTGTGATATTTATTCTTTTTTTCTCCCTTTTTTTCAAGCTAGAAAAGTTTGTAAGTAAAATAAAAAATGCAGATTTTAAGAACAGAATATCTTTTAATGTCATTTTTGCTTATAGCTGTTGTCTAGATAATTAATGGAGAAAAATAAATAAGGATAAAGATAGCACTTTACTCTATATTAATAGTTAAAGTCCACATCCATCTAAAGAATTTTACACATTTCTATTTTAAAATTTCTTAAGGAAGTTTTTTTACTTTAACTTCAAAAAATTGTTATTGCACTGGCTAAAAACATTACCCCTTTTATATATGAGAATTTAGCCCATTTATGTTGTTGTCAACTTTTTAATCATCAATAAATATACAAAATTCAGCTGTTAGTGGCTATAGCTTGACACTATTTCCTTCCACCAGTGCTTATTTGGTGTGATTTTTAAAAAAAATAATTTTTTAATTGCCTCCCTGTAGCGCTGTAGTTTGGTCCTTGTTGTGCTGTTCATATTCCTGGGCCTCTTCCTGTTCACCTACCATTCCACTCAGTTTAACCTCCAGGGCTTTATCCTGGTCATGTCAGCCTCCATGCTGTCTGGCCTCAGATGGACACTGGCTCAGATAGTCTTACAAAAACATGAAATAGGTGAGAATAGAAGGCAGCAAGTTATGCACAACTTCTCTTTCGATTGCTTCAATCATTTTATTTTTGATTCAATTATTTGTCTATCTTAAAAAAATTAATTGCCTGTTTTTTAAATTTTATGTAAAGAATACTGCATTTTATGGACTATATTAATAGGGGCACGGGGGTTGAGTGGCATGCACGCTCGGCTGGCGCACGTATGGTCACGGGTTTGAATCCATGTGAAGGCAAGAATTTTTTCCAGGGCCTAGGGCGTTCCTGAGTCCACCCAGCTCTGAATGGGGACCTACCACTAGTTAGGGAAATAAAGGCAGCTGGGTAATGCATGGAACCCTCATAGCAATGGCCTGTGAACACCACATCACTTGCCAATTGACTAGCATGGTCTGTGGACGCAATTATCTTATGTATAGAAGGAGCGTCTGTATAGTTAAGACAAGATATCATATCGATAAGACTTCAATAAAGCTTTTATACGGACAATAAGATGCCACAGGCCATTAAACACACATTAATTTTTTAAGCATTTTTATAAAGAACATTTTAATTTTTAACTTGTACATTTGAGTTTAAGACACACCTGAATTTTATAAGGCAAAAAGAGCATCTTATAGTCCTAAATATACGGTAGTTATTGTATGATGTGTCAAAGAGCATCTTATATTCCTAAAAATACGGTAGTTATTCTATGATGTGTCAAAGAGCATCTTATAGTCCTCAAAATACGGTAGTTATTGTATGATGTCTCAAAGAGCATCTTATAGTCCTAAAAATACGGTAGTTATTCTATGATGTGTCAAAGAGCATCTTATAGTCCTAAAAATACGGTAGTTATTCTATGATGTGTCAAAGAGCATCTTATAGTCCTAAATATACGGTAGTTATTGTATGATGTGTCAAAGAGCATCTTATAATCCTAAAAATACGGTAGTTATTCTATGATGTGTCAAAGAGCATCTTATAGTCCTAAAAATACGGTAGTTATTCTATGATGTGTCAAAGAGCATCTTATAGTCCTAAAAATTCGGTAGTTATTCTATGTGTCATAGAGCATCTTATAGTCCTAAAAATTGGGTAGTTATTCTATGATGTGTCAAAGAGCATCTTATAGTCCTAAAAATTTGGTAGTTATTCTATGATGTGTCATAGAGCATCTTATAGTCCTAAAAATTCGGTAGTTATTCTATGATGTGTCATAGAGCATCTTATAGTCCTAAAAATTCGGTAGTTATTCTATGATGTGTCAATTTTATAGAAAGAATGAACAATTATTTATGTAGTTATATGATAATTTCTTAATATTTTGGTCTTCCCTTCACAAGCACTGCACACAAGTTAACTCATACATGTTGTAAGACTGTGTTACGCACGAATTAAATTATTTCTTTAATTTTTGTTAGGTTTACACAACCCAATAGATATGATGTACCATATCCAGCCATGGATGATATTATCACTGCTACCTCTCTCAGCTGGTATTGAATGTAAGTGGGAGACAGTGTTTACTTTTATTAGCAGGCATCGAACTGATGTAAGTGGGAGACAGTGTTTACTTTTGTTAGCAGGCATCAAACTGATGTAAGTGGGAGACTGTTGCGTACTGGGTTCTGGAACTATCTTAACAATAAAGACAGACTCTTGTCGAATATAAGATGTTCTTTATTGAACTATAAATGCACGTAAAATCCTTCCTACAGCCATCGAGACATCACAGTATACAGCGTTCAAGATCTCACGGCACAGGCATACAGGCTCTAGTGTTCGAGCAAATCTCGATAACACCCAGACGTTACAAGTCTCTCGTATGTTTCTCCTCACGTCTCACGCTCGTCTCTCTTTCGTCTCTCTACACACTACACAGACCCACACTATATATACCCTTGCGCGCACTCTCCGGTCATTGTCTGACCTTTCACCAGTCAGTCTCTGAACACCGTTCAAACAATCTCACAACAACTCACAAAACTCATTGCCAACTCATCAACAACTCAGAAACATTCATTGACAGTGATTCTCATACCTTGACA
>MUZC01003154.1:505469-525339 GCA_002072015.1 Radix auricularia
GAGACAGTGTTTACTTTTGTTAGCAGGCATCAAACTGATGTAAGTGGGAGACAGTGTTTACTTTTGTTGGCAGGCATCAAACTGATGTAAGTGGGAGACAGTGTTTACTTTTGTTAGCAGGCATCAAACTGATGTAAGTGGGAGACAGTGTTTACTTTTGTTGGCAGGCATCAAACTGATGTAAGTGGGAGACAGTGTTTACTTTTGTTAGCAGGCATCAAACTCATGTAAGTGGGAGACAGTGTTTACTTTTGTTGGCAGGCATATCAAACTGATGTAAGTGGGAGACAGTGTTTACTTTTGTTGGCAGGCATATCAAACTGTTGTAAGTGGGAGACAGTGTTTACTTTTGTTGGCAGGCATATCAAACTGATGTAAGTGGGAGACAGTGTTTACTTTTGTTGGCAGGCATATCAAACTGATGTGCACACAAACTTACAAAATTTCGTCAACTCAAATAATTAGGTTTTCAATAAGCCCCACAAGGATTTCTTAACTTTTTCTACCCAATGATAAAATTTGAAGAAGTTTAAAAGAATTTTTTGTTGACATTTATAATTATAAAGATCTTATGTTATATTTCCAGTGCAGACCATCTCTACCACTGACCAATACTTCAGATTCTCTCAGTGGTCAGTATTATTCAGCACTGTGGGATATGTGCTGCTTGGTGCTCTGTTAGGCTTCATGCTAGAGTTCAGTGAATTTCTACTTCTCTCTCATACGTCTAGTCTGACCATGTCCATAGCAGGCATTTTTAAGGTACTGTGTTTCAATGGAGTATAAAACCTTGTTTTTTCCTTAGTTATTTCTGGTTCACTTATACCATTAGTAAAATGTAGTTATTTTTTAAACATACACTACAGAAGCAACAGTAGTAAAAGCTTGGATCTTATAATAAAGTCTGCATCTTATATAAATAATCTTCTCTAAAGAAGAAGCACCTGTAAATATAAGATGCTATCCTTCTGAATATGTTAATGCCATTATTTCATAGATGTATTTTTTATATTAATCACTTTATTCTTCAATAATTGATTTTAAAAAAAACATAACATATTACAAATTTTGTTATACAATATCACAGGAGATTTGTATCCTTGGTTTGGCAATCCTCATAAACCATGACAAAATCAATTGGATAAATGGCCTGGGCCTGGTGATGTGCTTGGCTGGGATAACAGTGCATGTCATTAGCAAGGCTGTTGTTTGTAAGTTCCATTCACTATTTGTTCCTTCAAGTTTCTAATTATTAATTAAGCTGAACTCAATTTTGAACAACTTCTACAGGGCTGACATTTGGTACAGAGCTAAGTTTGGTTAAATGGTCCATTGAGTATTTCTTTTTTCAATTACGGGGGTACTTGGGCTACACAGTTGATCTGTTCTTAAAAAGCATTGTCCACAGAAGTTACCAAGAAAGGGCAGAAAATTATTAATAATTATTATCATTATCCTCCATTTGCAACAATTAATACTATCCCTATAGAAAAGGGGTCTCCAAACTACGGCATGTGGGCAAGATGCAGCCTGCGAGGTGCTCTCATCCAGCCTCTGGAGACCATTTAATATCCAAAAAAATTAATTTAAAAAAAAGATTAAACACGAAAGAGAGATACGGTGTAAAAAACCAACATGGCATGTTTACTGAGACTCAACGTAGGGAGCGAACAAAACGCGAATGAGACTGCAAACAGCCTTATAGTTAAGTAGATGGATAACATGCAAACAGGTTATGTATGAGCCTGACAAGACATCACAAACAGGGTATGTATGAGCCTGACAAGACATCACAAACAGGGTATGTATGAGACTGACAAGACGTCACAAACAGGGTATGTATGAGCCTGACAAGACATCACAAACAGGGTATGTATGAGCCTGACAAGACATCACAGACAGGGTATGTATGAGACTGACAAGACATCACAAACAGGGTATGTATGAGCCTGACAAGACGTCACAAACAGGGTATGTATGAGCCTGACAAGACATCACAGACAGGGTATGTATGAGACTGACAAGACGTCATAAACAGGGTATGTATGAGCCTGACAAGACGTCACAAACAGGGTATGTATGAGCCTGACAAGACGTCACAAACAGGGTATGTATGAGCCCTGACAAGACGTCACAAACAGGGTATGTATGAGCCTGACAAGACGTCACAAACAGGGTATGTATGAGCCTGACATGACATCCCAACACGACAAATGTTTCGGAAAAGAGCCTTCTTCAATGAAAAAGTAGAACAAAAACAAATAAAACTAATAAAAAGTTTTAAAAATTAATAAAAAGTTACAACAAAGCTTATTCTTCCGCAGCGCGTGCGAAACATAAAATAAACTGTAAAGTACAGTAAGTGCAGTGCTATAAAAATGTAGCATTTAGTGACATAAAGTGTATTTTTTTAAAAGAGAAAAAAAATTCCTTACCACATGAAAAAGTTTTTAAAAACTATTAAAAAAGACGGAGTGATGAATAATATTATTTTTATATTTTTATGTGGGTGTGTTCGTAACCACGAAACGTCATAAGTCAGGACCGGCGTAACCCAAGGTCTCCCCGTACAGTATTTTATTTTATATTTTCACATATATAAAATAATAAAAAAATATTTTATAGTTTTTTTATCAATGAAAAGTTGTGTCAGAAATTTTTTAGTGTACATGTTCTTTATAGGACAGTTGTCATTAAATTGAGTAACACTAGCCAGTTTTTTTATATTCTAAAAGTATATATTATTATGGGAGTAAAAGAAAAATTGAAAATACAACTAAACAAATTAATCCTATGACATTATCCTTACTTGTTTAAGTGTAAACTAGATTGTAATTTCTGTGTACGCAACCATGGAAACGTTTTTTGAATGCTTACTTGTTTTGTTCTTATTAGAACCTCAACGTTCCCTAATTATTCTATTTATGATTTATTTGTATGCATACTGATACATGTTTTTTTTTCTTCATTTATTTCCCAAATAAATCAAACACAGCCAAAGAAGAGAAATCTGGTCGTGTGGTAGATGTGTCTGTGGAATCCCTGCAAATGTTGAAAAGGAATGGCAAAGCTCATGAGGAATCGGATAGTGATGAAGTGGATCTATTCCGAATAGACAGGGACAGATAGTGGATGTTGTGCACTCCTTGTAGACTATAGAAAAGGATAAACTTTGGATGATTCTCATTGTTATTCAGTTAGATTGGAGACATTCAAACAGTTTTTTAAAAATTCATGTTTTTGTCTTTCAAAGTGTTCGGTGGACCAAGAACTATTAAAAACACTCTTCAGCGGACCAAACGTTCCTTGAGACTCAAATCTTTTTTCTGAATCAGTGATGTGAGAAAATGACTAACATGATTAAATTTGATTCCCCTTGACTTGAGTCAAGTGACAACATTGTTATGTTAAGTAGACATAATCATATAGATTATGAAAAGTTCATTTTGTAAAAATTTCATTTTGTTTGCTACAATTTATGAACAATTGCTTCATGAGAAGAAAAGGAAAAGCAAATTTACAGAAACAAGTTGACTCTTTTGGTAAAAAAATAAAATGTATAAATGTATTTTGTCTCATACTTTAATAAATAGTTTTTGTGAAAATTTTATCATTTGCTCCATATTTGATATTACATATAAAGAGGGATCAACTCATGACAATAATGTTATTGCTATTTTAAAAAAAACATGTCTATTCCTTAGGTTTGAATATGAAACCACTTATTTAAGTTGCTGACAATGAAAGCTTAAAAATTTCACCACCTAACATCCAAAAATATCTCAATTGGATAAGTCCACCTAATTGAAGAGTCCATAGTCATACTTGTCCCAAAACGCTACTTAAATTATTTAATTTGAAATAGAATGAGCCCGGTGAGCATTTTATGTTAAAATAAAGCTTAGAGGAAGAAACAAGCTGTTGATTTACGTGTAGTCACTAGCGACAACTGCTCACTTAAAAAAAAAAATCCATTTATGTGCTTGCAATGAGCTGCAGAACTTTGGGGGCGGGCACTGATAGTTCAGGTACTGATGCCTTAAAACTCCATTTCTGATTTGTGCATATCAAGTTTCTCAAGAATGAAGTTAAAACAAATAAATTGAATTCACATAAATTAAATTAAGCAACCAATAAAATCATGCCATGCTCAATATTTTTTTTTTTTTTTTTTTTTGCATTTCAAAAATAACTTGAACTAGTTTAAATATCAGAAAACTAAGGAAATGCTGTGTGTTTTTTTTTTAACTTTGTGCTTCAAATTTTATTTGTTTGTAAAATGTGATTTTTGAAAAGCCACAACTTTGACTTTGCCATCTTATATTCCATGTATTATTTGTAGCAGCCATTTTATTTATCCTAAAAGTAAATACTTTTATTTACGGTAAAGGTATTGATTGGCCACATTTTTGCAGTGATTTGGGTGAAATGATAATTCATTAAAGTATTGAAGTTTATGCCCAAATTTGTTGTCTTCTATGTCACTTTCATGTACAAAATTTTTTTTTTTTTAAAGAACTTGTATATACTGTATAAATTTTTTTTTAAAAATTAAGTTGGTGATTCGGTTTTAAGAGGTTTATATTCAGATTTTTTTTATTTTATACATAAAAATATATATTATGTTGCTATAGTAATTTCAGTTTGTTCCTCCACCTACTGATATTTAGGCATTTTTGTGTGTGTAAGAAATGAGTTACTTATTATGTTGTTAACCTTTTTATGACATTAGCTGAAGATTGTATTCTGTCATTTATATATACATATATTTTTTTGTGTTTAACGTTAAGAAATGTGTTACTTTTATGTTAACCTTTTTATGACATTAGCTGATGATTGTATTCTGTCATTTATATATACATATATTTTTTTGCCATGAAATATTTAGATATGCTTAGCCACATGGAAAAAAAAGTTCACTGATGTTAATACATTTTAAGTTCATACTTCCAAAGATGCTATGTTCGGGCTTTAAAAAATTTATTATACTAAGGATTATTTTTGTTGAAGTGTAAATTTTTTCTAAATCATTACTGTCCATTTCTTGTAAATCCCTTCTATACTGCAATATTATTTGATTGAAATGATTATTTCTGGTATAAACATTTCCTAGGATGATTTTAAATTTGTCCAGAATCACAAGATGGCTCAAATGATAAGTTGCAACCAAACCTAAAAAGAGCTGGCTTCTTGGGATAATTCATTAGATAGGTAAAAATATGATGAGTTGTAGCTGTTACATACCTGAGATTTAGTCTTGTTTAATTTAGGAACAATGGCATTCTATTTGACATTTTGATCGTTTAAAAAATAAAATGTAAATGGTATTAGGCTTAATTAATATTTTTGTAAGAGATATTTTGAAAAATGATAATTTTAAATATTAATATTTTGTATTTAATTTCTATGTTGTTAATTTTTTTTTTCTGTGTAGAGAGAGAGTTCATTAGTATACATGTCTATATTTTAAAATTGTCATTGTAAAAGTTGAAATATTGAGGTGGAGGTTTTTAAAATCATGAAAGTGCCATTTGTGCCTTTTTTAAAATTGGAATTTTTACATATTCCACAAATAAAACTAGAATTTAAAAATTCCTGTTAAGGCTTTTAGACATGAAATAAAAATGTGTTGTCCAATTAAAGAGTTATGTGATGATATAATGTAGCTCTCACCACCACTTAACATATTCAGTGGTATGGCTCTAAATTTTAATTATGTGTGGTGTTTTATGTGTGTATCTTTGAAACTATTATCTATAATTTACATGGTAATCAAGCAATCAACCATAGTCTTAACTGATAGTGAAAAAGTCTAAATGAAGCAAACGATTATTATAAAATTATTTTACTCACATTTCACTTATCATCACACAAGAAATAATTTTTATTATAAATACATTACAACACTATAGATTACCAGTTATTTCATTAACTTATATATCAACATTTACAAAATATGATATTCTTTGAGAGAATCTAAAAAACTACAGTTAGTAATCAAACTGATAATCTTGAATTCTTTACTGCAGCCAACTGATGATTGTATCAGGAGTCAAAATCTAATTTGTTGTCCCACCCCAAAGCAGAGTTCATAAATACAGCATCAGAATAAATTGCTTCATGATGGAAAATTATTTTTTTATTGGCTGTTATACTATGTACAACACTTTGTAAAAATAACATTTAACCATACAGTTATTGGATAGAATTGGGTTTAAAGAATTTCTGCACAGGTTTGAATAACATGGCAATAAGTATTATATTTGTTTTTAAACATGCAACTGGTTGAATGTTTTATTTCATTCTCCAGAATCAACTTTCTAAGAAAATAATGACTAATATTGTGTCCTTTATTGGCCAAATTAAAAATTTATGGCAATTAATCACTGACAAAAATGTGTTTAAGAAAAGAATTAACACAATAGGTAAAATGAAATGAAAAACTTAAACATGACTGTTAGTGAAAGCTCTGTTTAAAAAAATTTACTTCTATCATTTACTTATTTCACTTTAAACTGGGAATCTTGGCTAAATTATACCAACAGCCTCAACACTCACATCTGTCACTCTGCCTACACCCCCATCCATCAGATCAGCTCTATCCGTCACTAACTTACAGTTAGTGTAATGAAAACTCTAGTCCTTTCTCTTGTTTGTATTGATTATAGCAATTTTCTTATATCAGGTGACCAAAACAATGCCGCCAAGCATTCTCTACCATTACACATTTGCAGTATTCCAACTACTAAGGCCTTCAAGACTGCTTTAAAGATAATCTCTTTAAATTTGAAAGTAAAAATTAACAAAACATTTCCTATAACGATAAACATAGCTTATGTGTACCCTACTGTAATTTATGTGGTTGTTATGATATGAAATTTTATTTAATGCATTAATATTATATGTATGTGATTATTTTTATGTTAAGTGCTGTGATCCCAGTTTCTTACAGGGATACAACACTATATAAATTATCAATTATTATTTTTAACAAAAGCATAGATGTCTATTCGCCTATGCTATAAGTGCTACATGCTCTTCATTTGTTTTGCTGAGTATTTTTAAACCTTTTCTTAAATTCTAGTTTTTCTTATTTATTGAGTAATCTCTCCAAAAATGCTGCTATAAATTGGTACAACAGATTTTCTATACTCAAACAAAATTATAGTGTACATTCACTATATCACTAAAATATCTCCGAGATGAGGATTGGCACAAAATAGGTTTTAAGATATCAACCATATAATCTCTTGATCACGGCACATTGTAAGTGTAGATTAAAATTAGAGGATAAAAAATTGACATTAAAAAAACAACACAAATGGGAGATGCTTCTATTATTTTTAATTTATTGTTTATCATTAAAAAAAAATTAAGTAATAAATTTATTATAAAAATTATATATTTATATGTTTTGAGAGATAATACTTAGATATGGCAAAAGAAATTTCATACTTGTTTTTTCCCCATTAGTTTCTATATATATCTAAATGATACAGCCTCAGCCAGAATCAACTGTAAAAAAAAAACCAAGTATGTTTTCAAAATTTATATTTCCAGCAAAATTTTAAAATGCCATACCATGAAAATTTTGATCACCAAATTTTCAAATAAACACACAAATCAAATTTAATTTCAGTTCATGATGGGAGCACTGTAGTGCAACAGAAGATTCGTGAAATTTTTTTTAGCTGCCTTAAAGAACCTTCACCAATAATCTCCAACACCACTGCTGTCCCCAATGAATCATTTGTATTACTTTTGGTTTCTTGATTGAAATAAAAGATTTATATATCAAGCTTTGACTGAATATATTTTTTTAAAATGTTGTTGATTTTATAGAAAAGAACAATGATGTAAATCAGAGATACCTACACCCCATTGTGGTGCAAAGAAACTAACTGGAAGGGTTGGGTAAGAGTAATAAAAAGAAATTTATTTCCACTTTGATTAGTTTTTCTGGGTGCAGAATATAAGTTTTTAAATTTGCAATAATGCAAAAGGATTGATATTGTTCAAGTGGATTGTAGGAATTTAAATTTCCTGGAAACTTGCAATAGTTATTCAACTCTTGAATAAAATAACAACTCAAATTATGTATTTTATAATTTACTAAATGCTTTTATCCATTAGAAATGCAGTATGTAATTTCTATTCAAGCTAGTTTGCTCAAGGCAAAATAGAGAATTTAAATTAGAACATTCTTCAGTACCATAAGATGAAAATGTTTTTTATTTTTTAGGTCATTTTTGTATAAACTTATGAATCAAGTTGGTTAAAAAAAATATGTTCAGTTAACTGCAATTTAGAAAATTAGAAAGAGCAACCTAAAAAATGAAAGGATTAAGTAAGAATCTGCCATCACCGGGTGAGAGCAAAAAAGTTGGTGTTGATATTGCCTATCAAAACAAGAGATAATTATTTATTTGTACAAGATGCTGAAGTTTGACTGTGAAGTCAAATTTTTTTTTAGTACAGTAGAAAAAAATCAAAGATTTTCATACAAGGAGTTTTGGTTCAACAGTATTTTAAAACATATTGTCAAATTAATGAATTTATTGAAGTTACAACATTTGAATGAAAATGTGTATGTATTGAACTTGAAGTGAGTAGTGCAATCAAGTGTTTCTGGTTAGGTTACACATCTACATTAATAAATACATTATCATAAGTTTAGTTGAGCTTCAAACACAAATGACAATGGTATATCGCATTGTTTCTATAGTAACTATAGAAAATACATTGTTATACATGTACATGTGGGTCTGTGTTGTATTTCTTATGAATTTTTTTTATGTCAAGAGCCTATATGCTGGATCACACAAAGAAAATCCATCCTCTAAAGGGCCATATTCCCTTATGTGATGAATAATGAATTTGAATAAAAATCCTGTACTCCCTGAAAGACAATGAAAAAAAAAAGTTTGTAACCATTTAATATGATACAAGATATTTACATTCCATGTTACCTACAGTGTGGTTGGCATCATTAAATGAACATCCGAACAAACCTTTTTTTGTGTTTGGATCAAATTATTTTGCTGACAATGAAAAGTGCTTTTATATGCTATACGAACTTAAATTACAATTTGTGAGATATATTCCATGAAAAGTCCTAAATTTCATTGGTTTTCCTAACTCATAAAAATGAATTACTAATTTTAGAGGACCATTCTTTCTAAATTAATTTAGTTTGAAACTACAGATTTAGCCAATTATAAGAGATTGCTTTTGAAAATAAAAGACTGAATCCAAAATTATTATTTTTTTTTTAAAGCCAGCCAAGCAAGCACAGTACTGAAACTAAAAGTTTGTGACCCAAAACCAAAGATCATAAAATCACAACACAAGTCATCCCTCAAAACCAGTCTGGGAAATGATGTTAGTTGAATATACAGTCTTGAAATAAATCTCAGGGATTCAGGTTCTTCTGGCAAGAATTTTCTTGTCTTTAAAAACAACTAAAATAAGATCAAGATCAAATGTCCAGAGTTGATAGATCAGTTTTCAAGTTATAATCCGACTCGTCAGACCAAGTGCCAGCTAGTCAGACAAGAAGCTC
The DNA here is from genome assembly GCA_002072015.1 of Radix auricularia. NCBI lineage: Eukaryota > Metazoa > Mollusca > Gastropoda > Lymnaeidae > Radix > Radix auricularia. The sequence goes on from MUZC01003154.1 coordinate 515,032, forward strand.
AAGACATAGTTTGTGAGACGGTTTATATCGGTTTCGTGAGGATGGTTCTGCAATACACTGTAGATACGAAGGCTTTGATTTGGATCTGGGAACACCCCGATGAGTTGTTCAAACAACTTTTGGGTCAGTTGTTGGCTGCGGCCTTGTTTTTGATCCAACTTGAGCATTCCGAATGGGCCATTGGGTCTGGCTAGGTCCAATTGTTTAACCTGTGTCTCCTCTTTCTGCTGATTCTCCCCATTCCTAAATACAGAAGGGATGAATTCTATTTAGCATTTGATAAAAAAACGCAGTATACAAGTGTAAATCAACATGAACATAAGACACAAACAATTTGTCTATTGCATAGTGAGGCTAGCAAAAGAAAAAATCAAACTTTCATCTTGATTAAAATATTTTTAAGTGCTAACTGACCCCAATGGGATATAACACATGATAAAGTGTCGTTTATTATATGTCATACAAACATATAACAATAACAGATTTAAATGGGAAAATAAAATAATCAAAGATTTAGTACACTGATACCATTAATTTACTTAATTCACAATTTTAAATCGCCCTCGATAGCTCTCTTTAGTAAAGAACTTATAGAAAGTAGAAACTCTTCAGTGAATGAGAGAAGAATTAGTCGATTTTGGGAAATCTCGATAGCTCTCTTTAGTAAAGAACGTATAGAAAGTAGAAACTCTTCAGTGAATGAGAGAAGAATTAGTCAATTTTGGGAAATCTCGATGCTTGCTTTTCGCCAGTGCTTTTGCTTGTTTCGTGCAAAGTTTTGTGGTAGTTTTACTGTTTTTTAAAAAAAAGATTTGATTTTGTGAAACTTTTCGGCCAAAAATATAGTACTAAACTCAAGATGGTCTTTTGGATATGTAAAATAACCATTCCGTAAACTTATCCTAAAAGATGAATCAGCATAACAATAAATACATTTTTAACATTCATAACCCAATTAACTGCAATATACTTCATAATCCTTACAGGACTGAGGCATAAATATACAGAAAACCTTATAGTACATTAAGAGTTTAAATTTCCATGAGTATACTTTTCAAAACTTCAAAAATCCATAATGGCCTTCAGGGGCACATAACTCACCTGATAGCAGGTGCTGAAGAGGGATTGTATGTTGTTCTCAGGAACTGATCAAGATGGGGGCCGTATCGACCCAACGGATCATCAGGTGGCATGAAGTGGTTATTCACAAACATGAATTGGAGAAGCCTGAAAAAAAGACAAAAGAGTTTAGCAAAGTCAATGAAGCAACTCACATAGGCACCATAAATACTTGTCCCTCACATAGGTACCATATATAATTGTCCCTCAGATGGGCACCATATATACTTGTCCCTCACAGAGGTACCATATATACTTGTCCCTCACATAGGCACCATATATACTTGTCCCTGACAGAAGTACCATATATACTTGTCCCTCACATAGGCACCATATATACTTGTCCCTGACAGAGGTACCATATATACTTGTCCCTCACAGAGGCACCATATATACTTGTCCCTCACATAGGCACCATATATACTTGTCCCTCACATAGGCACCATATATACTTGTCCCTCACAGAGGTACCATATATACTTGTCCCTCACATAGGTACCATATATAATTGTCCCTCAGATGGGCACCATATATACTTGTCCCTCACATAGGTACCATATATACTTGTCCCTCAGATGGGCACCATATGTACTTGTCCCTCACATAGGTACCATATATACTTGTCCCTCTCATAGGTACCATATATACTTGTCCCTCACCGAGGTACCATATATACTTGTCCCTCACATAAGTACCATATATATTTATCCCTCACAGAGATATACTTGTCCCAAAAGTGTGTTCACTAACAAGCCAACTCATTAGTTTTGGCTGAATAGTGCCTGACAAATTCATATTTTAAGCTGACTCCATTAGAACCAATACTGTACATGAAAAATGTTTTTTTTTTCTTTTTGCACAAAAATACATGAACAATAAAAACCAAAACAAATATCCTTGCAAGTATGGTAGTAAAAATGTTTAGAATAACCAATAAAAATATATATTTGAGAGCATGTTAACTGCTTCTAAAGATAACATTATTGTATCCTTTGCTTTTTCATGGCTTGTGTCTAGTCTAGAGATTTGAATGTTGATAAAGTCTTGATACTGGTTTGTTGAGGTAACCCATTCTATGCTTGTGTCTAGTCTAGAGATTTGAATGTTGATGGGGTCTTGATACTGGTTTGTTGAGGCAACCCATTCTATGTTTGTGTCTAGTCTAGAGATTTGAATTTTGATAGGGTCTTGATACTGGTTTGTTGAGGCAACCCATTCCATACTTGTGTCTAGTCTAGAGATTTGAATGTTGATAGGGTCTTGATACTGGTTTGTTGAGGCGACCCATTCTATGTTTGTCTAGTCTAGAGATTTGAATGTTGATAGAGTCCCAATACTGGTTTGTTGAGGCAACCCATTCTATGCTTGTGTCTAGTCTAGAGATTTGAATGTTCATAGGGTCTTGATACTGGTTTGTTGAGGCAACCCATTCCATACTTGTGTCTAGTCTAGAGATTTGAATGTTGATGGGGTCTTGATACTGGTTTGTTGAGGCAACCCATTCCATGTTTGTCTAGTCTAGAGATTTGAATGTTGATAGGGTCTTGATACTGGTTTGTTGAGGCAACCCATTCCATACTTGTGTCTAGTCTAAAGATTTGAATGTTGATAGGGTCTTGATACTGGTTTGTTGAGGCAACCCATTCCATGTCCCATTGTAAGACTGGAAGGAGGATGTTCTTGCCTATAGGACAAGTATTTTTATCCTTTCGTCTAACTGAGTACTGTATTAGCCTGTTGTCAAGTTGCTTTTCCAAATTAGAATTTAATGTCATTTACACTTTTGCCCTTTGTTCTTCCATCCTCTATTGTTTGAAGGTTTAATTGATACTAATGGTCTTACTCTTGACAATGGTGAATATACACCAGTAATAAATCTTGCAGCTCTTTTTTGTAGATGGGTCCAATACAGAAGATTAATATTCTAGTGTAAGTCTGACTAATGCAGTGCTTCTCAAATATTTTCTGTCATGCCCACCGTAGGAAGAAGAAAACATTTCGCACCCCCCCCTCTCGTGTTATAAGTACACTTCTGCTGAGGTCAAACGAGCCCCCCTTGACGGAGCCTCCCACCCCCCTGGGGGCACGCCCCACTATTTGAGAACCACTGGTCTAATGTAAGGTAGCATTTTAGTTTTATGCTCTTATTACATTATTATTTCATTTATTATTACTCTAAAGTACTATGTTTCTTAAAGCTTGGTTTTTTAAAATCTATTCTCCATGAATGAAATAGTTAACATTTTCTTTTCTCTGACATTTTTCTGGGTGGAAAGATATCTTATCTATTAAAGAAGCTCTACACTCCAATTATTTTACCATTTGGCTTAGGGGGCAGCAAAGAATAATTAAGACGGGGCAGTAAAAATCATTAATAACTATACTAACAAAAATTAACATTTCAATGTAATAGAATTTTATGCATGACAGTAATTAAAATTTAGCTCTTTCTTATGAACTTTTCAAAGTTACATGTTACCTTTCAGATATTGTTATTTATGATGAAACATTAACTCTTAAAGCCCCAAAGCACGGTAATACGCGCCTGGTCTCTAATGCCGAAAATCATGGTAATGCGCACCTCGATAGAACTCTCTTTAGAAATGAAATCACAGAAAATAAAAATTCTTCAATACATGAAAGATGATGTATTAGACTTCCAGCAATGGTGGCAGTTGCCTGCGTAAGTGTTATTGCTCAATACCCAAATTTTTTTTATAGTTTTAACGTTTTTTTTGTTGAAGATGTTATACTTTATTATAAAAATAATAGTACTAAACTACAGTTAAAAATAGTTTTAAACTCAAGACAGTCTTTTGAATATGTAAATAACCATTCTTATCCCAAAAGATGAAATCAGTATTACAATAATAAATTTTACGCAAATTTTTTAAATTTCATAACCAGTTGATCGCAATATGGGAAATCGTTACGGGACTGATGCGGAAGTTTATTGAAAACCTTCTGGGGCTTTAATAGTTAATGTCAAACTACAAATTGATTATTATTTAACAACCAAGCAAACCCTTTTAAATGATAAGCTCTGTGACAGGAAGAATACCTTGGTATTTGATACACTATAATTCAAACAGCAATACGAATAAAATTAAAGTAATCCAACCTTCTTTCCACAATAGTACGATAGCTGGGGTTTTCAAGGCACAAATCACGGAACTGGTCATTGGAGACAACTATTCCATCTTCCTTTTCTGCTAGGCTTAGAATATACCTAGAATGTCCATATGAAGAAAACATTGTATAAAGATGTGGGGAAAAAAATTCCACTATAGTTATATTAAATTTTACTGACTTATGACACAATTTTTAACTGTTAATAATAAAAAACCTTCCTCAAAATTAAAAGAAGCACAGATTCCTGTGTGCATTATAACAATGACAGTGTGAGACAGATTGTAACAAAGCAAGTGAGAGATTGTAACCATGGCAATGTGACATTGTTACCATGAATGACCAAGTTGTAATTGTTACATGTGACCTCCACACGTCAGTGTGCTTGTCGGTCAGGGTAGGGTGATAGTTTACTCAGCATGAAAGCGTGTGATAGGGGGCTGTGTTGATGGACTTCAGGGGAATGTGTGTAGTAAGTTGGGCAGTGGTGACATAGGTGGTTGTATCGCAAAGTTGAGCATTAAATATTATGTTGTTAGCAGTGTCTTTATTTCTTGTGTGATGGAAATTGTATGAATCTTGGAAAAAGCAGTTCAAATACAATTATTATTAGGACGCTTGTGACAATTTTTACCATGGCAGTGTGAGACAGATTGTAACAATGGCAGTGAAGAGATGTAACAATGGCAGTGAAGAGATTGTAACAATGGCAGTGAAGAGATTGTAACAATGGCAGTAAAGAGATTGTAACAATGGCAGTGAGAGATTGTAACAATGGCAATGAGAGATTGTAACAATGGCAGTGAGAGATTGTAACAATGGCAATGAGAGATTGTAACAATGGCAGTGAGAGATTGTAACAATGGCAGTGAGAGATTGTAACAATGGCAATGAGAGATTGTTACCATGGCAGTGTGAGATTATAACTGCAAGATGCTCTGTTGATTTAGTATGATCATGCTAGTTGACTTGACAGAGTATGAAACTTGTGATCTGTATTGTGTAGTGAACTCAAGCCTGGTTGTGAACCCAGAGAGAGCAGCTATAAAATGTAATGTTGAGGTGATTAAAGGAGTAGTCACACAGACCACAAGCTGTTGATGTCTTGTTTCTTACAGTTCTGATGTACAGTTTGACTATTGCTTGATAAACTATTGCTTAGTGTAAGGAGGACTCAACTCTATTACTATCACATGGAGTCAGAAGTACTGAATCCGATACTATTACATGCTGTCAGAAGTACTGACTCCAGTACCATTACATGGTGTCAGAAATACTGAACCTAGTACTATTACAGTAACCACGGCAATGTGAGACTCACCTGTCATCATAGCTGGCTATAGTTTTGCCGTTGACACGTCGAGCAGGTGTAAACTTAACGTATCCATCATCATTTAGTTTTTCCAGCAAACGCCTGCCTCTGATTGGGGCTCTATTTTCACTGTACCGCCTTGACTCTGGAACAAAGGCGGTGATCCTGTCATGGCCTCGTCTACGAAAATAATTGATGCATATCTCCAAACCATAGACAGAGAACTCTTTGTTGTCACCATGTCTGCAGAAAAGTAAAGGAGACTTTTGAAAATAAAAAAAACAACAGCCTCAATCATATTTGAAATAAAATACTAGGGGCTATTTTATAGTTAACTCTTAAAGTTGCAAAGCGTCGTAATGCATCTCTTCCCGCTTTCCGTAAACCGTCGTCATGCGTCCTTAGATACCACTCTCGTTAGAAATGAGATCTCGTAAAGTAAAAACTCTTCAATTCTTGAAAAATGATGTATTCCACTTCCGGCAATGGCGGCCGTGTTATCGCTCGATTCGCTATGTTTTTTGGTAGTTTTAACAAGTTTTTTTTCGAAGATACGTTTTCGCTATATTTTATTATTAAAATAATAGTACTAAACTACAGGTAAATATTGTTTCAAACTCAGTTCGGTCTTTTGGATGCGTAAAATAACCATTCTTAGCCTTAAAAATGAAGTCAGTATGACAATAATATTATAAATGGATTTTACGCAAATTTTTTAATTTCATAACCGGTTGATCGTAATACGGGAAATCCTTACAGGACTGAGGCGGACGTTTATTGCAAAACCTTCTACGACTTTAGGAGTTAACTTGGAATGTCTAGTCTTCAAAACAGCTCTACTTAGATCATAAATATTTGGAAACAAATAGGACTGATGCAAGATAAGAAATATTTGGAAACCAATAGGACTGATGCAAGATAAGAAATATTTGGAAACAAATAGGACTGATGCATGATAAGAAATATTTGGAAACAAATAGGACTGATGCAAGATAAGAAATATTTGGAAACCAATAGGACTGATGCAAGATAAGAAATATTTGGAAACCAATAGGACTGATGCAATATAAGAAATCTTTGGAAACAAATAGGACTGATGCAAGATAAGAAATCTTTGGAAACAAATAGGACTGATGCAATATAAGAAATCTTTGGAAACAAATAGGACTGATGCAAGATGAGTGGAAAAACTAGAGCAACCTTAAGAAATTGGAGATAAAATTTATTAGTAGATATATTTTGTCTCTACTTAACACTGATAAAGGAATGTAATTTGTTCCTTTCTGCAATGTTTTTATATGTTCACTATTATTAGAGGGAAAAATATTCTATGGTGGACAGTTTTTTTAAAATAATAATTTTTGTTCTAACTTCTTGTTACATCAAATGGGTTATAAGTTTCAAAACATATATTAGGCACATGACTAGAGTATTCCTTGATGACTTCAGTAACATATCTTTGGCATATGACTAGAGTATTCTTTGATGACTTCAGTAACATATCTTTGTCATACGTAGTAGCTTATTCTTTGATGACTTCAGTAACATATCTTTGTCATATGACTAGAGTATTCTTTGATGACTTCAGTAACATATCTTTGTCATACGTAGTAGCGTATTCTTTCTGGACTTCAGGCTTTGACTTATGTGGCTTCACTCTATTTAGGTTTTTTCAAATATTGAATATTCAGTAAAGTGTTAATGTAGAGAGTGAAAATGATAACACTGTGTGTGCTTGGTTGTCAGGTGTGGTAAAACCAAGCCAATCAAAGCACACTGGATTTTTTTTCTCTTCCAATCCTGGCCACTCATTTGGGGTTTATGACTTGAATCAGTCTACCATAAAGATGAAGAGAACATCAGTGTGACTGGTATTGTCTACTTCATCAAGAAAGCAAAGTGTGTTGTGCCAAGTTGTAATAACTTTAGTAAAAACAGAGTCTGCTAAATACATATGGATCAGCGACAGCTGGCAGAATAACTTTTCAGTGGATTCACTGGTCATCCCAGGAAGGCCAGACATCTCTATCGGTGCTTCACGGTGGGCAAACTTCATAATAATTTATTTATGATGTGATATGTCTTATTTTCTCTAATATTATAAATTGTGTGATTTGAGTGTCATGGTAAAAATTTCAAGTCGTGATGCTCTCATAATGTGAAATAAAGGTATTTAGGTCATGATGAGATTCTGTGTACAATGATCTAAGTTCAAAAATATTCTAAACAAAAATAATTCAAGTTTGCAGAAATGATCTATTGTGCTAGAGTATGGATTAACATTAACAGCGACAAACAAGGTTTGCTTGTATTTCTATTATTTGTATAGAACCGTATTAAAAATACCACTAATTGCAATAGTTTAAATATGATATTTGTGCAGGCGTTTATTGACAACCAACCTACACTACTAAAAAACAAAATTCTTTTCAAACCAGACGGCGTTTTGTTATGTATTTTGTCTGCACTAAAGGTTATATAAGAATTCATCTTTCAGCTTCTTCCACGATTAAAATTAAAATACTCACAGCATGGCCACATTACTGCCATCAATAACAATGTATCTGAGGTCCTTTCTAAATGACTTGATGTGCCTACTAATTTCATAATCACTGCCTGAGGTATCCAGTGAGTCAGCATGGGAGGCACTTTCTGCCAGTCCTTCCATGACAGTAGGCTTCAAGTTTTCTTTTCTCTGCTCCAGGGCGGTACCCAGCTTGGTTGGTTGAGCAGCATCTGCATAACTTGGCACTTGAACATTTTGAGACTTTCCTCCTTCCCTTGTATCTTTCTGTTGGACTTGAGTTGGTCTTGTCTGTGAACTTCCTGCTAACCGTTGACTATATTCACTGGCTGCTGTTAAAGTACTGTGGGGACCAGACGCTTGTCCTGAGCCAACAGTACTTGTGATCCTTGTGTCTTGTGTTTGTGGAACTGTGTTGTGATGATAATAATTAATGTTCAGTAAGAATATGGTGCGTATGGTATTTATTCATCACATTTCAAGATTTATATTTACACATGGCCAGATAAAAAAACAGAAAAATTATTTTAAGAGATTCCCATCAAACAGGTTGTTCCAAAGTTATGATTTCTTTCCAGAATTTGAGAGAGACAGAAGCTGGTGGTATGGTTAGGTTACCTAATCAGGAACAAAAACTAAAATCCCATAGGCTTAATTTAAGTTTAATGCAAATGAAATTATTGCATTCATGCACCCCCACATAATTAAATTTTAAACTACTATAACCATGACAAGTTAAATATTTAGCCCTGCTAATTAAGCTCAGAAAACTTTGTTCTACAAGTACTTGTAAGTACCCAGTTACCAGATTGTGGTCTCATTTAATATTTTGAGCATTAATGCAAACTAAAGACATAAATCAAAATTATACATTTTTTTTTTCTAATAAAAGTATTGAAATTTTAAAGTTTTCTACCTTGATTACTTTGAAAAAGAGAGAATAACACATCAGCATCCAAGCTTTACCTACCTTCTACTGGGGTGTCTTCCTCCATTTCTTCATCAGAAATTACAATGACATCCGCTGCATGTCCACCACCAACAGAAAACTGTTTGACTTGTGAGACAGGGGGCTGAGGTGCTGACCAATAATTAAAGCGCTGACCCCCCGAATGTTTTGCAGCTTTCACAATGTTCACAGTTTCCAAAAAGTCTGCTGGTACAACAACATCTTTCATACTGTACTTAGATAGAGCAACTTGAATGTCTTCTTCTTTGAAATGTAATCTCCTGGCTAATGCAGTCAAGTTTTCGGCCTGCTCAGTTTCATACGTGGACAACGTGGTAGCATTCCTGTCAGGCAACTGTCTACCACCAGCTTGTTGGTTCTCTGACCCAAACTGACGCAATGTTTTTAAATGACCATCTCCTCTGTGGGTGATGGTGTTATGTAGTGACAGTGGGGCTGTGTGGATTGGGTTGACAATCATAGTTTGCTGGTCAGGGTATATGGCGGAAGGCGATGCATATGAAAAATAATTTCTGGTTTGAGATGACAATGGTGTAGGGCCTTGTCTTGAAAAACTTGAAGCTAGGATAAAATAAACATTGCATATAATTTCTGGCACATAAAAGTGTTTACTTTAGTGAAGTAAAGTGTATTTTTACCAAAACGTGTATTTGCCAATATTTTTATGTGAAGCCCAGTGTGTCCGGCACCAGCTATATAACTTCATATTTAATAATAAAAACAAATGACCAACTCTAACAAGTCAAAATTTTAACTGATGGAAGACTGGGTGGTCCAAGCCACAACCCAATGTTATAGAAGACTGGGTGGTCCAAGCAACAACCCAATATTATAGAAGACTGGGTGGTCCAAGCAACAACGCAATATTATAGAAGACTGGGTGGTCAAAGCAACAACCCAATGTTATAGAAGACTGGGTGGTCCAAGCCACAACCCAATGTTATAGAAGACTGGGTGGTCCAAGCAACAACCAATATTATAGAAGACTGGGTGGTTCAAGCAACAACCCAATGTTATAGAAGACTGGGTGGTCCAAGCAACAACCCAATATTATAGAAGACTGGGTGGTCCAAGCAACAACCCAATATTATAGAAGACTGGGTGGTCCAAGCAACAACCCAATATTAAAGAAGACTGGGTGGTCCAAGCAACAACCCAATGTTATAGAAGACTGGGTGGTCCAAGCAACAACCCAATGTTATAGAAGACTGGGTGGTCCAACCAAGCAACAACCCAATGTTATAGAAGACGGGG
>MUZC01003154.1:529684-551008 GCA_002072015.1 Radix auricularia
AAGCCACAACCAAATGTTATAGAAGACTGGGTGGTCCAAGCCACAACCCAATATTATAGAAGACTGGGTGATGCTAGCCACAACCCAATGTTATAGAAGACTGGGTGGTCCAAGGCACAACCCAATATTATAGAAGACTGGGTGATGCTCGCCACACAATAACTCAATGTTATGAAATACTGGGTGGTACAACCACAACCACACTCAATGTTATGAAATACTCTAACCATAACCCAACCCAATACTATAGAAGACTGGTTGGTGCAACCACAAATGAATTCACTGAAGTGAAAGACATCTAACAAACAATGAGTGTAAAGTTACTTAAAAACTGAGCCTGTATTGTCCTGAGGAATAAAATTATGATATAAAAAGAGTTGCATGTTACAAATAGCCATAAACAGTTTATTTGCTGTGGGAGGAAAAAATCAACATTTTCTTGTTTGCGTATCTACCTCTAAGGTTTAGAATGAATAAAAAAATCTGTGAAGTTCACTTAACTGTTTAATAAGTTGTTTTCTTGCATGGTTTCTAATTTAATATGGAAAAAATATGACTAACAATTTAAAAAAAACAACTATTTTTGCCTTGCTAGTTGGAATTTTACAGTGAGTAGTTTTACATAAGCAATTTTACAGTGAGCAGTTTTATAAAACAAATTTTACAGTGAGTAGTTTTATAAAACCAATTTTACAGTGAGTAGTTTTATAAAACCAATTTTACAGTCAGTAGTTTTATAAAAACCTATTTGAGAAAACTGAAATGCGAAACTGAAACCTTACTTGTTGGCAAATTGTTGGTGCTAAAAGTAAATCCATCATGCTCTATATCACCTTTTGTCGTCTTACATAGACTGTTTGTTTCACCTTTGGTACCTTGACCTTTGCTCGTATTTTGAGCTGGAGATTTATAAATAAACATGAAATTTTTTAAATGTTTAAGTCAATAAATAAAAAAGTAATGTAAATGATTTGGGTTGAGCTTCTATCAGTAAATGAAAAAAAAACAAATTTAAAAAGTATTTAAATTTGCAGGTTATTTTGCTAAAGATTATGTTTAATATGATAGTTTAATATGATAGAAGGTGCAATTTCACTCTTCTACCTCATACAGGAGCAGAACATAGAAGATTAATGTCATTACTAGCAAAGAATATGACACACATAATATTTAACCCCACCACCCAAACTTTGTTGTGAACATAAGATCAACAACTCAATAATAATTATTTAATACATTACTACACATTGAAACCTTTTGAGGCTGCGTATAGGCCTAGGTGTGATTGGCAATATGACAAAAGCAAGAAAAAAACAAGCCTCATAATTGGCTGTTTGGTCTTTCTATTAACTAATCAGATCTCACCATTTTTTGGCCACAACCAGCAATATGCTAGATAATTTTTAAAATAATATTTGTTTATTTAAATGATCTAGGATCTATAGAAACATCTACCAAACTTGGACCTAGCTGAGCATGCACAGATGGCATATTTATTCTTACATAAAATATTCTTTGGCAGTAACTGCAATCGATAAAGTTGGATGTCTGCAGGTAACAAGTTTAGGAAGGCTGTCATATTTGATTCTTTTTATATGAAGACTTGTGTACGGCTCAACACCACAGAGTTAAAGTGTTTGCTGACCACCCACCCCTTCCCTGAATTCAGGTATATATTGAGTGCTTTCAGGAAGGCTTATATTCCATGCTTTAAGTCATCACAGAATATTTGTTTTTAAAAGTGTCAGTCTGAAATCCTCACAGCATCTTTTGATAAGCAACACATTGACATAGTTAAGATCTTAGTGAGACTGCTTTGTTTAGAAATCCAGTGTCTGTGACCTTGTTTTGCCATTAAATACTTAGAATATGCTGACAGGCACTGCCACTTCATAAACTTCTATTTTAGTTTTGATGCTGAAACCTCTCCTGGTTCATGACTTATTAGACTATTCACTATTGTTGACATTGGAAAAGTGTGACCATAATGTGTATTAAACTCTAATGTAGATGTAGGAAAAAATATCAGCTGTGTGCTCTAAGAATGCTGACACAATAACAGTATTGCAGAACAGAAATCTGCTACCCCCCACCCAATGTCGCCAACAGCTGTCACAAGATAAGAATGACTATGGTTATGACTGTTGATTCATTAACTCTTAAAGCCCCATAAGGTTTTTGGAAAACTTCCGCCTCAGTCCCGTAAGGATTTCCCGTATTACGATCAACCGGTTATGAAATTAAAAAATTTGCGTAAAATCCATTTATAATATTATTGTCATACTGACTTCATTTTTAAGGCTAAGAATGGTTATTTTACGCATCCAAAAGACCGTACTGAGTTTGAAACAATATTTAACTGTAGTTTATAACTATTATTTTAGTAATGAAGTATAACGAAAACGTATCTTCGAAAAAAAAAACGTTAAAACTACCAAAAAACATCGCGAATCGAGCGTTAACACTAGTGCCGGCAAAGGCCGCCATTGCCGGAAGTCAAATACATCGGTTTTCAAGCATTGAAGAGTTTTTACTTTCCGAGATCTCATTTCTAACGAGATTTGTATCTAGGGACGCATTACGACGCTTTAGGGATAGCGGGAAGAGACGCATTACGACGCTTTGCGACTTTAAGAGTTAAAGTGCCAATACATGACAGGATCAAAATTATCAATTCAGCAACCTATCACTCACATTATGAAACACACAAGTAAAGAGTAATAATTTCCAACCTGTTTTGAAGGGGTCACAGTTGTGTATTGATGTAGAGTCAAGAACCGTGACAGGGGTCAAAGATGAGTTATTTTTATTCTGAGAAGTGATGCCATTTTCCACTTCGTCCTTATCCACCCATACCCAGTCATGATCTCTGTCAGTTTCAGCTTGTTCACAGTCATTGATATTAATACCATGAAACATCTCATCAATCTGAAACAGTTTTTTAAAAGAAAATCAACACCCCAAAAAATCATGATATTTCCACCACATAAAAATATGCTATTTATTTTATGTTATATATTCAGGTTATATACAGAAATTTACACACAATATGTTAGTTCTGACTTACTTTTGTAAACAATCACTACTTCCCAAAGTCATTAGCCAATTAAAGTGACAACTAACACACATAAAATATATCTCGCTGCTTACTATTGAAAAAAAAACTATGCTTACCATAGACAGGGCTTTAACAACAGCTATATCAGATCCTTCTATAATCAGCCCATGTTCATCACAGTTCGCTAACACAGCACATGATTCTTTTTCTATTTGGTCTCTGCTACTTGAAGTATAAAGTGGACTGTTTCTTATTTTCTGCACCTTGATTTTATTCTGGGGTGATACTATAGCAAGTATGTAATCCTTGAATTTAAAAGTGATAAAATTATTACTAATATGTGGTTCAACAATTAAAAATAAAACAGTTTGTTAAAAACAATAAAAAATATTTCATAATTATGTACAAAATCACCTTTTTTACTACATGGCTAAAAATCAGGTCATCATAAATTTATTTATTTTGGTATAGTTGTATATATTTATATATATTTATAAAAAAAATTAAAATAAAATGTAATAAATTTATATTGAACAGTACCTTGGCATTGTTTCTATTATCCTCTTGGCCAGTAATTTCTATCCATTGCTTTGTTTCAGACTTTGGGCAAGTCTCAGAGACATGAGAAAAATGCACTATGACATCAAACAAAGTTTGAATTCGTATTAAGTTAGACTGTACTAATGACAAGCTGCTCAAGTCAATAACAAAGTCTATTGTTTGCGCTGGGCTTGTCATTTTTATTGATGTGCTTAACTATATCTCTGAGCAAAGAATGTTTCAGCTCTTAAATTTTTAAAAAAAAATTTGTAGACTAATATTAATGTTATATTGTTGCATCCTGTTGCAAAGACATCAAGGATGTCACGTCCTTCATTATATATTACAAAGCGTCGTATTTACTGTATGTCTGTCTGGGAAACATCTTCAAGTCCATCTGTCAACCTATAATAAAGTGATAAATAAGTAAGCTAATACTTAATGAAGACTTATTAATACACAGTCATATTCTATATAGAATGATTCAATTGGTGCTGTTTTCTTTTATAATTAAAAAAAATTGAGATGTTAGCAAGTATTAGTATTTATAATTAAAATTCTATAACAAAGTATAATTTAGAATACTTTTAATTCTAGCAATCATAAAATTTAAATATGAATAATAAATATATGGGGTCCTTTTTATATATGCTACTTAACTCTAGATTATAGAAGACGGGAACGTGGTGGTCGAGAGGTAGCGCTCTCGACTGTCAGACCGATGGTCACGAGTTCGAATCCACACCAAGGTGAGGATTTGTTCTCGGGGCCTGAGGAGTCCCCGAGTCACCCAGCTCCGAATGGGTACCTAACTAGACAATAGTTAGGCGGCTGGGGTAATGCGTGGAACCCCTATAGCCGTGGCCTGTGAACGCTACATCACTTGGCAACAGATCATCTCTCATGGTCTGTGGACGAAATTATCTTCTGCATAGAAGGAGCGTCTGTATATGTAAGATAAGATAGTCATAGTAAAGTATATTATAGTTATCATGATAGTCATGAGTCTTAGTACTCATAGCATAGTCATTTAAGTCATAGCATACTAAAATACCATCATTATTATCATGGAACAGCAAGTGAGGCAAGTCGCAAAACCGAAACTGATTTTCTCATTCTCATCATGACACTTCATGTCATGGTTCATTCCTTTTAAAACTATTTTTCCTAGTAAAAGTTAAGTACAATTAATAACTAAGTCAAGTGAAGTCACTAAGGCTAAGACAATGACACAGTTAAGTACTAAGTGACAATCATAATAATAATAAATTAAACTTAAACTATTAATAAATTTAATTTTAATAATTGAAATAATTCTGATCAAAATTTTATAAGTTTACAATCATTTTCAATCAATAATCGGCAGACATGGCCCAAAAAATATCAGTTTGATACTCCAGTATTTGTTAACTCGTTGCAAAGCAGTACAGTTAGATCATCTTTTAAAATAGTGCGTCTCTATCAAGCTACTACATTTTCCGATTTTCGTTAAATCTGTTAGTTACAACTCCATTTCCACTTCCCATTTTATTAGTCAAGGGGAATTCCCAACATACGGGATCTTTATTTTGTTCTTTTTAAATAACTTGTAATTTCCATCAACGGAACAATTATTTGGACTCACAAATGTGTAAAAACGTTAATTTAGACATAGTGGGGTCCAAATTTAAAGAAATTAACAGGCAGAAGATCATTAACTATTTGAATATAAATATAATTTAAATAATTTAATAAATCTTTTTACTTAACTTTAATGAAAAATTTAATTATATGAACAATTTTTAAGAGACAAAAAAACTAAAACAGTTGATTAATTTAATTTAGTAGTGGTGTTTGTTACAATTTACAATTACTGAATTACAATGTCGTCAATGTTGGCTTTTACTTTTACGATACATGCCATTTAATAGTTATATTTTACTTGCTCCGGGACGTTTACTCTTCGGTACTGTGACAGAAGTTTGAGCATGATTTGTTAAAAAATATACTTTAATGAAACATTTATTTGTGCGAGTAAAATTTTGACTAATGACGAATTTAAATAATCATACATACAGATGGACCATGGACGTCTTCGCCAGCTTCTAAAAATTCTATTACTATGGCAATGGTCTAATTATACTAATCCCAACTTTGCGTACACAGACACAATGTAGTCTACTTTAACTTTAAATTACATTAGATATAACATATGAACGACTTGATGATCAAAAGATTATGATAGTCTATATTAATATGCTTGACTCAAAAGTTAGAACTCTGGGCTGGGCTCTAGGCCTACTTACCTGAAATTCATCCAGGCGCAGCATTATTGAATACACATTTTTAAAATAAAAAAAAGGACTAACTTTATCATTAATATTTCAGTGTAGCACAAGTATGTTCCTAAATAGTGTCCTAGTAATTTCGGGACGTCTCTTTATGAATAAAATCGAACTTGCCGAAGTTTCACTTTCACCTAAGTTATGACGAAGTACTACAGTAGTATTTTAAACTAGACATCCGAGCCTTGTACATGATCATTAAAAGATTCGCTAGCGCTATCAGTAATCAGACGTTGACAAGATTGGAGCTGAAGGGCCACAGAATGGAGGTCAAGGACTGACCAAGCTTGGTGGTCAAGCTTGTGGGTGGTATATTATGGTTTGATCCACACAAGCTTGTGGTAGCATGGGTACGAGACTCACTGAGCCGTGACGGAAGGTTGTTGGTAGGGTAAAGTGAGTGGAAAGTGTGTGTGTATGTATGATGTCGTGATGTAGGACACAGATGGGGTAAACAACACAACGCCTAAGGCCGGGGCCGTCCATAAATGACGTCACGCACACAAGAGGTCTGAGAAGGGTCACACATTTGTGTTGAGGTGTGCCGATGGGGAGGAGGGGTTTAAGAAATGTGACGTCACATCAAAGCGTGCAACTATAAATAGTATTTCCACTTATATTGGATTGCTTACAATTTATTTATTGACATTTTACACGGCTTAGAGGCCACAAAGCTTTGTGACGTCATACTTGAGTTGGTTATTGCTTAGGTTTACTTACTATTTTACTCTTGGTTCTTCTATCCTCGAGTTCAGCGATCTCCAAACTGCAGCCCGCGGACCAGATGCGGCCCGCAAGGCCCTCTCATCCTGCCCCTCATCATCATTTGTCCTTTGGGTTCCTTATGGAACATAGGGCCTCTGTCAAAGCTCGCCACTGTGCACGGTCTCTTGCTAGTCGCGTCAATTATTCCCAGCTCTTCCCAGTTCTTCCAGCCTCATCTAACATGCTCCGTCTCCACGTACGCTTGGGTCTTCCTCGCTGACGTTTGCCCTGGGGGCTCCAATCTAAGGCCTGCCTCACTCTGCTGTTATCTTTCCGAAGGGTGTGTCCAATATATCTCCACTTTCTTTCCATGATCTGTTGTTCTACTGTCCTTTGTCCACATCTCTCCCACAGTTTGGAGTTTTTGACCTTGTCGAACCATTTTATTTTCAGGATATTTCTGAGGCATTTGTTTACAAAGGTCTGGAGTCTATTTTTTTGTTGTCTCTGTCGTTCGCCATGTTTCTGATCCATAAAGTAGGACTGTTTTAACATTAGTGTTAAAGGTCCTTACTTTTGTTTTGACAGAGATGTATGTAGATCTCCAGACTTGTTTCAGATTGGCCAAAGCCTGTCGCGCCAAATTTATTCTTCGTTCGATGTCCTCATCTGTTCCCCTGATACACTGATCTTTTTTTTCTTCTTTTTTTTTTTCTCTGTAAAAAACCAAGGTAAACAAGGTTGTTTACTTGTTCCAAGGTACAGTTTGCTACTTGTATGTCTCCAGCTTGCTGGTAGTTAATTTTCAAAAATGTTTTTTTTTTGTTTATTGAATATTGATATTGAATCTAAAAAATATAATATTTTTACCTATAGTTTCCAACAAAACTGTGTGCAGTCAGCCCCTAAACTGCTGTTTAACAGTTAATGCGGCCCTACGGCTGAAAAGTTTGGAGACCTCTGCTCCAGTGTTTCAAAGTGTAATGAGTTTTCTTGTAAGTTCTGAATATTCTTCAGTAATAATCTGGTAGCTCTTTTTTGAATTCTCTCTAATTATCAATGATTTCTTTGGTTGATGAGTCTTTTACAGAAGATGCATATTCTAGTTCAGGTCTCAACAAAGTAAGGGGCCGTCCATAAAGTACGTCACGCTATTTTTCACCATTTTAACCCCCCCCCCCGTCACAAACGTTAACAAATCTCGCCCCAACTAATGTACGCCACACTTTCGATCAAAAATATTTTTTTTATTAACAATTAACAAAATAATTATAATTTAATATAGAACACCGTGAAGTCACACATGACCGGACAACTCCCCCCCCCTTTCACACTTTCTTACAGCCCCTCCCCCTTCTGGTGCGTGACGTCTTATTGGGGTGTTGTTTTTTTTACGAAGTGTGACGATGGGGGAGAGAAAAATTGGTAAAAATTGCGAGACGTCATTTATGCACGCCCCTAGATCTAATTGTATTTGTGTATATACATATATATGTATGTATGTGTGTATGTGTTTGTAGAGAAAACAAAGACATCGATGCAGAAATTCACTTATTTTAACATCGGTTTGACTTCCATATTCACTCTGCATCAAATTCACTGGTTCTACAACTCTCCCTCTTTCTCTCTCTCTCTCTCCATCCACTCTACCGTGTAGATGGATTGAGTCTGCTCCGGTCTTCAACTGTCCTCCCCTCCGACTGACCAGTCCAAAAAGTCTCCCCATTTTATATTGCTCCCAGATTATCAGACATAAAGTGTTAAGCCGACGCCAAGTCTTTGGTTTATAAGACTTGCGCGCAGTCGGAGCTGTAATTAAGAATGTTCCCTGTCACATTTCTGGGCCCTTTCATCAACGCAGCCCTATAGACCCGACGTGTCCCCCTCTGCGATGGTCAATAATTTGATCACTCAATACCCCCCCCCACACACACCTAGTATCAACTCCCATAGTGACCTGCGGCATGCATGGCCCCTTTCTCGTGCGCAATACAATAGACCCGACGTACCCCACCTGCATGGTCAGTCCACTCACTACCTGCTAGCGTCTCGTTCAGCAGAGTGGCGAGGGTATGTGCCGCCCGAGGCAGATCCAAAATTTGCCGCCCCCTCTCCGCAAAATATATGATAATTCTACTAAGAAAATATATTTTTTATTAAAAAGAAATGAGGACACCACAATTTTATGTTAGAAATAAAAAATAAAGCGTTCATTGCTTAAATAAAATGGAAGTCTTTAGTTCTTCTTGATGATTGATGGCTTTATCTTTCCCGATAAATGTTGTTAGTCATGCCATGTTCAATAGCCCAAATAGCTATAAATAACTTATAAGTCAATCTTGGTGTATTCTATATTGTTCGTAACTAATTTTCATATAACTTAATTTTAGAGAAGCTATTTTAACACCTTGCATTAATTAAGACAGTTGTAAGTGTAAGCGATGTTCGAATTAATGATATTAATTTAGGCAGGGTAACTTCGAGCCTATCAGAGACGTGTACGAAGTGACAAACTGCCAAGTGGTCCATGGCCAGCAGGTGACAAACGCCTTCCAGGTGAAGACTGGTGTGAGACAAGGTTGCTTGCTGTCACATATCTTGTTCCTGATAGCCATTGACTGTGTGATGAAAACATCTACACAGCAGAAAAGGAATGGCATCCAATAAACCCCGTGGGACCAACTTGATGATCTCGAATTTGCTCATGATGATCTTGCCCTACTTTCACATACCCAATAACAGATGCAAGAGAAAACAAACACTGTCGCAGCCACTTCTGCAAGCATGGGTCTCAACATACACAAAGGTTAAGGGTAAAATCCTCAAGGTTAATGCCACTAGTACATTACCCATCATGCTTGATGGACAAGCCCTTGTGGATGTGGACAGTTTTGTTTACCTTGGCAGCGTGGTAGATAAAGAAGGTGGTACAGATGCCGACGTCAAAATAAGGATCGGAAAAGCAAGAGCAGCCTTCCAGCAACTCAAGCATGTTTGGGCCTCCAACAACATAGGCAGAAAGTTAAAAGTAAGGATTTTTAACGCTCTTGTGAAACCTGTGCTGCTATATGGAGACGAGACATTTCAGATATGTCGTATGCAGATTCAATTTAAATTCATTGAGATCTTCGGAGAATTCTACAATGACTACTTTTTCAATCTTAACTATTTTACATCAAACTGACACAACTAAACTTGTTTGATCCTAATGTGAAAATTATGAAATACCTTTAACGATATTTAGTATCTTGTTCCTGACAGATTATTTTTCAAGAATGCTCCTAAAATTTCTATGAACTCAGTTTGAATTTGAGATTACACGTTTTTACCCCTTTTTCAAATGATATTCTTGGAGTGCTCGATCGTACTTTCCAAGAAAATTTAATTCGTTCCAGAATATTAAATGAATTTGCAACAGTGTTTTCCTCTCTGACCTAAAAAACAACAACACAATTTGGCCTAGATTAAAAAATTTCAAAAATCCTAGAAAGAACTTGTTGTTTTCTTTCCAACTGTTAACAAATTTCAAGATAAGACTTCTTCTTCTTCTTCGTTCTCAATATTGAGTTTTGGCTGCCACGAGTTTTGCGCCAATTGGCCCGTGGTCTCCGACTTCAGCCTGCTGTATTTTCTGGATTTGCTTCCATAGCCTTTGGTAAGCCAAGACCATCTGCAAGGCAGCAGTTGTTTTTTTGGCAAGTGATGCAGCGTTCACATGCCACGCATTACCCCGCCGCTTTTTGCCCATTTGGAGCTGGGTGGGGCTCGGGGACGCCCTGGCCCCGGGAACAAATCCCTGGCTTCCCATGGATTAGAACCCGTGACCATCGGAGCGCCAGTCGAGCGCACTTGCCACTCGACCACAAGGGAAGAATATTCTATACATATTTCTAGGACATTACTTGCGGCCCCGGGCTTTATGGGGAAATAAATCGACCGGTGGAGTCGAAAAGTTTGAACAGCAATGGGTTAGCAACAGTGGCGGATTTAGCTTTGTCTGCGTGGGGGGGGGGCCTGGAGAATTTTAGGGGGCGCCGCAAAATTTTACTAATATCAGAGCATTGGGTAAATACTAGGGCTGTTAACGATTAATTTAAATTTAATTGTTAACTTTTGAAAAATTAACGATTAATTAATCGTTAATTTCGATTAAAGCCAAAAAATTGTAATTTATGATGTCATAAGTAACACTCATTTCACGTTCTTGTTGAAGATCTAAATAACACTGGCATGTCTCCTTTATATATCTAATTTTCACCAACTACGCAAAAAGACAAGTGTGTTGACATTAATTGATTCAAGTGATGAGCGGATCTAATTGACAATATAACCAGTCGAGCTGAATAATCATTCACATGAAACTGAGAAAACTTAAACTGGTATGCTCAAAACGGTCTTGGCAATGAATGACCTTATCGGATATCGGTGTTCATTAATTTTCCACCATTGTACAGGATTAATGGATTCAAGAACTTCCATCTCCATTTTGTAACGCAGTAATTCATCAGAAGAGCTGTCGTCATTTCAGTCTCAGAGTCAAACACCATTACTGCCATTACCAAAATGTTCGTGTAATCTTCAGGAAATTATTTATCAGCCGCATTTTTTAAAAAAATAATTTTTTGTTGACTTTTTGACTTCAAATTATTTTTAAGTGATGGGTCGATTAATGGTTAAAAATAATTTAATCCTTAAATTTTTTAAGGATTAGTCGAGAAATTAATCGTTAATATCCGCAGCCGTTTTCAATACTAATTATTAGCCTACTAATTTAGTAAAATTTCCAAATTAACAAACAAGTCAAACAGAAGAAACAATATAAACAGATATGTTTTCAAAATAGTAACGTATATTTATTTCAGTAGTATATTTATTGATCTAAGAAAGAAACTTAGTTTATGCGGATTTATATAGAGCCATGAGCCCTATATTAATTGCTTTCTACGTGAAGCGAAACGATTTATCGTTGATTCAAAGTCAACGTTCTCACCTAGATCACGTTCATTTGAAATTAATGCCAATCCAGACAGACGTTCGTTTGTCATTGTTGAGCGCAAATAATTTTTGATGATTTTCAATCATTGATAACAGGAAGATTCAAGTAAATGTTTATAGAATATTGACAAACGAGAGAGACATGATGCCATTTATTTTTCAATCAAGAATGATAGAAACTCTTTAAGTTGTAGCTCACTAGATAGTGATGGACGTTGTGATGCATGCAAATTTTTAAAGGTATAATATTCAAGAATGCTTCTTCTAGGTTAATGTGTTTGTAAATTTTGCATAAACTTCGAAGAGGATCTGTATTTTCTTCCAACATTTGTGATGGATCAATACAATATACATAAATAGCTGCGCCCCTAAAGTCATTAAATCGATCATCTATTTATTTTAGAAGTGTATCTAAGATAGTGAAGTACGTTTCAGATTTAAAACTGTTAGTTGGATCATTAGCCCTTTCATCTCTTACTTTTATTTTCTGCAATTCACGTTTCTTTAAATTTTGTTTTTAACATCTAGTTTGGAACAATTTTCGTTAATAAATTATTAGACATCTACTTTCAGAATTTTAAAAAGCTTGATCGCTTCTCATTTTAACAGACTTATTTCTTCCAACATCGATCAATCGTTTTGCAATTGCAATGTCAATACTCTTGAGCTGCAAGTGGTTTGATAACATGAAAATATCAACCAACTTTTGTACAAATAGCATCAGAAAAAACAGATAGTCCCATTGCTTCTGCTCTGACACTTCCTTTATGTTATGTCGATGGCCTTGAAATTATATTTTCTAGAGTGGCTAGAATAGCAGAGAATGATCCAATAACTGCATCAACTGCATGCTTACAGCCTACGGCTTGCCCATCTTGTATCAAAAAGTCATTTCAGAGTATCTACTGTTGATTCATATTGAGATTTTCGATTTTTTTAAAGAGTATGTAGACGTTGTAAACTAGCCGTAAAGAATACCTTTCAGCTGTGCCAAAAACAACTGTATACATCACTGTTTACAGACATTGCTTTGATAGTGACCAAATTCAAAACATGAGTACAACAATGAACATAGATGGCATTGTATGAAGGTTTGAAGGCCACTCTTAGTTCAAGACATCACAGATGAGCCAACATATGCCTTTCCTCCTCAGATTGTGATATCAATGTCTCGCTTTTGTAATATGTAGTTCCACAACATGTCCTGATTTTGAAAAAAATGACATCTTATCAATTTCAAATATATTAATGATCCGTCTAATCGATAATTACAGAAAATACATGTTCATTATCAATTACTGCCGATAATTCAGATGCAAATGATTGAATTAAATCAATCTGCACTTCATGATTTAAATAAATTTCATTTTTCTTTTAAACTCTAGATGACTGTCCAAAGTGGCTAATAAACTTGTGATTTAACAAATATTTCAAGCAATTCTACAACTAACATCACTAAAGTCTAAAGCAAGAATTTTCTCTGTGTACTCTGAATAGCAAATTTTGTTTTGCTAAAAATCAAGAAAAACGTCACGTTTATCATTCGTTTCAATATTTCTCTATTCTTTTCCACTTAGCGACGCTCCTGACTGACCAAACCAGATATTACAGTTTTGAAATACGATATTTAGCAAGCCAATATTGTCGTATTGCAATTTAGTGTTAATTGAATTTTTCGTTTTTAGCATTCTTTTTTTTTGCTCTGGTTACACCTTTTTAGTGTTCATGAGGGCGTCTCAGGGGGGCGCCATTTTAGACCCAACTGGAGCGTGGGGGGGGGCGACCCGCCCCCCTGCCCTATAGCTAAATCCGCCACTGGTTAGCAATAGTACTGTAATAGTATCTTTAAAAAGAAAATTAAATGAGAGAAATATTATTATTTGAAAATAACAACTTAAGACTATGCACAAGGAATACCGAAGCAAAAGTTATTAAAATTTATAAGTGTTATTACTTTTTTATAGTGATATCATAAGATTGATAGAAATAACAGCTATCAATTGGAGTCAATTCAATTTAAAAAATAAATAAATTATTAAATAATAGATTCTACAGTTAATTAAATAAGTTAGAAATAAGCAATGGTTCTCCCAGGGTGACATTTTTATTTCTGGGATACTGTTGAGTTCACTTCATAGACTAAATAATAGCTTATAAATAGTTGCATGCTGTAAGTTGTAAGTATTTAGTTTTCCATTCATGACTGTGACAATATCAGTCAACCTATGGCGACATATCGGCGTTATACTCAACCACTAAAGTGACTAAACTGTACATATTAATGTCATGGCAGCTGTTTTCAGTGTATTCTAAAATAATTTTTTTAAAATTAGTTTTTTAAAAACATTTTTTATATTATTTTTGCTTTACTGTTTGGAAAGGAAGAACTTGGTAGTGTATACATTGACTAAAATAGTAAACTGAATTAAAGGCTACACATTTTACAAACAATCCAACTCCATATTTTTAAGTGTCTCCCCACATATGCCAATCGTTTGCTAAATGACCTCCAATGTCTCGAGTTTTCCTTGTTAGTCCATTGTAATTGTAGAACAACAGCTTATAAAAAGCAATCTCAGGATAAGGGAGGCAAGAAGCAATTACTTAGTAGTACTTAAGCCAAGGATTATCACTCTTGTTACAAGCCAGATTCCAAGCTCTTAAATTATAATAGTGTCTACATGAAAATTAGATAATGCATATTTTTGTACTTATATGTAACCCAACTCATAAAGTCACCTTACGTTTTGCAACAAGACTGAATGGGATTTGGACGCGCATTTTCACAGACAGTCTTGCAATGTCTCCAGTGGCAGAGTCTCTTTGTCTTCATCACCTGATGGAGTATCTTATTGAAACAAAAACACTGACGTTAGAATGACCGTGTCGGCAGAACATCTCGCAGAACTTTGACTTTTAGTATGACGTGGTATCGTGTAATGCTCTCTTTGCTGTAAGAATTTAATTTCCCCATATTTTTCTTGTTCCAACAACCGCATCACAAACTAAAATTATGATTATTGGTAACACATCATTTGCCTTTAGATATTTCCTCCAGTTCTCTGCCAATACTTATTGAAGCAGGTCCCTTGCAATTTGCCGTACCTACTTTTCCATTAATTTTCTAAACATGCGTCTCTATCTAAGACAGGGAACATACTTTACATTTCAGCTTTATACAGAACACATATCATGTTTGTTATAGTTAGACATTTACAAGGAATACGCTGCAAACAGCTTTGGAAGAAGCTGTTGTATATCTGCTTTAGTTCAAACTCGTAGCGACAGTCTGACGTTAAGTCTTTCCAGTTGACAAGTCTTACAAATATTCAGGTAAGATTTAAAAATTAAAACATATTTACAAAATGTGAACAGAATCATGAAATGTGCTGAGTAATAATAGCAATGGAGTGAACAAATACTCGAATTTTAAAAAAAATTGAATTTATTTAAAACATATAAACCGACCACATTCGTCTTTGTCTATACTGTCTACTGGGGTTGTGTACACAACTGGACGATGGCTCCCACGTTGGTCGGTATTGTATTTATTTTTTAAAAAATATTTGAGTACGCTGGAAGCTGACGTTATCTTTGCCTAATCTAAAAGAAAAAGTTATGATCTCAACGGGACAGGCCTGAGGGTATTGGAGGCCCGACGCCCAAGCGAAGTGAATTTAGTGTAATAGAAAAATAAAATAATAAACATGGAAAGATTCTTTTGCGAGGCCCCCACTAATGATGAGACTAATCGGAGGCAACAGGTGGCTGCCTAATTTTTTTTTATTAGCCTATGCTTAAAGATCTGAAACTGACAAGACATTTCAGAAAATAATAATGGTCACTCCCTTTTTAAAGTTTATATTATGTAGGAAATTAATGTTTTAAAACCAAGATGGAATTGCAAGTAATTGTAACTAAAATGCTGTTTTCTTAATGCGATTTTCTAAAATTAGATAATATTTTGTGGAAAATTAAATATTAATCCATCTCTGAAATTTTGAATGGTTTGTATTCAGGGAATAGGATTTATAAACATTGTTCCTTGAAGATTTTAACGTCATATTTTTAAACATGGCTGCTTGGACGTTTTAACGTCATATTTAAATACACTAGACTAAAGTGTCTTGAGTGTTGAATAATAATTGTATATATTGTATTCTCATATTTGAGAATGATCCTTGTTTCGAAATTGAGGAAGTTCTTTGATCACAATAGTTGCTACGCTCTGGCCAAGGTCTTGCAATGCGAGTCACTACTCACTCAAACTTTAAAAACATTATTTTTGGTATAAAAGGACGGTTTAAGTTGCTATGAAACAATGGGATCTTCAAGCAGTTAAAGGCGGGGTGAGTTCAGGAGAAGAAATTTTTTTTTTTATCAACATCCTATAGGCTCGTTAAGTATTGGTGACAAGTCTTGAAAACGAAATTATCGCAAAAAAACGGAAATGGCATTGTCTGACGGGGCCGAGGATTAAGCTCTGTTAACATCATCAGCGGAAGATAGCTTCCGACATGGCTGATGAGTAAAATACAATTGACAACTCAAGTGGTAATTTAAAGTGGTTTGATTTTGTCAAGGGAATGTTTGTAAAAGATAAGACTCCACCTTGAACTCTTTAGCGACTAGTCGCCGGCGTCAGCGTGACAACAAAACAAATTGTAAACCGCCAAGATAATTTATGGTCGTGTTTTACATATATATATATCTGTCACTCTCCCTCCCCCCTCTCTCTCTATCTATCAATATATATATATATGTATATATGTATATATATATGTATATGTATATATATATATATATAACATTTCACACACTTCTGTTACTCAATCAGAGGAGGGGACGTAAATTTTAAAAGTGAGTTGAAACCCAACCAAAGTTCTGATGACTCATGGCGATTATAGATTGGAAAACTTATTTTATTTCGGAAACTTGTACATATATAGTCTACACAGTAAAATAATTTTAGTATAAATTTTTCGTTTGTGAAATTAAAATTGGACTCTTGTATGAATGTTGTTAATTCTAAACTTGGAAACACAAACTTAGAAATCAAAAGCAACCTAATAAAATGTAATTTAATCATGGATGAAAATGCATTGTCTAATCCGTATGTAAGAACAAAAACACACAAAGTCTCTTCCTTCCCGTTAGGAAATCGCGCGTGAAATGGTTAGCCTGATAAAACCAGGAAAACCAATACACCTTCAACATTTAAAACTCTAATAAAAATGCAAGACAACACATAAATCATGGGAAAGCGTGGGACGCAATAGTCTTCTATATAGAAAGAGAGTCTCTAATATAGATATGATAA
Organism: Radix auricularia; assembly: GCA_002072015.1. Classification (NCBI taxonomy): domain Eukaryota; kingdom Metazoa; phylum Mollusca; class Gastropoda; family Lymnaeidae; genus Radix; species Radix auricularia. The sequence goes on from MUZC01003154.1 coordinate 546,627, forward strand.
AATCGTCAAGTAACCGCAGCATAAGAAAGACTGCTGAATTGAACAGGAGCTGTGACCAGAGGCTATATACCAATACGCATCTCACAATCGATGTCTGAGTAGTAAACCACAACTGTTAACACATTCTGTACACTGATAAGACTGTTATGTTTCAGTCCTACATTGTTAGGATGAAACGTGAAAATCATATAAGGATTGAGGTCTTGGAGTTTTAGATAAGTTCATTGATTCTATAGGTTGTTCAAAGAAGTATGCACATTGTCAGGGTTGAGGACTCACCATTGCCGTTTCCCCAGTCTCGACAAAAAGAGGTGGCAGTGAGGAACACACATGGTTCTTAACACGTATACAGCAGGGCGCCAGGAAGACATACAAATAATATTAAAATGTAGTTAAATAAAAGCACTCTAGACTATGAGGCTTTTCAAAAACGGGTGTGGAGCCAGTGGCGACAAGAGTGTGTGGAGTTAGTGTTGACAAGGGTGTGTGGAGTTAGTGTTGACAAGGGTGTGTGGAGTTAGTGTTGATCAGAGTGTGTGGAGTTAAGGTTGACCAGGATGTGTGGAGTTAGTGTTGATCAGAGTGTGTGGAGTTAGTGTTGATCAGAGTGTGTGGAGTTAGTGTTGACAAGGGTGTGTGGAGTTAGTGTTGACCACGGCAGGTTGTGTGCAGTGTGCAGCGACCAGAGCTATGATTGAGAAAGTTGTTCGAAAATTCCACCTCTCATCTAAATAGAACCATAGAATAGAGTGAGGCAGGTTGCGGTACCTGCGGAGGACTACCTCTATGGCGATTCCCGTTTGATGAGGCATGCTTGCGATAAGTTGAACCGGGTCTTAAGAGCCTAAGCTCGACCCCAAATAATCCCCTCTCACCTAAAGGAAACAAATGTTGCCTAAATAACTTGATAGTATAGTGTCTTAAGAAAATCTGTAACGCCATTAAGCTGATCATAAACAAATCATTATTTACTAACAATGCGAACCTAACATATTAGGCACTATAGTGTAAACAGAAGCTTTATAAACTTTTAATGTATATCTTTATAATACATAAAATGAACTTTAAAGAAGTTATAAAATACTTATTCTCCAGTGCTTATTAATATTAAACATTAAGACAGAAGTTGACTGACTTTATTTTCAACGAAGAAGGGCCCAGTGCAACATTAATCTACTAACGGTATTTATCATGCTAGGTGTACGAGCCATCACTTTTATGACAAAGAAAGACACCCCTACAGGTACGGATTTAGGGGCCCGGGGGGCTTGACCTTTTTGGGGGCCAGGGGGGCTTGGTCTCTTTGGATTCCCCGACATTTTGTCTAATGGCTTAATATTTAATATTTAATGTAAAAAAATCGTACACTCCTTTGGGGCCCCCCGTAAGTGGGGCCCGGGGGACTTTTAAATTGGGACCCCCTCCCCTGTCTGCGCCACTTCCACCAACCTTTGAACTTAAACGTTTTGAATTTCAGCCCAACTTTGGACAAGAAGGAGAATGCTATACAATTTAAGAAAGTTTGGCAACAGATTTGAAGCATGATTCCTTTCAACCAGGTTGATTAATGGAAGGGCCCTCATGTTAAATTTAGCATCACAGTTGTATTATTATACATTTCTAAATAAGTAGTTTTAGATTATTACAAGACGAATTGCGAAAAATATATTTTTTAAAAAAGTTCTAAAGAGTTAATGAAATCATGACCAAAAAATTCAGGAACCTAAAAATGTTCTCTAAAAAAGAAAAGAAATATGTTTTTGATACATTTATTTGCTTCCTGAAGTGCCTTTCTTATCTTCGGCAAAAATTGTCTTCCAAATAAGTTTTTTAATAATGTAACGTTTATTCCGAATAGCTTTTCAAATTAAAAAACAAAAAGTTTTTTGTACACTCTAATATTAATTTATCTAAATACATCTCTATGCAGTAGCGTAGCTAGAGCTTTTGCCGCCCGGGGCGATCTCCAATATGCCGCCCTTTTAGGGGCCGCCCATAAATGACGTCACGCACCGTGGGGGGGGGGGAGTCACACATTTGATGTCATTCAAAATGCGCAACTTTAAATAAAAGCGACACTGAAATATATGATTACCCAAACTCTATTCAATGACGATTTACAAGGTTTCACGCGTGTTACGATGTATGAGTGCAACCTTAAACTAAAAACATATTTAAATGACCAAACAAACAAAAAATATGATTTTAAACATGCTCATTTTCAAATACAAAATACCGCTTGTATAGGGGGGGGGAGGAATTTGTCACGTCACATTGAGGAATGGGTCTACGTTTTCGTTTTGTGACGCCGTGTGACGAGGGGGGAGGGGTTGAAAAATTAGCCAAAATCATGTGACGTCATTTATGGACGGCGTCTTAATTAAGTTAATCATATGATGGTTTTTATAAATTAATAAGCATGAATAAATAATTGTAATTGAAACAAAGTACATTGTAAAAGGTGGGGAACAATTTTACCATTTTATGCCCTATTTATGTAAGCAGTAATGAAGGAGGCCACATAAGATGATAAACCTAAAAATACACATTATAAAAATACAAGATAATTGTTTTGAAGGCCACAAGAAAGTTATAGGGTCACAGGTCCCCCAACCCAAAATGAGACAAAAGATATTTCAAATTTACACCCAAAAACATTAACAATTAATATGCTTTCATTTTTTAAAAATAAAAATATAATTTTTTAAATAATAAAGAAATTTTATACATCAGTATGTAAACATACTTTTTATTGTTTATAAATTTACTTACTCACCTAACTGTCATAGTAGAAAAATCGTTTATTATGTTATCAAAATGTATATTATTTGTAATATCATGTTCTATGGACAATATTGCAAGATTTTGTAGTATAAATTACTTATTATGGAGCAAGATATTTTTTTTTTCAACTTCAGTTTGGAGAAGCCCCTTTTACAACTAGATACACTGATAGAAATTGTTGAAAAAAATTCCTAGCAAAATTGTAATGTTGGCTAAAGAATTTTACATATTTACTGTTACATATATTTTTAATCAAGGGTATATTTCCCCCTTTTTTTATAAACATAATGCGTAGTGTAGGTACAGCCAGGGCTGGTCTTAGGCTCCTGCTACCTATGCGGTCGCAGTGGGCCCGGCGCTTTCATAGGCCAAGCCTATCTTAATTTTCACTTATTATCCTTAATAATACCTTATCCCTACCAGAACTGGGGCCCACGCAATCAGTTTCGCATACTAAGCTGCATAGGGGCCCCGAAATAGCTAAGACCGGCCCTGTGTACTGCCATAAAAACCTGGATCCTTTCTCTTTCAATCTCTAACATTTCTTTATCAATGTAAATAAAGAAATTTAATTGATGTTCAAATTCTTTATTTATAATCCTAGATGGTATAGTATTATACACGAATATTTTCTTGCAAGGACATGTAACTCATCACCTCGTTCTTTTATATTCTTTTATAATTACATTTATGGATAAAAAAAATTTCTCGTTGTACTTCTTGCTCTAAAGATAGAACCACGTCTTCTGAATTTTCCACACTCATACCCTCTCTTTAACAGGGTTCTGTATTAGCACATATCTTTGTTTTATCAAATGGGTTTGCATAGTTTGCATTAATTTAAAAATGACGGGTTCCCATAAATTGAGACACCATAGAAAAGTAAAAGATTGCCATGAACTGTGTAAAATTCCAGCATTTGAGCTCGTTGCACTTTCTACTTCAGATGTCAATTTTCCAAGACGCTTGAAATTTTTAAGCATGTCTTTTTCGGAATTATTTATGTTATTGTGATGTTTATTAACAGAGAAATGAATAATCTTTCATTTTTAATGAATAACCGTATATAAATGAATAATACAAGCTATATGTGTTACTTTAATGCAGTAAAAACAAAGTAAATTTAATTTTCAATAAATTACCTTACAATAATTTTATAAAACTTGAAACAGTAATATAATTTACTACTTTCAATTTAAACACAATATTTGAACCAACATGTCATGTAGGTATTGTTTAGCGCATCATTCTGCGAATGTCGAAATTCCACGCTAAAACTGTCCTGCGATATTAATACTACATACATTCGTACCAGCGGTGATGTGTGTGTGTGTGTGTGTGTGTGTGTGTGTGTGTGTGTGTGCAGTTTTCTGATAAAAGCGCCGTATGTGACGTATACCGCTTAATTTTGCAAACAAATAGTTACCTTTTTTGGGCGATTTTAAATTTTTAAACTGTTCTGCGTTAGTTATAATAGCCACTCTGTAATCAAACAAATGTTGTACGAATCCGTTATTTTAAACTCAAAATTGAGATTATTTTTGTTTCACTATGGTTTTCCCCCTTCAAAAAAAAAAAAAAAAGAGCGGTTTTCTGAA
>MUZC01003154.1:563693-574784 GCA_002072015.1 Radix auricularia
GGGGGGGTAACAACGGAGGTGAGTGAAGTGAATGGGGGCGTACCAACGGAGGGGAGTGAAGTGAATGGAGGCGTAACAACGGAGGTGAGTGAAGTGAATGTGGGCGTACCAACAAAGGTGAGTGAAGTGAATGGGGGCGTACCAACGGAGGGGAGTGAAGTGAATGGGGGCGTACCAACAAAGGTGAGTGAAGTGAATGGGGGCGTACCAACAGAGGGGAGTGAAGTGAATGGAGGCGTAACAACGGAGGTGAGTGAAGTGAATGGGGGGCGTAACAACGGAGGTGAGTGAAGTGAATGGTGAAGTTACTGTGGACGATAGCAGTTAAGCAATTATCAACACACCTACCATCGGATGGAGATTTTTTGCAAGTGTTCTGTAATGTTAAAATTTCAATTATAATATAGATTGCTTGGTTGAGGCTACACGTTCACAAAAGATGATTAGGAATACCAGTAGCTTAAAAATAAATGTACTCTTTTTGTACGACCACATTAAAAATAATGATGCTAATCGTTTTAAAACGCCCTGGTTAAAATTACTGGTAACCACGTACATAACTATAGCTTAAATGACGTCATTTAAACCTGAGCTTAAGGGGAAGGCAGTGTTTAAGCACTTTTATAACAATTTCCACTTTAATATTTGATTGTCTACTATTTTTTAAAATGAAGTTTTACGTGGATCCACGCGTGTTACTATATTAGAGCGCACCGGATTTTGGCTCCAGCTTCGAAAAATCCTGAATTCAGCCATTTTTACACATCTGGCTCCGGTTTCGGCTCTGACACAATTTCTCTTCATAAATCCATCTAAATCCGGCTGGCTGGGAGAGCCATAAAATAGATAAATATATAATGGCTCCGGCTCCTGAAAATCCGTGATCCGGCCATTTTTTTCAAATCCATCTCCGGCTCCTATTCCGTATGGATTTCACTTCATAAATCCGACCTATTGGATTCCGGTACACCCCTACTAAATAATACTTTAAAACAAATAAGTGATTTGAAAAATGCTGATATTCAATTAGAAGATACGGCTTTTTATTGGGGGGGGGGGACAAAGCTTTGTGACGTCATGTTGGAGGGAGGTCTAAATTTTTAAGACGTCGTGTGACGGAGTGGGGGTGTAGAATCGACAAAATCGCGTGACATCATTCAGCGACGGCCAAAAACAAATAATGTGACACCCCCTCCCCCACTGTTAAAGCCAACTCCACCACGTTGGCGACCTGTATTAAGGAACCATTTTTTGTGTTACATTATGGGTTTTAACTCTGTCAGTATAACACTTTGTCATTCACACTACTAATTCCTCAAATCAATGCGTCGAAAAACTGGATTTCATAAATATAACAGTTTGCTATACATTGACATTAAAATACAATTTTTAGGAAGCTTTATGAAGACAGTTTCCACTTGGACACGAAGGTCCCCATTCTGACAGCATCTTTCCCCGTGAAATCTGGTTCCTAGCTGCAGCTCATGTTAGCGACTTCTGTCGTTGCTGTTGTTGCGATCACCCAAAGCAAGATGGCCACCTCAGGGGATATAACTACGAACTCGCTCAACAGGAGCGAAGCTGTTTTCAAGGGAACTCCTCTGAGAGTTACTGCCCTGCAGATGTCTTGCAGTAATCAATATCAGACTCCGATGATAATGAAAGACAATGGGAATCACTATGGGGCTTTAAAATAAAATCAACATTTTTAGATTGGAATCGAAAATTGTTTTTATATTTATAATTGTAGACATTTTTAATACAATACAATGTCAACGATGATTGATAAAATGTAACAAATATCTGTTACGTGATCTCTTGTTAACACGAATCACCGTTAGCACAGACTGGAAAAATATTTTTTTTGAAACATGGATTTTTATCATACATAATGTATATGTTTTATTGTCTCAAATCTTGGTTCCGGTTTGAAACACTCTTCAAGTTTAATAATCGCATCTGTTCTTATCTTTTCTTAAACATTGCACACGATCCTTCAACACGAAGATTACTGCGTCCTATGGTCATCCTTGGCATATATCTAGTCTTATATTTTTTATTAGAGTTTCTAATGTTGATGGTGCGTACGTTTTCCTGGGTAAGCTAGGCAGTGAAACCAATTCCACGCACTAATGAATGAAAATTTGAATGTGTTTGTTTTTAAGAATGGAACAAGAAATGCTTTATCCCTGAGACAGTTGTATTAGATAGAATCTAGTTGTTGCGTTGAATTTCCAAGTTTAGAATTTTTGCCTCATGCATTTTTACTACTTTGCCTCTTTGCCTTTTGTTTTTCTATTCTCTAGTTTTCCAAGGTTTAGTGATTTAACTAATGGCGTTTCTTTTCTCATCTATGAATATATTTACCTGTAATGGATCGTGTAACTTAAAAAAATTGTTTTAATTAATCTATACGTTTTTTAATACTTGGGTGCGACCTATAAGTAGCCTACTATAATGTAGGTCTGATGAAGGTTGTTAATACACTTGTCAAAGTTTAACTGGATAAAGTAACAACCTCTAGAATGTAAGTAAATCTAATGATTATATCAATTTTAAGTACGTTTATTCCATTTAGTTCTTTTTTCAGGGCGACAGCTTCCATTGAACATAAAAATTAATACTGTGGGCTTAAGAAATATTTATTTGAGAGAAATGATAACCACTTCAGTCTTAATGGTTTGTCTCATCGACTTATATTATTACATATTTTGAAAGAATATAATTTTTAAAAAAAGATTTATATTTAACCCCCCCCCCCATTTCATACACATTTCTATTTTGCTATAAGTCATGAGTTTACATATTTTAAAGTTAGATTTATATTTGTTAAAAATATTCTTAAAAATCAAATTTTTTTTAAAATCGCCATTTTTTCGTGGCCCGGATGTCGGCGATCTCGCCGTTAGTTGGCGCAAAAGGTGACGTGGTCTCGCGAGAGTCAATGGAGGCTGCATCTCCTAAACAAACAGTGTTTCTAGAATAAACGCCGCCGTCTCAATGGGCCTGATTGCAGTCTCCATCGCCAGCCATCGCCGAGAAAACACGTCCTTCCAGATTTTTTCCTCCAACATCTTAATTCTGTTTCCGTGGTGTCAATGAAAGGGGGAAATTATCCTCATCCCACATCTCAGATTTGACATGTCCTTCAGGATGGACACCGCAATTACCAACTCCTCAATGGCCAACTACTCAATGACCAATAATTTTATTCCTCAATGACCAACTCCTCAAGGACCATCTCCTCACCCCTCAATAACCAACTCCTCACTCCTCAATTACCAACTCCTCAATGACCTACTCCACAAAGACCTACTATACAATGACCTACTCCACCCCAACTCCACAATGACCAACTCCTCAATGACCAACTCCTCAATGACCGACTCTACAATGACAAGCTCCTCAATGGCCAACTCCACACTCCACAATGAACAACTCCACAATGATAAGCTTCACAATGACCAACTCCACAATGACCAACTCCACAATGACCAACTCCTCAATGACCGACTCTACAATGACAAGCTCCTCAATGGCCAACTCCACACTCCACAATGAACAACTCCACAATGATAAGCTTCACAATGACCAACTCCACAATGACCAACTCCACAATGACCAACTCCACAATGACCAACTCCACAATGACCAACTCCACAATGGCCAACTCCTCACTCCACAATGACCTACTCCTCACTCCACAATGACCAACTCCACAATGACCTACTCCTCACTCCACAATGACCAACTCCACAATGACCAACTCCACAATGACCAACTCCACAATGACCAACTCTACAATGACCAACTCCTCACCCCACAAGGACCAACTCCACAATGACCAACTCCTCACGCCACAATTACAACTTCCACAATGACCTACTCCTCACTCCACAATGACCAACTCCTCACTCCACAATTACCAACTCCTAAATCCACAATGACCAACTCCTCACTCCAAAATTACCAACTCCTCACTCCACAATTACCAACTCCTCACTCCACAATGACCAACTCCACAATGACCAACTCCACAATGACCAACTCCACAATGACCAACTCCACAATGACCAACTACTCAATGACCAACTCCACAATGACCAACGCCACTGTTGTTGATGACAGTTTAGTAATGTTCACTTGTGTTAGGATGTCATTGCCCGGGCTGTGCCAATAGACTAACAATCCAGATTCCAATACATGTAACATTCAAGTTTTTGTATGCAGCCACCCCCGTCTATTGGTATGTTACGAATGCAATCCTAGCATTGAAGTGATGACCTAACTGATGACTCAGTAGAGTAGAGTGGGTTTGGATGGCGATGTCCGCCGGCAGCTGCAATCTCTTCATATTTTTTGTGGTTGACTTAACAGGGATATTTTTTGCTGTGGTCTTGTTTTTTGTGTGTGTTTGTGCAAGGGTGGCACACGTCTTGGCCAGTCCTATGTGTAAGGGTGTCACACGTCTTGGCCAGTCCTATGTGTAAGGGTGTCACACGTCTTGGCCAGTCCTATGTATAAGGGTGTCACATGTCTTGGCCAGTCCTATGTGTAAGGGTGTCACACGTCTTCGCCAGTCCTATGTGTAAGGGTGTCACACGTCTTGGCCAGTCCTATGTGTAAGGGTGTCACATGTCTTGGCCAGTCCTATGTGGGCCGAACATAGATCTTACAAAGTAGAATGTGCTAATACTCAATACGTGTTCTCCACTCGTTCAACTTGTGAGGCTTGGATTCTTTCCAGACAAAATGTAATTCATTATGCTCGATGGCCTCTCTAATTCATTAATTAAAACAATTATTAATTGACATTATTATTATGAAAATTTAAAAAAAATCACAATATCAGTTTTTATTTTTTAAAAAAGCCATGATTTTTTTTTTACAACACCACGAGAACCATGAGTGTTTCTCAACCTTTTCACTCACGAATTGTTTATAAAGTTTGGCATCAAATTAAATGAATGGCCACATGTCTAAGATTTGAATAAAAAAATGATTTTTTTAATTCGATAAACAAAATACAAAGAAAGCTAACGTCTTTAGAAATGTAATAATTTAGTTTTAATCCCCGCTATACAATCCCAGCCGAGACATAGGCAGTTAAAAATACAATGTAATCTTTTTATTGCCAACATTGAAAGTCAATGGCTCCTTTTAAAGCCCTAGTACCCCGTGACGATATAAGCGGCCTCTTGCACCTATAGGGATAGGGGGTGGAGGTGTGGATGTCCCGCGGATGGATTCATCGTCAAATCATAGACTATCATTACACGATCTTTGGTAGACACGTCCTTAATACTAGACCTACTGCATCGAATCCAGCAAATATAAGAGAATTATCACATATTAATCGAACCAAATCAAATTCTAAACCCTCTCCGGCTCATTTCCCCACAAACCCCAACCCAAACCGAACCCCAATTCCTCGTCGCCCCTCCCCCTAATTACGAAGCTCACTTTCCATTTCTTTAGTTATTATGAGAATTTTTTCGCTTTGCATCTCGTTACCAATAAGAGTGACTCCCCTTTAACCCCAATTTCCAAACCAAACACTTGTGCTACAGAGGGCAGAAAATTCTTGGCCATACTCCATCCTGGACTGAAGCTAGATGAAAGTCTCCAGAGGAGCCAGGCCTAAATAAAACTACTGGTCAGTCAAATATAGAACAACATATCTAAATGTAACAGAGTGTAAAATATAAGACTGAAATAGAGGACTGTACCAAAGTGTAAAATATAGATCTCAAATCTATGTAGATCATAGAGTGTAAATGTAAAATTTACTTAATAAATTACTCAATTTACCGGAGTGTGGAGTACAGAATTTATTAGTTTTAAATTGGCCTGGGGAAAAATATGACGGTCTTTTATCTGTAGTAAAATTTATTGTTTAAATGTACCCCCTTCAATATCAACATTTAAATACCATTTGAAAATTTATTGTAAGCTTGGTTTCAAAGATGTTAAAAGCTTACAGGGTGAAGTGACGTTTTTGTATACAATTGATTTTTAAAAAAATATTTTTTAAAAATAGTACTGGATCGCTATTCGTTCATAAATGCTCATATTGTTGATGGGTCATGGAGACTCTTATATTACTAGTAGATAGCAAAGAGTAGAGAACTCGAGAAAGTATGATGTAAGGCTAAATGAAAAGATAAAGTGATAAAGTATATGACAGAGAGAGAGAGAGAGAGAGAGAGAGAGAGAGAGAGAGAGAGAAGGAGAGAGAGAGAAAATTGTTATGCATGACAATAAGAAATTTGAAAGTTTCATGTGTATGTTTAATTTTTATTTTTAATCGACCTTTTATTTTTTCGGGCTTGTCTTTTTTGTCATTGAATTATCAGTATTATTAGATTCACTATAGTTCGGATTAAAAGCATAATGAATTAATATTGTGAATTATGAGGGAAGATTTTTTTTTATTGTTGTGTTTGTTGCGTTGGGTTGGGGGGATGTTGGAAATCTCGGGCATCACTATCTCTGCATACGCCACTGCCCTGTCCATGGAAGACTAATAACAAATTAAACGTATCTATTATGCTACATGCCCTAATGCCATGGATGGTTATAAAAAAAAATTCTAGTAGAAAAATATGTAGATCTACTATTTTAGCACAACGACAAATTAAACTTTTTTTTTTTTAAAAAAAAGAATATATTTAATGCAATTAAAAAAAATCTCATAAAAATCTGCTGTAAAATCTCAATTTAAATTCATTTCCATTTCCGGAGAAAAAAAAAAGTTCATTAATCAAACCGGCCTGTGAGGCACTGTCCACTAGCAACTCTCAATTGTCAGCGTCAAATCACGTGATGTACACCAGGTCCAAATTGACGTTGCTGGCGATATTCATTTTGCCCCCCCCCCCGCCCCACACCATTCTCTAATCCAAGCCTTGTTTGAACTGACAGAGTTTGTTTGTTGTTCTATTGTTTTTGTCGCCTCCTGGACTCCAGCGGAAACAAATTAACAGCGATGTGTGTAGTATTAGCAAGCCGCGCGCCCGGCCTGGTGTTTGCCAGCATTAATGGCCACAGCATCGGAAACAGGATCGGAAGCGATTCGTAGTAACACCTCACCTACAGCAAACTCCGTCCACAGACAATAGATTGGATGCGGTTGTTTCGGGGTAAAAAAAAAAAAAAAGGAGTGAAAAGTTCGTTTATTGCGCGGCGTCCAGAACACCAAACAGCAAAGCTGAGGTAAACATACAAAAATTGTCTGTTAAACGTTGCGCGTTCCATGATCGGGGTGGGGGGAAGGGGGATTAGTCATAATCTATGGAGAGGTGGGGGCAGGTAGGCCACTAGGTACCGAACACTTACTAAGGCTAGCAGGAAATATTGAGGGGGGGTTATGTGACAGTGTAAATGTCATAGACAAGGTAATGTAATAACCAATAAGCAGTAAGAGGGTAATGACTGTATATAGCAGTCTGCCGGAAAGTAATGTAATGACCTTATATCAGTCAGAGTGGAGGTAATAATGTAATGAGTAAATATCAGTCAGATCTGACAGCGGTTATAATTCTTTGTTACAACTGCATCTGATGTTCCCGAAGACTATATTTTGACAGGTGCTTCACAGTTACCAAGATCTTTTTTCTGATACTTTAGATTAAACAAACAATGACACACAACGAAGAAACGAAAATAGATGTAGTGTACGTTATTTTTTGGTTTGTTTACTGCATCTCAATATTCTTTTTATATATGCATGACAACTCTTCTGTCTGCGAAAGACGATGGATTTATCCTTTAAGATTGCATCTCCTGGTGTGGCTGGTGAGACCAACAATTTAGTGACAGTCTCTTGGTGTGGCTGGCGAGACCAATCATTGAGTGACTGTCTCTTGGTGTGGCTGGTGAGACCAATCATTGAGTGACAGTCTCTTGGTATGGCTGGTGAGACCAATCATTGAGTGACAGTCTCTTGATGTGGCTGGTGAGACCAATCATTGTGTGAGTCTCTTGGTGTGGCTGGTGAGACCAGTCATTGAGTGACAGTCTCTTGGTGTGGCTGGTGAGACCAATCATTGAATGAGTCTCTTTTGCATGTCCCACACACGGATGAATGGGAGCAGCCTTCTTTTTCACTCTTTTAAAAGCTCTTGTCGATCTGTTTTGCACCACTGGCATTTGAATCCAAGCTTACATTTTACATGAGTCTGAACTTGTTAGCTAAGCTTTTAAACGTCTTATGAAAGCGATACTTAAAAATTCCTTTTAAAAACCGATATTGCTAGACAAATGACTTCTTTAGAATACCATTAAAAATTAACTTGATCCTAATAAAGCCCAATTAATATTTTAATATTTCAAGCAGGACAAAAAAGAAAGAAAAGCAAACAACAGGGATCTACTAGAACACAATCTTACACGGCCGGCAGCTACTCTGCCTCATACAACACGATTTGGCTCTCCAAGCGCTAATGGCCCGCCATGTAACAGTATGAATAGCACCGCGCCCTCAGACGTTCTCAGTTGCCGGCCTGAAAAATCTCTAATATTTACCCACCCCAAACCACAAAACACCGCCGACCGACACGGCCACACTTCACAGACCCCACCAAGCAGTAAGTTTAAGCTTAACGACGCCCGGCGCACCGGGACGGAGAAGTTATTTCCCTGAGGCGAAATTCTGGGCTCATTTATTGCCGATTTAAGCATCGCCTTGCAATTTCGAGGCCCCGCTTCCTATGTCATGCGCTCACCTTTTATCAGTGAGCCAGGATCTCCGTATTAAGCTCCGTGGCTGGTCGGTGTTCATTGAACCCTCTAGTGCTAAATCCGGTAGCAATACGGTTGCTTTGCGCAGGCGTGGGAATTCGATTTCGAACTTCCGTTTCCAGGTAGAGCATTTTTTGTCTGTAATTAATTTTGATATCATGCATTAGAATGGACTGCCGTTTTCTGCATAGCCCGGTTGTTGGTTACCAGCTCGGGCTAAGCAGAGGTGAAGCCGTGAATATACACCCAGTGGGTGAGAGGAGGGAGCAAGGGAAATGGGTGGAAAAAATGCAGGAAGAACGGCATAAATGGGGGAGGGGAAAGAAAAGGGACCTCTTAATATAATAACTGTAATGATCAGAAATTCGAAATTCTGCTTCTAGAATCGATACCACAATTAGGACGAGTATTGATGAATCCATTATAGGAACAAGAAGGCATTGGACCACATGTTGATTTAGGATCAGGAAAAAAAATACACAAGGGTTTATTTTTGTCCGATTTCAAAACGTGCGCAATCATACTAGAGAGTTATGGGCCTTTGTTTGACAATTTTAATCCCGGCGGTGTCAGTGTTGGCGGAAGTGGACTGTTGACATGATATTTTCACGTGCTTTGGGCTGAGCGGGGATATCTCGGTGCATTATGGGTACCAAAAAATGGTTGAATTAACGTTCAACTGTCTCGGCTGCAAGTGTTTGGCACCGTATTCTAAATGAGATATCGAGAGACAGAGAGAAAGCGAGGGGATGAGAGTAGAGAAACTGGGATTATGACTTTGACAAATAAGTTGAAGGAGAATGGAGGTAAGAGAAAAAGATTGACAGAAGGTAGGAGATAGAGAAAAAATAGTAGGTTGGAGAAATAAAAATAATTAATTACAAAAGTCGGGTAATATGGGAGGATATTGTAGAGAGAGAGAGAGAAAGAGAGAGAGAGAGAGAGAGAGAGAGAGAGAGAGAGAGTGTTAGACATCATGTGTATTAAAAAGAGAGAGGAAGACAGTAAGTCAGATTTGGGAGTGGGAAGAAGAGTGGGAAGAAGAAGCCTACAATTAATTTTGAAGACTTTCATCCACACCTTGATTTAGATGTGTGAATACTTTAAAAAATGTCAAAATCTGTACCAATGCAAACATTAGTCATCTTTGAGACCATTTTTTGTGAGTTGTATATAGACTCGACACTGCTGATATTAAGAGCATAAAATTACGAAATGTATATAGATGATGGTATTTTATTTGACAATTACAAGCCTTGCATCTTGTTGTGGAATGTTTTCATGTCATCTTGCAATTCTCAGCCAGCTGTCATTAATTTTAACTCATGTAAAATCATTTTGTGTTGGGTCTTTAAAACGTAATAAACATCTGACTCCAATACACACTAATATTCATAGCTTTTAATATCATGCCTTAGATTATTTTTAAACTAAATTAATTCAAAGTTTATACAAATAGAGGCACAAAGCTTTAATAATAATAACAGAAAGCTATCGACAGTCTTTTAAAAAAATAATAATAATAAATGACCCCCCACCCCTTCAACATTTTCCTATTGGTGTCAAGTTTAAAGCTACGTCTCAAAATTTGATCATTTTACAAGAATAGGGGCATGGCTTACATCGTTAAATGAAGTTGAGATTTAGAATAATATCATTTTGATTTGAAGATTTGTTAGCATTTTGTGACTATAATTAAAAAAAAAAAATAGTTTCTAAAAAACGTCGTTACGTATTTTAATTTTATAACTCTAAAGACTTTCGTTGTGCGTGATGGGATTCATACTTAAAGGAGCCGAAAGTAGAGATCTAAAAAGAAGTGCTAAATTTTCTTATTCAGCTGTATCAAATCTACTTTTTAGTGCTTCTAATACATCACTGTTAATTTCTGGTACTCGTCTCGGAACCTCTTCTCGCCTCACAGCAATATATCACGATCAAAATCTACGGTGTGTAAAGCCGTCCCTTTCCCTTCGAATGTTCGCCTTCATTCCTCTATCATACACCAGGCCGAGAATGAAAGCGGTCGCCAGCGACCCTGTTGCTGGTTTCTATGCGGAGTCCGGAAGGAACTCTCGCGTCGGAGAGGAAGAAAAGGCACCCCGTGCCCGCTTCCCGTGTAAACATGGCGGCGGCCGCGTCCTGCTCAGTTTGTCACCTAGCGCCTCATTGATCCGAGCTTGTCAAAAGATTAGCCGGCCCGGCTTCTCTCATTGGTCAGATTTCTGGCTGTAATTTGTGATGTTGTGGGGGTGCACTCATGGGGCTATAGATACACCCGTCCCCACCCCCTCATCTTTTCCCAGTGGTTAAATGTTTAGCTAACCTCCCCCCCCCCCCCCCCCCCCC
>MUZC01003154.1:576913-619379 GCA_002072015.1 Radix auricularia
ATTTTTAAAAAAAAAAAAAAAAAAAAAAACAGTTTTCGTTAAGTTCCATCGGAAGCCTCTTTTCCTTTTCTTTTACGTACACTTCCAATTTCACTGTCCACATCAGTTTCCGCCCCTGTCCAGCGTTTAAATAATGTTAACGAGGCGCCTTTAGTAGTCATGCGCAACAAGGTGTTGCCAGGGCGTCACTTCCTGCCATTTTCACCCAGGGCCCACAATAAGTGGGAATTCGTGTTCTGCTCACGACAAGTTCCCACAATGCAGCAGCTATCAGCCACATCTCACCTGGTCATGTCAGTCTGGGAGTTGGGTCTCCGTGCACCGTGAATCACGACACGTCAGGGTTCAATCACGTGTCCTTGACCTACTAATTCCCGGTTCCAATTTTAACGAGATGATTCTTATTCCAAATAGTTTATGAATACGGTTTTGTATATGGAAACACATTTCCCAACCCGGTCCTTCATGCTTTAAAATGAAATCATTGCCGTAACGTAACACTGTTGCTACATCTATCCATGCGTGGCTCTTTCATCATTAACCATCATAAATGATCCGTCGATCGTAGTAGTAGTAACCAACGGTTTTCACGACTTGTGGATATTTTTTATGGAGAATATTCTTTATATTCAATGTTATCTAAGAGAACACAAAGAGTGATGTGCATGGCCTTATTTAAAACAACACGGGGCCCCACTGGCAACACGGGGACCCACTGAAAACACGGGGCCCCACTGACAACACGGGCCCCACTGACAACACGGGGCCCCACTGACAACACGGGGTCCCACTGACAACACGGGGCCCCACTGGCCACACTAGGATTTGGTATCAATTTTAAAAGCAATTTCCCCATGGTTCCAATTGCTCTTATGTATGAATGTCTGTCCTGTCTGTTCGAGTTCGCACAAGCAACTACTCCTGAGCTATACCATTATAGAGGGTTCGTGTATTTTTCAAATATGAGAAGTAGGGTACAAAAAATTCCCGAACATTTCTTACTCGATTTCCAGGGGGAAAAAGGAAAAAATAATAGTTTTTTTTAAAAATCAATTTCGGGTTGAAACAAACGCCAGGCGATAGCTAATAATAATTTGAAAAATCTATTTTCGTTCGACTACCGTAATTTTAACAGCAATGTGTAGATAGCAATTATTTAGTTTACTTTCAGAATAATTGATTTGAAATGACGTTTAATGTAATCTAGACTATTTCCCTTGAATACAAAAAAAGTAGGAAATTCTTCGTTGAAAATTGCGTTTAAATACTCATTCGAGTTTTTATTACATGTACTTGTTTTATTCTGCTGACCATTTCACTGATTATATGAACAGGGAAAGCTTCAATTCTTCTTAGTCACAGAAATGTCTTCTCTATCATGCTCGGATTATTAACCCCTACTCTACCCCCTCCCCCCCGCGCTACGTTTTAAACATTGTAAAAGGTAGCCATCAGGATATATTCGAATATTAAGTTTACAATAAAATGTACCGATTCTTATCACATCACTACTACAGATGATGAATAAGGAAAACTAGAAACTATTTCTCGTTCAAGTATTTCCAAAGGACACACATTTCGTGCAATAAATGTTATTAGTCGTTGACGTATACACGTGAAATTCAAGTTCTTCCAAACAACATTCAACAATTTTATATTTAAAAGTATAAAAAAAATGTAAATATTACTTCGTTGGTTCTTGAACATCTACAAAATTTCTTGTCTGCCATTGGTGATGAACTCAATGAATCCATAATGACACAGTTTATTTGGACGCTTTAACTCTCAGCTGTCTATGAATGTTGGACTCGTTCGTCAATCTCATGCATCCAGCCACCGACTACCTGAGGCCATGTCCGATCTCGGCCTTCCCGGGTTTCATGTTGCAAGGTAAAGACATGGCCGGCTGTACGTTTCTGTACTTGTAACAATGGCATGTAACCAGCATATAATCAGAGCTTACAATAATATCACTATTGACACACGTGTAAAGGTGTCATTATAACACCATAAACAATCAAACTACTGTGACGCCTATCCAGTTTCGTGTCAAAAAAAAGAAAAAAAAAATATTTTAAACACATTTTTAGGGCCTTTACAGTAGTCGGTAAAAATCATATGATCGTATTTATTATACAATTGATTAGCAGGCATTGATTCTATGTGAAAAGTCTGGCATAGTGTACGAGTGAAAACTTTGGTGTATCCTTTGGTTCATTGTGTTATTTTTCTGTCTCTTTTCAGATCCAGGGTTGGCCAAGCTGGCATGGTCTGCACAGCCACACCCACTTTCTAAAGGTAAAATGGTTTCTTGCTATTTAAAGTTTAAGTGTCAATTAATGTGTAACACTGTCTTCTATGGTACAGTCGTAATTTAGTATTTTAATATATGTAAAATTGTCCTCTATGGCTGTGGTACTGGAGTTCTATAGCTTGTCACAATAGTCGTGACAAGACCTATACTAGAATATGCATCTTCTGTATGGGACCCATCCACCAAAGAAAACATTGATAAACTAGAACAAATTGAAAAAAAAAAAGAGCTGTGGGATTCAATACTGGAGAATATTCAAAACTGACAAGAGAAACAGCATTAGTTAAATCATTAAACCTTGAAACACTAGAGGATAGAAGAACCAAGAGACGGAAGGATGCCGATAGAAGAACCAAGAGACGGAAGGATGCCGATAGAAGAACCAAGAGTAAATTAGTAATTATACAAAAAGCAATTAATTCTAATTTAGAAGTACAACACAAAGATAACTTACCGGTAATACAATACAACCCTCAGAAGGACATAAGGATAAAAACACTTTTCTTATTCCGTATGCAAAAACAAACACATAAAAAGTTCGTTCTTCCCGTCTAGAATTCTGGTGTGGAATGGGTTGCCTGAAGAAACCAGAAAAACAAACACTTTATCAACATTGAAAACTCTAATAAGAATGCAGGACTTGTCCCAAATCATAGATAAGCGTAGGACGCAATAATCTTCTGTATAGAAGGAGCGTCTGTGAAAGATAAAATAAGATGATCGTGCAACAATGTCTTGCTTCATGAAAAGATTTTCTACAATGTCGATATTTACATTTTTGTAAAATTATATCATTGGCAGAACGGACAAAGGAGGCATAAATTCACACCAATAAACAACTATTTAGAGAATATGTTTCCAAACTATTTTTTAACATAATGTTCTCGATTCCAGAAGCGAATATTAAGTAATCTCATCCTTAAATTTTAAATTTAATTATTCCCATTATCATTTAAACCAAAATTATAAAAGATAAACGTAAGAAAAGGTAGATTTTTTAAATCGTATCACAATCGAAAAACGTACATATAGATCTATTTATTTATTTAAATAAAGCGCAAACATCATTAATTGATCTTGAAAACCTTTTCAATTTCTTTGAATTATTTTTTCCTTTTTGGCATTTATTTTATAAAGACTTTACCGCGGAATCTTGCATTAATACAATAAAAGGAATTTAATTATTCTACGGGTTATTTCTATGATTAGATTAGCAGCCCTCTGAACTTTTGGACACAGAAACAACTACAAAAACTCTATAAAAGAAAACTTCAACCATATCCAAAGGGAATGCTCAGATTTACACCAATTCTTTAATGTCGAGGAAGATCACTGTTGGAGCTCCATCTTCAAAGAGTTAACTCACCATTCAAGCTGGCAGAAAGCGCAGAGACGAACAGTAGAAACAGTTGGCTTTTATCTCAGACATTTAAAGTACAGGGAGGAACAGTAGAAACAATTGACATTTATCTCAGACATTTAAAGTACAGAGAGGAACAGTAGAAACAATTGACATTTATCTCAGACATTTAAAGTACAGAGAGGAACAGTAGAAACTATTGACATTCATCTTGGACACAACTCACTTTTTTCATAAAAAAGGTTGGGGGGGGGATGAAAGCTTTCCAGGCACAAATAAAATTTCACACTCGCCGTTGCGTTGGTCATTTTCACTTTCAAAGGACAATCAACATACATTATACTTAACTCATTCATTTTAGGAGAAGTTCGGCCAAACATAAAACTTACTTACTTTAGGGTATTATTTTTAAGTAGGGCTGTTATGGATTAATTTAAGTTTAATCGTTAACTTTAGAAAAAATAATCGAATAATTAATCGATAATTTTGATTAAAGATTGTAACGTCATTAAACTGAAAATTTTATAAAATTTCATAAAATGCCCCTAACTTAAGTATTTAATTAAAAATATATATATTTAGGAACTATATTGAAGATAAGTAGTTCAATTTAATGTTGAAGAATTTAAATTTTGTTATTGTTAATCAAGTAAACACAATGTTTATATATATATATGTTTAAAATATTTTCTTTAATTTAAATCGCTATTTTATCGATTAAAATTATTTTAATCGATAAATTTTTTTACCGATTAATCGAGAAATTAATAGTTAATTTTTTTATAATTTTAAAATCAAAAGAGTATCTTTAAAAACCCTGTAATGAAATTTTCCAAAGAGGATTTTAATTTTCTTCTAAAAAGAAAACTTTTCGGTTACTTTCTTCTATGAAATCTTTCCTCCAAATAGTTATACAAACAGATGTAACATATCCAATTTAGCAGCCATATATATTAATATATTATTTGAAAACATTTATCATTCATATCGTTCTTTGAGGCTTAAAATAATCAAAGCAACGATCTAATTTCTTTAAACGATTATTTACATTTTCCCCTTAAAAGACATTTTAAATCAGGCCAATTTTGATAGTGCTTACTCTCCCATACATTATCTTTCATTTTAATTTAATTACATTCAGAAGCATAATAATCTTGTAAGAGTAATACCTTGCCAAAGAAATTTGTTAGATATCAATAATTATTTAGTGTTATGTATTGTGCTGGTGCTGTGGCGGATTAAGACAAGGGGGGGGCTGAACGGACTAAAGCCAGGGGCCCCGTGCAGTCTTAATCAGCCCCTATGCTGGTGTGTTCAGTATTAATTGGTCCAATTGTTTAAAATAATAGTATTTTAAACAATTGTTTGTGTGTATGTGTCAGGGGTGGGGAAGAATATATCCTCTAGTTTGGCTTAAAAAACACCTGATAATTATCTTTCCCTGTACGTCTGCACTAATCGTTAGCTTTCATTTAGGACCTCTGACATTAAACGACCATCGCTGGGGTCCCATACATACACCAGACTTGGGCCTCTAGTATAGAGACCTGGCATATAGATAATACATGAATGCAATTAATGTATTGTGTCTTATAACACTACAATCTATGAGGTGAAAGGTCAGCCACATTCCTATACATGGCATCAGTGTTCTTAGTTTCTGTAGCATATGACGATTAAAACTTTGTGTGACTTAACGTGAATCTATCCATTATCCAGGTTATTCCCCGTCTTTCTCAGGTTTGAGCAAG
Organism: Radix auricularia; assembly: GCA_002072015.1. NCBI lineage: Eukaryota > Metazoa > Mollusca > Gastropoda > Lymnaeidae > Radix > Radix auricularia. The sequence goes on from MUZC01003154.1 coordinate 582,339, forward strand.
TCGACCTTTGACCCTGGAATGCATGGATCTCAATGGAGGGCAGCTCACGGTAAGACTAATATTTCCGGACCTTTACGGTATTAAAAAAAAATCCTATATATTAACTCGTGGCGTCTGCTTGATTGTTTACTTTTTGAAAAAAAAACAACTTTAGATCGATTTTTAACCCACTTCCCCATATTATATCAAGCTGAAATTTTGCAGGCAGACTTGTGGCGACAATAAAAATGACATATCAAAATTTCCCATCGATCGCATGAACTGTATTTAAATTAATTATTTTTTAAATCACCTCTGTGTATCACCATGTAGCATGAACATTTTTGTGCTAGACCAGGGGTCTCCAAACTACGGCCCGCAGACCAGATACGGCCCTCGAGGCCCTGTCCTCCGGTCCCTGGAGACCTTTTAATCTAAAAAAAAGATACTATTTTTACCTGTAGTTAACAACAAAACTTAGTAGTTGTGGGTTAGTTGCCGGCCCCATAACTGCTGTTTGATAGTTAATGCGGCCCTTCAGCAGAAAAGTTTGGAGACCCCTGTGCTAGACTATCGCGGTGCGTATTATATTGAACAACCTTTTAAATATGTTCATCTCGCGTGGTGCTATGCGTATTATATTGACTATAATTTTTTAAAAAATATTCCCGATCTGGAAATTAAAATACTAGTCTGTCGCGCGGTGCGCATTATATTAAACATGTTTTTGTAATCTTTTTCCCGTGATCAAATATAGCTGAAATTTGGCTGGCAGATTGTAGTAGATTAAAAAAAAAACAACTATAAATCCTTTATATGTTAAAAAAATTATCTAATGCCAATTTTATTCTCATTAAAAGTAACAAAATCTAAAACTTGATGAAGAGAAATTATAAGATCAGGTGTACTTTTAATTTTGATATACGTGACTAAATATTTTAGTTTAAACCGTCACTTAAAATTCAAGTCTAAGCTACAAAAATTACCTTCTAGTTCATTAATTCCTCCTACAGTTTATAGAAAAAAATTGTAATAGTTTAAAAAATCTCGTTACATATTTGGTGAACGTATAATACAATTTAAATAACCATCCATCCAATATGGGGCCGTCCATAAAGTACGTCACGCTCCAGATGGGGTGGGGGGAAGGGGGTGTAAGAAAGTGGGATAGTTTGTGACAGGGGAGGGGGGCTGTCCGGCCGTGTGTGACGTCACGGTGTTTTATGTTAAATTTTAATTATTTTGTTAATAAAAAAATATATTTTTGTACGAAAGTGAGACGCACTTTAGGGAGTCCGAGATTTGTGACAGTTTGTGACAGTTTGTGACAGTTTGTGACAGGGGGGAGTTAAAAATGGCCAGAAATAGCGTGACGTACTTTATGGACGGCCCCCTGTGTTAACCATTGACTCTCTGCTTTCTTCCATCCTCTAAACTCCCGCTAGTGAAGATTTAACTCTGCGCTCTAAAAAAAATGAATTGATATTATTGGTTACCGGATACCCGTCATGATGGTCTGTTTAATAGAGTTGTATAAACCTTGCATAAAAACTTAAACGTTTCATTTTCTACGTCAAATTTTTAAAGAGGCTAGAGTATGTATTATTCTTCTGCCTGGAATATTTTCTTATTCAAAGCTTTTTTCTGATTAATAGTTGGCTCTCTAGTTAATGTTGAAATGTTAAATGAAGCAAATTACTCCACGGCTCTTTTTCCCAACCCGCCACAATCGATCTTTGATAGGAGTTTATTCCCTCACTGACGTCATCTCTCCCCAGCTTACAGTCAGCCTTTCCCTTCAATGGGAAAACCAACATTTGATGGCAGTCTGCACACAGCCCAGTGGCGGACCACGCAAGGTAGTGGAAATCATGTTGAATGTTAGTTTTTGTTATGTGTTTGTTGGTGTAAGTGTTAGTTGGCATTGGGTTTATTGTTGGTGTTGGGTGCTTGTTGGTGTTGGGTTAATGTTGGTGTTGGGTTATTGTTGGTGTTGGGTGTTAGTTTGCATTGGGGTTATTGTTGGTGTTGGGTAATTGTTGGTGTTTGGTTATTGTTGGTGTTGGGTAATTGTTGGTGTTGGGTAATTGTTGGTGTTGGGTATTTGTTGGTGTTGGGTGTTAGTTGGTATTGGGTTATTGTTGGTGTTGGGTGTTTGTTTGTGTTGGGTGTTAGTATTTGGTTATTGTTGGTGTTGGGTGTTTGTTGGTGTTGGGTGTTTGTTGGTGTTGAGTGTTGGTATTTGGTAATTGTTGGTGTTGGGTTATTGTTGGTGTTGGGTTATTGTTGATGCTAGTTATTGTTGGTGTTGGGTAATTGTTGGTGTTGGGTTATTGATGGTGTTGAATTATTGTTGGTGTTGGGTAATTGTTGGCGTTGGGTAATTGTTGGTTTTTGGTATTTGTTGGTGTTGGTTGTTAGTTGGTATTGGGTTATTATTGGTGTTGGGTGTTGGTGTTGGGTTATTGTTGGTGTTGGGTAATTGTTGGTATTTGGTATTTGTTGGTGTTGGGTGTTAGTTGGTATTGGGTTATTGTTGGTGTTTGGTGTTTATTGGTGCTGGGTGTTTGTTGGTTTTGGGTTATTGTTGGTGTTAGGTGTTTGTTGGTGTTGGGTGCTTGTTGGTGTTGGGTGTTTGTTGGTGTTGGGTGTTTGTTGGTGTTGGGTGTTTGTTGGTGTTGGGTGTTAGTTGGTGTTGGGTGTTAGTTGGTATTGTGTTATTGTTGGTTTTGGGTGTTTGTTGGTGTTTGTTGGTGTTGGTATTTGGTAATTGTTGGTGTTGGGTGTTTGTTGGTGTTGGGTGTTTGTTGGTTGTAGTATTTGGTAATTGTTGGTGTTGGGTGTTTGTTGGTGTTGGGTGTTTGTTGGTGTTGGGTGTTAGTTGGTATAGGGTTATTTTAGGGTTGGGTGCAGAGGCGTCACTAGGTGGATGTGGGGGTCTGGACAGCACCGGGTGGCACAAACACTAGGGGTGACACCAAAACATATAATTCTGTATGTTCCCGTTATTTGGCACTGACAGGCTAGAAAGAGGTCTGATGGGGTAAGTAGTGACGGGTGACACCCATGAGCTACCGTAGTACTGGATGACACCAACCCTAGTGACGCCTCTGGTTGGTTGTTTGTTGCTTTTGGATGTTAGTTGTAGAAGGCCACAGAAATATTGGATTTTGAGATTGCAGGTTCACGTTTTCGTATCATGCAAGTGGTGTGTTTGTGTGTTTGTGTGTGTGTGTGTGTGTGTGTGTGTGTGTGTGTGTGTGTATGTGTGAAGGAGTATGTGTGTGTATATGTGTGAAGGAGTTAACTCAGTAGTGTTAAAAATTATAGTAGTGTTATCACATTGCATGCAGATCAGCGATGGGTTACTGTTAACATTTACAAGGATTCTTAAACTCGTATTACTGACTCTTTGAATCTAAGATGCACTTTCAGAATGTTGTAAAAGTCTAGTTATATAATTATTTTAACAATTTTTAAAATAAAAATAGGAAATATTTAGATCAGTGCTTCTCAAAGTGGTGGTCTGCGGACCGGCGCCGGTCCATAGAAGTTATCAAGAAAGAACCGAAAACTCTATTATCCTGAATTTCCATCCTTTAATACTAAACATATAGAATCTAAATATTTTTAGTTAGTAAGCTTTTGAAATAAAACAAATAAAATAAAAATAGATTACATTTCACTACCACGTCAGTACAGGGAAAATAGCGCACCAGTCCCTGGTGCAATTGAAAAAATACTAAAATGTTTGAGAAGCACTGGTTTAGATGATACAGAAAAATGAAAGCGAGGTCAGTTGTGTTAAAATTTATGAACAGTTGACTTGCCGTGAAATGATTACAACTAAGAGAACAAACTCATAAAATCAACAAATATTGTAATTTTTTGTTGTTCCTAAAATAGCTTCGTATTGTCGCTAGCTTGATGGATATAAATAAAATTAAATAAATATTAAGCAGCTGATTTAATAAGAAAAAATTATCTTATCATAAAGATTTTTTTTTTTTAAAAATGAAATGAAATCTACAAACTCATCTTGTCAGAGCCACGCGTGAAAGCCATAAAATGTAAGTTTCTCACACAGATGCTCTAATCTGTCCAGCTATCTTTAAGGGGCCCTTAGTAACCAGCTATCTCACAGGGGCCTCCTAGTGACCAACTAAATCACAGGGGCCTCCCTTCTCTGACCAACGGTCAAATAGAACCACCCTGGCCAACCGTCTCACAGACGCCCTGTAGTGCCCAAGTCTTTTTTTTAAAGGCTATCACAAAAATGGTGGAGACGTGAGAGAGAGAGAGCGGAACCAAAACATGTTTAATCGCGACATAAAGAAATGTTAAAAAATATCTTGGCATGTAAGGACGAGATGTTTTAAGAGATTGTTCATTATATAAAGTGAGGTTTAGTTTGACTGCAGTCAGCGAGCAAAAACGTGGTCCGCGAAGAGAGGCGGCGCCCATTCTATGGTGTGAATCCAGGCGTAAATGAAGTTGGCTGTCGGGTCTTGTCATATTGTCATGGAGTTTTTTGTTGCCGTTCTTGTTGGAGTGGAAGAGTACAGCCCTTTGATACAGTCCTTGGAGGGACATCTTTCCTTCAAAACACTTCTTAAATTAATGAACAGAACTTCAGTAAAAATATAACAGTTGAAAGCTGAGTAAATGCGTTTGAAAAAAAGATATTATTACACGTCATATAACGATAGACGTTGAAATAGAGTATAATGAAATGAACGATGAAAAGTGATAGAGAGAGAGAGGGAGAGAGATAAGGTGAGAGAAAGCGAGAGAGAGAGAAAGTGAGAGAAATAGAGAATGATAGAGAGAGATGAAGCAAGAACTAGAGAGAGAGAGAGATGAAGAGAGCGAGAGAGAGAGAGAGAGAGAGATGAAGCGAGAGAGAGAGAGAGAGAGAGAGAGAGAGAGAGAGAGAAAGAGAGATAACTTTTATAATAGAGATGAACGAAGTAAGAGATTAATGATAAATTGCAGGTGAAAATGAAATCAGTAATTATTTCTTATAGTTATAGTATCTCCAAAGCTTTGCTAGTTTATCTACTTTAATATTGTAGGTAATAAATATATAATTATGATTTATGTAAGATCATTGAAAAATTAGTATACTTTTTAAAATAGAGTGAGAGAGAGAGAGAGAGAGAGAGAGAGAGATAGAGAGAGAGAGGGAGAGAGAAAGAGAGAGAGAGAGAGTTGGGGGGCAGAACGTATGTACATATATGTACAAAGCAACACCGAGGACGAAAATTCAAATGTCTAAAGAAAAGAAAGCGTTGCTGTAAATCCATCTGTTTGTTAGATCAAACCAGATCGCCTCGTTAAACTCGTGTTGTCGGCAACTAAATCTGCCTGACAGTCGGTCCGTTCAGCGGAACATTCTTTTGTCCACGGAAATCCGCCATAATTTCGGAAATGGTCCGAAGCCAAGTGTTCAAACCATGCGATTGTTCCGGGCACGGGCTGGCAAAAACACGGCGTTTAAGTTATTAAGAAAACTGCCCGGGGACGATTGTGTCCAAGTGGCTTTCTCATGTTAGGAATAACGTTTCTTTTGAATTTCACCCTTTTCATCTTTTTGTTTTTTAATGCAAGTGTTCCCAAATTGTGGGCCATATTCCTCATGGTTTGTTTTCTATGCTATTTAGCAGAACCTCCCAAAACTTGTGTCCCCCGAATGTCACATGTAGACTTCCTTTTCGGATAAGGTGAAGTAACATCTAACAACCAACATTTAACGCCACGGTACATTTAGACCAGGAACCTTTGACCCATTGACTGCCGTATAAAACAAATTTTACTTTTGCCATGGCCGCCAAAAAATTTTCCCCGAAAAAGGACCTATCGCTATAAAAAATTTACCTCTCCTAATAGTCGATGCGAGATAATATTGACGTCATCATAATAATGTATTGTAGGCAAACACAGTGCTTCATTACAAATAAAAACATTTCAATTGATATTTTCTTATATTTCTACTTCATTCAACTTTGTCATATAAACCTAACAGTGTCATAACATCATGTCACACACGTACATCATAAGGATATTTTAAGTGGCATTAATACACTAAGAGCACAATAAGTGAATAATAAAGTGATAAGCTGCTTCACTAACACTATCCATGTAAATTAGCAGCCCAGAGTCCACAAATAACTGGCTGCCCTGCTCTTGGGGAGTCGCGTACAGTCCGGTGTAACAGGCCAGATTAAACCCCTGACCAGAATATACCCGGGTATAATCTGGCCTAGGCCAGAATATACCCCCGGGGTTAAACTGGCCTAGGCCAGAATATACCCCCTCAGGCCAGAATATACCCCTTTGACAACATGACGATATATAGTAAAAAAATTGATGAATCAAATTTGTAGACTTTCTCTTCATGTTTTTGCTCTGTCAGACAAATAAAACTCTTTTTAAGTAGCAAAATTTGTTTTAATTAAAATAAAATAATAAAATATTTTACGATGAATGAAAGCAGCATTAAATTTTATTTGAAAAGAATGATGTCGTTGTCTCGTTTTTAAAATATGAAATCTTACATAATTTCGACGATTCAAGATCAAAAGTTACAGTCTATGCAAATATATTGGAATCAGAGTTTTTCTTTTTTTAAAAAAAAAAATTACAATTAACTTAATAAAGCACTACATGATTATTTTAAAACAATAATTTGAGAGTCCTTGTGTTTGTTGCTTTTCAAACCCGTGCGAACACTTAGGATTCATATCTTAACATTTAAAGACACTACTCCTTCTAAACAGATGATTATTACGTCCTACGCTTATCATTGTTTTATGTCTAGTCTTGCATTTGTATTAGAATTTTAATGTTGATAGAATGTTGGTTTCCTCAGCCAACCCATTCCATATCTTGATTCAATAAGCCATGTAGTTGTTATGTAGAACCAGTGTTCATGTATTGAATTACTTTATCTCTGAGGAAGATGTGGTTGTCCTCTGTTCCTGTCGGAATGTAGATTATGGCCCTGAAGTAATCACCACCCCTCCCCTTTATCCTTTAATATGCAAGTCTCAGTTGTTATGAACTTGAGTGTGGCCATAATATACAAACTTGTCAACAGTATGGTCAAGAGATGTGCTAAGACCCTTTCTTCTTGAAATTTGTAGCGGGTTAAAAGACCTAATCTGCATTTGTTTTGAGACAAGTTGTATCACTATTATGTCAGTTTCTTCACCGGTGCTCTCTTGTTCCTTTTGTTGTAGGCTCCCACTCCCATTGACAGTACCTTAAAAAGAATCATTGGAGCACTGATCGGGTTAAGAACCCTGTTTATTGTTGTAAACTTTTAGGTTACTGAAATTGTAGGTGTTTCTGGGTATTTTGTCAGTCGATACATTCTGTAGCTTAACACTTCCCTTGTTAATGATTCTACCCCGATGTGGGGACAAACCCACCATGACTCCATCTTCAAATCCATGCGATGAATGCGGCGATGATTCTTGATATCAGCACCCTTTCGTCTCGCAAGACGATGGTGCAAAGAATGTATGTGCATCCCAATGTTTTGGCCTTTCTCATAGCTCTTCTGTCTATAGCCTCGTCCAACCTACGCCCTTCGACTACTTTTAAGTTCACTTTGACAACTGTGCGCCATGAAGAACAGTCTGCTTCTTCACAATCCCAGTCAATCGTGTATATTCTGCCTGATTTCAAGTCCCTCTGGCAGACATCCTCAAATTGGAGATGTGGGCGACCTGTCTTCCTCTTTTTCGATACCATTTGTTAATATAGGAGGTCCTTTAGAATGTGACCAGGCTCCTTCTTTTCACATGACCTAGCGATCCATGGCGTCTTTCGCTGAGGGTACTTAAGTTTCGTTGTAGGGTAGAACTGTAAAAGTTGACCATACAGTTGGTTTTCCATGGTTGACAAAATTTACGCTCTGGTCATTTTGGGGGTTATTTTATAGTGGCCAAAAGTGTGCTATTAAAGTCACGAAATCCGATTCGTCGACTCTGTAAAGATTGGCCTTATCCAACAAGTTTGCCACCATTCACTACTTCATGCTACTTATTTATATTTACACCTTTCAAAAGAAATACGGCTTTTTTAAAAATAAAATAATAGGGCGCGACGAGGTCAGGGGTTCTCCTGAATGCTGATAAAACAGAACACAATCCGTGCTTCAGAACAATAGATGAATTATGAATGCATTGAAAGCGTACCGTGCAACATCGGCAAAATCCAATAAGGATGACCGTACTGTTATAAGAGTAACACGAGTCAAAATGAATTGCAATGATTAAAAAAAATAAAAGTAATTTGTTTTACTGTAATAAAGGTTTCTTTTGAATTTCTTAAGACGCCGCAAAAGCAAACCGAGCTTCAGATAAAGATTCGGTAATACGACAAGCAACATTTGGAAAGTCAATCGATGTTTGCCACACTTTTAGTCTTGTCCTATTCTTTTATTTTGCAGATCAGCGTTTATTTAGATACATTTATAAAAAAAAAGAGAGGGGGGGGAGGCGCCATGCTATTTTTATTATTTCAAAAACAAAATGAAAATAGGCCTAAACCGTTGTTGCCAGTAAAATGTATGAGAGGAAAAAAACCACACAAAACATTCATACATGATTTAATTCAAAATTTAAAAAATATATATTTATTGCCACACTCAAAATAAGTAATCATAATGATTTGATTAATAAGCGAGGTCCACGAAATAAATTTTCTCAACCGTTTGAAAAGCTACAACTTTAGTCCATGTCTCAGTTAAATTATTAATTTTTTAACAATCAATTCATGTATTGCTTGAATTAGTCAAGTTTAAGAAAAAATAAAACTAAAAAATGTATTTTTTAAAAAACGCTGATTCCATCCTAAAAACGACTAACCTATCAGACATCGTAATAAAAGAAATTATTTTAATATTATTTTATTGTAAATTAAACATCTTTCCTACTTAAAAAATGAGTTAAAATTCTCTAACAAAGCTAAAACTCCAATAGAATGTCTAAATACACATTCATCCATTTTTTTTTACTATATATCCTCATGTTGTCAAAGGGGTATATCTGGCCTGGACGGGTATATTCTGGCCTAGGCCAGTTTAACCCCCGGGTATATTCTAGCCTGGGCCAGATTATACCCGGGTATATTCTGGCCTAGGCCAGTTTATACCCGGGTATATTCTGGTCAGGGGTTTAATCTGGCCTGTTCCACCGGGAATTAGCTGGAGATCATCAGTCGTATTCCTGACACATGATTGGTGTCCACCAGTCGGGTTCGATATTTGATATTGAGATAATTCATTCGTGAAAATGACACTTGGCACATGTAAGTGCTTCCAAACAGCACTAGAGTATTTCTTGCTATTTCGCGAGGCTTGGGATACTCCACAGATACTTTCTATGTCTCCAGTAGGTCGTTTCTTGTCCTTGAATTTCTTCACAAATTGCGCGCTATTTTTTTTTTTTTTAGCTCGATCAGTTCCATTTGGACATTCAACGGTGCACTCTCTATCTCAACTAAATGTGGAGACGCAGCTAGTCTCATATTTTCTGAGATCTTGTCGCAATCCTGAAAACTTTATGCGAATTCCAACAACGCTTCAAGGATGCCTGAAAAGGACGTAGCCGAAATTTTATCTTTTTTTTTATTTCATGGCTCTCAATTAGAGCGTTGAGTTGTGGGAAATGATAGAGACACTGGGTATTTGTGTGTACTATAGCAGCTACTAAAGTTGACCGACGCGTTACACGGTTACAAAGAGCAAGCACAATACATCGAATGTGCGCATCACACGGTTTAGTAGCGCTTCAATACTAGGCTGCTAAACTTTATGGCCTGTCCTCATTAGCTACAATCTATATGAGCGCCAAACACTGCAGCTAACGCTAGAGCTGCAGGAGTCGAAATTTGTTTCACAATAACAAGGGCTTAACAATGTAAATGAATATTCGATATTTGATTTACAACTTTACATAATATATTGCCAAATTGCAAATATTTGACGGCCGCAGGTTATTATAATTTAAACAGATTTCAACGGCCGCACTTTTCGCGTCCACGGCCGCAGGTTTTGCACCCCTGATTTAAACTAACCAAATAATAATACGGCATATTAAGACCTTCAATAAAACATGGCATCTCACATATAGACCTTACCTAGAGCGCCAAAGTATCTAGACCTTACCTAGAGCGCCAAAGTATCTAGACCTTACCTAGAGCGCCGTAGTATCTAGACCTTACCTATAGCGCCGTAGTATCTAGGCCTTACCTAGAGCGCCGTAGTATCTAGATCTTACCTAGAGCGCCAAAGTATCTAGACCTTACATAGAGCGCCAAAGTATCTAGACCTTACCTAGAGCGCCAAAGTATCTAGACCTTACCTATCTTATCTTATATGTTACAGTCGCTCCTTCTGTACAGAAGATTATTGCGTCCTACGTATTTCTATGATTTGTGTTTAGTCCTGTATTCTTACTAGAGTATTAAATGATGATAAAGTGTTGGCTTTCCTGGTTTCTTCAGGCCACCCATTCCACGCCCAAATACCGGACGGAAAGAAAGAAAACTTGTATGTGTTTGTTCTTGCATATGGAATAAGAAAGGTGTTTTTATCTTCATGTCTATTTAAGGGTTGTATTAAGTTATCTTTGTGTTGTATTTCTAAATTAGAATTAATTGTCTTATGTATAATTACTAATTTACTCTTGGTTCTTCTATCCTCTAGTGTTTCAAGGTTTAATGATTTAACTAATGGTGTTACTCCTGTCAGTTTTGAATATTCTCCAGTAATGAATCTGGCAGCTCTTTTTTGGATTTGTTCTAACTTATCAATACTTTCTTTGGTGGATGGGTCCCATACAGAAGATGCATATTCTAGTATAGGTCTCACCAGGGTGAGGTAGCATTTTAGTTTTATATCTTTGTTACATTTGTAAAAGTTTCTTTTTATAAAGCCTAAGGTTTTGTTTGATTTTTTAATAACTTCATTGACATGGGGATTCCAAGATAGTTTCTAATTTATTATGACTCCTAAGTATTTCGCATCTTTAGTTTGGGTTAGTTCTTTTCCATGAATGAAGTATTTTGAATTTATGTGTTTCTTTTTCTTTGTTACTCTTAGCAGTGGACATTTTTCTGGGTGGAAGGACATACTCCAGTTAGTTTCCCATTTTATTAATTCATCTAAGTCTTTTTGTAAAATTTTGCTATTTTGTTCGGACTTGATTGTTCTATAGATTATACAATCATCAGCAAATAACCTAACTTTAGTTCCTGTTGAGATATTGTTGGGTAAGTCATTTATATAAATTAAAAATAGTAAGGGACCTAGGACAGTTCCTTGTGGAACTCCTGAGTTAAACTTTATTGCTGTAGATTTAGATCCATTAATTATTACAGTTTGCTCCCTACCCAATAGGAAATCTTGGATCCAGTGATGTAAGGGACCTGAGATTCCAAAGTATTTAAGTTTTTTAAGTAAACTAAGGTGGTGAACTTTGTCAAATGCTAGAGCGCCGAAGTATCTAGACCTTACCTAGAGCACCGAAGTATCTAGACCTTACCTAGAGCGCCAAAGATTTGAGCTCAGAGTAGAGGACATGTGAAACATAAGAAGTGCTTAGAGATATATCTTGTAGAAATGACAAAATATCTCGCTGGTGCGACTCATGAAACTTTTTGTTATACCCCCGTGGGGTTTTATTTGAGATAGTCGATAGGTAACTTTACCCAAAATAACTCTTGCTAATGCTGCAGCTGTACAATTTTAGATCACTTTCACTTTGTCAACATTTTAAAGATTTTATCAATTGTACAAACCAGCATCAAATTTGACGTACGAATAAGTCTTCTTTATTAAGATAGTTCTTTAACTGCATCTAGTAGTTCCTGGTACACATTTTACAATACTAAAAAAAAAAAAATTTAAAAAAGAAATCATGTTGCATAAAATTTTAAGTGGGTCTGTTTGCTGCTGGGAAAGCCTTCAATCCAAAAGCTTTAATTTTTCGTTGAGATTTCGTTAAAAATATATATTAAAGAATCGTACCGCCAAAAATAGATTTCTATAAGTAAAAATATAAAATAAATGTGGATATTTGTTTAAATTTGACAGCATTTAAAATAAAATTCATGATTGCTGCACAGTATGAGATTCTTAAAACTGACAGTAAGTAATAATGTGTTTTTAAAAATAATTTAGCGAGAAATGTTTAAATATATTAAAAAAAAACTTTATATCTACACGGAATTGGGTGTTCGAAGTACATAAAGTTAGGGTCATAGATGTTGCGTGGTGAGAACCTCTGCTGGAAGTGTGGGAAGAGGTTGAGATTCTAGTTAAGTACTTTTCTGGAATTCTTTTTTTTTTTTGTTCACTGACTTCAGTCAATTGTGACGTCACTCTTCTTCGCTGTATGTCGGGATAATAGAGTATAAAATAATAGAAACATGGTCATTTTTATGAAATTTTCATTTTATGCAGATTCCAAGAAAATTTCATGTCTCCTTGTCATTTTCCTGACAGTTTGAAGAGTCTTTTATACTTTGATAAAATCTTCATCGTTTGTTAAATGTAAAATACCATGTCAGTATCATAAAAATATCATTGATTGATCTATCCCCCCTCCCCGCCCTGGACTTAAGGAAACAAGGACCTGGTCAGATGTAGAACGATAGTTCCTCTCGGTTTTAATTGGCCAAACCCCACAAGTACCTTCACTTGGCTCATCGCCTTACTCTCAATCACTGTTTTACTGACTGTAAGGTTTCTGCTGCCGTTGGTAGGAGGCCCCAGTAGTTGGTGTCTCACGTACAAGTGTTGTACCCATAATAAAACTGATCTGCTTCTCGGTCATATGTGGTAGAGCTTTACTTCACAAAGGCGATGCACCTTCATACAAGCGTCGATGGTTCGATAAATTTAATCATAAAAATTTACACTGAAGCACACCGATATTTGTTGAAAAATTAAATGACAAACCTTTTTTTTTAAAAACAACGAAATTTGCTCATTTAACTTCTTTTTCAAATTGCGAATTCTGAACTCCATGATAACCATAGCTTAGCTCACTAATACAATTTTGAGGTTAATTTTTGAGTGGGTATTAGCTATTTTTATGTCTTTTCATTTCCAATCTCTTTTTATCAGTGTGATTATCGTCATATATTAGATACGAGTCAGCAGCACTGTAATCAATTAGATGAAGAAAGTTAAATGTCACGTGGCTGACGTGAACACCACAGGACACGCTTTTTAAAAACGTATTATTCCCTCATTGACAGTCATACACATTAAAAAATACGAAAATAAGTGAAAATATTTCCCATGTACAGGGAAGGTAAATGTTGGTCAAACAGGGACGTTATTTTATGGGTAGGAAGTTATTTTTGGGAAAACGTTGCGTAATTACGCATGCTTTTTAAAACTGTCTTGTTTGTAAGTATAGCCCTTGTAATGACCGACCCTTGTATCGTTTGCAGAATATCAATTTTGCAATGAAAATCTCAAATGCTCATTTCTATGAAAATTTATATTTGTAGAAAATACCATTTTTGGGGGAAATATAATGTGGTAGTTATATATTTTTATCCCTTATGGCACTATGAAATTACATTTTGTAACCATGGTGGTATAAATAAGCAAATAGTGAAGCGAGATATTAAAAATTTTCAAAAAAATCTTCTGAACAATAAAAAACTTGTATCTACCAAAAGTTAGCAGCTTGCTCGGTCTCTGAGAAGAAACAAAAAGCGCTGTGTGTGTGTGTGTGTGTGTGTGTGTGTGTGTGTGTGCGTGTGCGTGTGCGTGTGCGTGTGTGTGTGTGTGTGTCAAAACGAAAGTTGTTCAAACCGAAACACACCATTGTGTGGTGGATATTATTCAGGTTGAAGACATTAAGTAGAATCAAGTTGACAGCGATATTCTAAAATAATTATATATGTTTTTAAATTACAAAAAATAGTTTACAACATGAATGTGAGTTTGACGAAGTGGGGTTTACTATATCGGTTTTGTAAATTTCTCTTTTATCTTTGTAATAAGATAAAAACACATAAAGGAAACAGTTAATTTATCCTTTAAAAGGATAAGTGGAAAAACCAACTATATTCTATACATGAAAAGTGAATGTTTTAAAGTCCGGATGTTTGTTGACAAGAAATAATATAACATCACAAGAAATACTTTTGCTCTTTTAACACGTTTTTAAAGGGCGAAAAAGTTGACAATAGCTTGCAATGCATAAAAATGAATGTTTTTTTATAATAAAAAAATGTCAACAATTTGTCTGGGGCCGTTTTGACCGGGGTTGTTACGTCGGGCCGTTTTGACGGTTCATTTGATTTGTGCCCCCTTTATCTTTAAACCAAGATACAACTGTAAAAAATATTTTTTTCCCCACAATTTCTTATCATAAAAGAAACAAGCATATATTCTATCATATATCGAAAGGTGTATGTAAAATAACTGCGATATTTTACATGAGAACTGAGAACAAGTAGCTTTGGTTTAGTTTATAAATATAGCAACTATAACAACATATGTTTTAGTTGACCTTATAACTATAGCAACTATAACAACATATGTTTTAGCTGACCTTATAAATATAGCAACTATAACAACATATGTTTTAGCTGACCTTATAAATATAGCAACTATAACAACATATATTTTTAGCTGACCTTATAAATATAGCAACTATAACAACATATGTTTTAGCTGACCTTATAACTATAGCAACTATAACAACATATATTTTAGTTGACCTTATAAATATAGCAACTATAACAACATATGTTTTAGTTGACCTTATAAATATAGCAACTATAACAACATATGTTTTAGTTGACCTTATAACTATAGCAACTATAACAACATATATTTTAGTTGACCTTTTAAATATAGCAACTATAACAACATATGTTTTAGCTGACCTTATAACTATAGCAACTATAACAACATATGTTTTAGTTGACCTTATAAATATAGCAACTATAACAACATATGTTTTAGCCGACCTTATAAATATAGCAACTATAACAACATATATATTTTAGCCGACCTTATAACTATAGCAACTATAACAACATATATTTTAGCCGACCTTATAAATATAGCAACTATAACAACATATGTTTTAGCCGACCTTATAAATATAGCAACTATAACAACATATGTTTTAACCGACCTTATAAATATAGCAACTATAACAACATATGTTTTAGCCGACCTTATAAATATAGCAACTATAACAACATATATATTTTAGCCGACCTTATAAATATAGCAACTATAACAACATATATATTTTAGCTGACCTTATAACTATAGCAACTATAACAACATATATATTTTAGCCGACCTTCCTCAAATATATGAGAGACGCTGGAAATGAATGTGTGGTGAGAATTATAAATAATTAAATTCAAGGTTTATATTTAAAGAAAATATTTTATGGGCCCCATGAGTAATTGCTGTTTTAAGGACATATTTTAACGTTGTGCAGCCTATAGCATCACTTTTAAAATCTCTTGAAAATATAGTAATTCAAATCATTTTGGGACTTTATTAATGTTTTTTCAGTCTCATAATCACAGAAATTATTGAACATAAAAAACAAACATTGCTAATAGATTGAGGGGTGGTGTTGGGGCAGAAAATTGTCGGGAGTAAACGATGCGTGTCACGATCAGGTCCTGAAATGGTGTCTGATGGGGAGACACGTTCGTCAACTAAATACATTGTCCCCCGACCCCCCCCCCACGCCCAATCAGATAATGACCTGATTCCTGACCTGTCATGATCAAGATGGGCGGGCTGGGTGACTTCTCTGGTATTTTGATCGTATCATTTTGTCTTTAAATTTTAATGGAACAATAAAAGAAAATTCTATAGTCTAAACCAGAGATAATTACTTTTCATTATTGTTTTGTTGTTTGTTTCATGTCACTAACCAAGGGTGTCATTGTTATTGTCATACAGTTAGGCTGAACGTTTCATACGATTTGAACACTATATGTCTCCTACAGAATACAAGAGTCTCAGTTGAGCTGTGACGTCTAAGTGCTAAGTAAGGGGCGCTAACTTTAGCAGCAGTTTGGGTGGAGAGTCTTAATTAAACAACCCCAAGTTTCACTACTGTACACAGTTATTGTCAAATAAGCACAAACGCGAATCAGTTTACATAAGTTTAAAAGTAGAAAATAAATTAGATTTGAAAATAGTTTTTGAAAGAGTATGATTCACAAACAATTTCACAAAGAAACAATAGTATAATCAATGTTTTGCTTGTATTTACATTCTAAAAAAAAAGTGTGCCTTGTATTGAAGACCACTGCAGTCCCATAGTTGTGGCCTCAAGTTATATTATTAATACCATGCACTGTTATCTGTCATCGTTGAACTTAACGTTGTAATTTGGTTCACGTCTACCTTAATATATTCCTACCAACCCGGGCAGTTAGATATGTCCTGCCCACACACCTGCCCCCCTACACAAACACAGCCTATCACACACCACCCACCCACCGCACACTCTCAAACACACACACACGGCCTATCACACACCACACACCCAAACATCGCCTATCACACACCCTATCATACACCACACAGCGAGTCCACACACACACACACATTCACCTCTTTCCATTTAATACCGTTGTTTTTGGAAAGGGCGTCTGTAAATTTAGTTGTTGAAATTGAGCATGAAACGCTCACTCCTGGGAAATTGTTCATCCCGAAAGGATCTGAGGACGTCTCGCGGACAAAGTGAAGAGATTAGGACCGGGTCAAGCTGCAATAAATGGAGGAATCAGGGGGAAGCTACTCCAGTGGCAAACATCATTCAGGGGGAGATAATAGATCGGGTAACCTCGTCGGCGCTCTCAGTGCCACGCTGCATCCGAGCGTGCAAGGGTCGAGAGAGTGCACTAACTGTCCGGGACAATGTAATAACGTTATTGTTTCTCGCCTGGAAATAACAGTCGGGGTTTTAGTGTTCGGGGACCGAAGTACTCGAGTGAGGACCTTTGGAGAGGAAATCGATGTTGGGTTTTCCCCCCTGACAGGTCGAAGCAGGTTTTTTTTTTTTTTTTAAATTCGATGGTTGATAAAAATTAAAGATTTTGTTTTTAGTGGCAGACAATATAGTTAAAGAAAATTTATTCTAATGCTTTTTTACCCCTTGGCATTTTCACCGGGGTTATGAGTAGCGGAGTGAAACGTTCAGTCTGGGTAAAGTTGATGAAAGGACGGCTGTGTGGTAAGTGACAGCTTCTCGTCCATACTGGGTAAAGTTGATGAAAGGATGGCTGTGTGGTAAGTGACAGCTTCTCGTCCATACTGGGTAAAGTTGATGAAAGGACGGCTGTGTGGTAAGGGAACAGCTTCTCGTCCATACTAGAGTCCAAGCCAGTAGAAGCCTGTCCTGCCAAAAACCACAGCATCCCTTCAATGATGTGGATTCATTCTACCTTACCCCTCCCCATCCAACCCCTCAAAGAATGATAATAATTGAATATATCACTCGATAGACATGTTACACACATAATGACACACACACACACGCGCGCGGTTGACATGTTTTAGCCAATATGGAATTAAAAGACAGGTGATTTTCAATCACTATAAAATGATTGAGTTATTAACAACTAGTCTATATGTCAGACGAGGCATCGCTATGTGTGTGCAAGCATGAATGTGTGGTGTGTTATTTGCGTTGATGTAATCGTATGCGTGCTGCTTTTTTTATCCACGTCCATAGCTATTCGAGAGATTAAATTGAAGTGTCGTGTAATAATATGTGATGTCTACTTTGTATTTCAGACTTGTATCAGCTGCTGGGACCGATTTCAACAAGACTGTCGACATCAGGTAATATTTGAACGTGCAGTGTGAAACATGGGCGTTATTTACATATTCGCATACACTCATACATATGTGCATAGTTTGGGTGAATTGGACAAAGACTTTTGTCACGCCACACACACAGAGCTCATCGTGTGTTATGTACATACAATAATTCTGAAGATCGAATATGTATAGAGGGGTCACGAAATAAAACTATGTATAGTTAAAATTTCTACAAAACTAGTGCACTCAACAACGTGAAACTATAGATTTATATGTAGATCTTTTGTGGTACTGAAATAGCTTATAAGAAGCGCTGTATAACATCTAATTTTAATTTTACTTAAAATAAATCTGTAATATGTGTACGATAATTTGCATTGCACCCAGTAATCTGAAAAGAATATTGTAAAAAGCTTATGTCACAATTCACAATTCTATAAATCGTTGGAAGGTATAAAGATACATTTGCCAGTGGCGTGTTATTTCAGCGTGTGTGTAGCGCCACTTATGAATGTAGCGTTATAATAATTACATTAGGTAGCTCACCTTTTGTCTCTTGTAGTACAATGAAGAGTGAAATACTTGTGTCGGTATAGAGCTATTGCGGCTGTAAGATCGATAACGTAGTTATTAATCCGCCAACACTTTTTAACTTCAGCAAATGATACAGCAAATGATATGTAACTCTACCAAAGATTAACACGACTACCACACATTGGGTTATTATAACCGCTGTCAAGGAATAGGAAAAAGGTTTGATGCACTTCTATGACCATCAATGCCTTTATGTGAAAAAAGGTTTTGAGTTATGCTTTCCATGATTCTACTTTTATTTTATTCTGTGTGGTCAAGAAAGTAAAACGCTGGGCATCACACTCCTTGAAGTCATCATGTGAGATTTAAACTTTTTATCATCCTCCTCGCCTTTTATGTATTCCTCAGGTTCCGGTCAAATCCAACTGTGGCAGTTTCTCCTGGAGCTACTCTCCGACTCCGCCAACGCCGCCTGCATCACGTGGGAGGGCACCAACGGCGAGTTTAAACTGGTTGACCCCGACGAGGTGGCCAGGAGGTGGGGGGAGCGCAAGTCCAAGCCCAACATGAACTACGACAAACTGAGCCGCGCCCTGCGGTACTACTACGACAAGAACATCATGACCAAAGTCCACGGCAAGCGATACGCCTACAAATTCGACTTCGCCGGGCTGGACCAGGTAGGAACTTAAAAGTTAACAGAATAAATTGGTGTGTTTTATTCAGCCATCCATCAATCACATTATGACGATGGTGCAGAAATCACAGTAATATATCACAAGTCCTGGTAAAACTATTGTAAAGTTAAGTGGTTCCCTCTAGAGTGAATGATCTCTCCCAACACTGAGGCTGATGGGGATATAACTTGGCTATAACACCACAGAGGTTACGTGAATCTTCTTTGTGTCGAAATTATAAAGTGTTACAGAACTCGATTTCTGGCTATGGCCTTTACTTCAGAGTTATCGCTTTCTACTTCTATCTGTATCTTTCTCTATTTCTTTATCTCTACCCCCCCCCCCCCCCAATCTCTCTGTCTTAGATGAATTACCATCCAGAGTAGTGACTCAAATCCATCAAGAGGCTTGGATGTTTGGGCATGTTTTAGCTTTATAATAAAAACACGCTAATGAGCTGTAATGTCTAAAGTCTAAGGTAACGCTTATAGGACACGGGCTAAAGAAAGTTAAATACATATTCTTTACGATTTAAACGAAACTTGTATAATGCTAAATAATTATTTTCATTATATACATCAGTATCTTCGCTCGATGTACTCTTTGATAAACTCTTTGAACAAAACTTTTTGATTGACAAAAATTTTTCTTTGATTTCTTTCTTTTTCACAGCTGCTTCACTCAGCAAGTTCAGACTCAGCCTTCAAGTTTCACCAAGACATGTTTGGATTTCAAGGTTACGCCGCCCACAAGTACTTTAGACCACCCACTCATCCGATGGCTCCGCCCCCAACCGCAGGTTTTTTCCCGCCCACAGGTTGCTACTGGTCGAGTCATGGAAACGGCTTCCTTGCGGGGATCGGAAGTCATGTCATGGCCTCGCATCATTCCGCCCACTTGTCGACGATTGGCTACCCTTACTCTTAGGCACGCCCACTCATCCAGAAAATGGCTGCTGCCATTGATGACCTAGGATTCAAATCCGTAGCAATCCATTTCTCAGAGAACTAGTACTTTTGCAGCTAATATAGCATTTCATCAAAGTATAAATTTAGCCAACACACAGACATTTTGATGCTGTCCACATCGTGAATATGAGCAGATACAAGCTCAAACACACGAGAAATTCTGCATCAAAGACGATTGACGTCAACAGGACGCTACCACCCCTCACCCACAACTACAAACACGTCATACGGGACGACATTCAAACATGTCAAAGACATAACTGATGTGCTCAAATATAAATACGATAAGTCATTATTTTTACATCTGGCAGATGAGGAGGGTGTAAAAACGATTTTAAAAAATTTCAATGTATTGCTTTATTCATTTCTTTTTCTTTTGTGCATTTCATTTACGACAAGAGTGGCGGCTAAATCAGACTTTTACGTCACTCTTACTGCCAACAATTTGTTTACATTGGAGGTATTTGCGCTGGCCATTTCTTTCATTAGTTATTTAGCTCTACTTTCTCGTCCACGGGGAGCAGCCGGCGATTATCGTCGACGTCTGCAGTCTTTCCAAGGGCGAGAACCGTATACAAGAGTCCATCCAAGGACATGGGCCACCTCCGAGTCCTTTCAAGGGCATATGCCGCCTAAAAGAGTCCTTTCAAGGGCATAGGCCGCCTTCAAGAGTCATTTCAAGGGCAAAGGCCGCCTTCAAGAGTCCTCCGGGCATCTTTATCCTGGGCCAGTCCCTCCAGCTTAGCCAGTTACATCTATTAATATAGCTTATTTCCCCTAAGAATCATCCATATGTTGCTCCGTGTCCGACAACTAACCCTCAGATGTCGAACTCTGTTTCAGATTAATGAGCACGATTCGACATCCACAATCATGAAGTTGACTTTATGTTATAAATATACAATTTGATAATAAAGTTTGCCATAAGAAATTGTTGTCTTTTTGAACAAAACTCGACATGAGAATTTTTATCCTATGAATAAGTTGTACTCATGATTGATGACGTATTGACCAGTGTCTTTGGGGGACAGGAACAATAAAACTCTGAGAATGTTGGATCCACTCAACGCCGGAAAATTCACGCTCAAGCACAGTACAGCTAAATGTTGCACGTGTCTCTGGACATGGTCGGCCCGCATAAGACTAATACGCCCTGGCCATGGTGCACCGAGCCCCTGAATAAAAGAGCCGCTCAAAGATTATAAGACAGAGATGTTGTTTCCGACAGTTGCCAAATGTTTTACAATATTGTTGTCACGTAACCCTTTGTATATGATCTATTTTAGTCACCAGCTTGTTATTGAATGAGATATTTCTATGTCTTTATTGCTATGACTTTGGTCAGGGGCGTAAATTCCCGACAGTGGGTGAAAGCCGACACCACCCATGCCCCTTAGAAGTTGGTTGGTAAATTGTGTCTTGAATAGAGTATTGTTATTTTTTAATGTACCATGAATGTTGAGAATAGAAGGTGTTCGAGACTAAAAAAAATTATGGATGACTATACTATAATGACAATGAACAAAATTAAATTAGCTAAATTAAAATAAAAGTAAGATAAAATATACTTTTTTCTATTATGTAATTATTTCTTTACTCAAATGTTTCCGTTTCCTCGTAACAAAACATTTATATGAAGTCGTTGGAAAAAAAAGTTGTTAAATAATAGTGTAAATAATTATTCAGCAAATTTTCAAACAAAACTAATTCTTAAAAATGTAACACGAATTAGAAAATAATGTTCCTAAAGAGTACAGTAGAATCTGTAACTGAAAGGCTGCGCTTATCCAATGTTTTCCCATCAGAGGCGCCCTATTTGCAAGGCGAGGATATGTCGAGGACTTGAAAGCAAACTTTTCCTCTTTGTGGCACTCACTTTTAGTCCTGTATCTTAATTTTACTAATTTAAACAAGCTCGTGGCTATAGTAACATATTTAAACACGTGATTATAACCTGTAGTTTAACGCCCTTTAATTAAACAGTTTATATAAAATATCTCTAATCGTGTCTGACCAAAATGGACACTAGTTTATGCCCTCAATTTACTTTCTGGCCGGTATCCCAGTGTTCAGACTTTTGATTAAGATCATGATAAGCCAATCACGGGCCCAATGCTAGTTTGAAATAGATCGCACATTTCACTTCTTGATTACGCTTAATTAAAAATAAGATAATGATGCCCTTCAATTACACTCGTCGCGTCCAGCAAATCTTGTGTGGTATCAGTTATCATCGACACTCTGAAAGGGAGACAACAGATTCTGTTTAAACTCAACTTTTCTTACATCAGAGCCGCATCACTTGATGCGTGCAGTACATGGGCTGATAGATTTAAAGTGTGACACATTTCAAGTCAGTATCACGTGGTATATAAAGTACCGGTGTCCACAAACAGTAATTTCTCTATACAACATTAAACATTTTCTTTAAAAATTTCCAGCATTTCTTTCTAAATCAATGAAAAATTATGATGTGGCTCAGTTTGGCAGACACTCGGATAAAATTAAAACTTTGCCCCATAGTTAACCTCATTACTTACGCGATCCATAACTCCAAGCCTATCCTGTGCCTTAAATCTTGCACTAACCCTTGCTTAACAATGTAAAATAAATTGTTTGGGTCATAGCAAATACCATCAGTGATGACAACGTGGAAGGAATTTGAAGGTAACCGAGTATATCGCCATGATTGGTGCTGTACTATACTATCAAATTGGTCATATATTTGCTACTGATACCCCAAATTTATAACCCAGTTTTAAGGTTCTAACGTGTAATAATTAATGTTGCGTTATTCATCGGAGCTCGTTGCCACCATCCCAGCAACTAATCAATACGCACGTGAATATCAAAATCTAATGGCAAAGCCTCTTTGTTCATGTATGTTATCAACTCGCTATAAAACACCTGTGCACGCTTTAAATGGGTTCGAAGCTATTGAGCTCGATCCGACAGGATATTTTAAAAAAATTTCTCTATTGATGGTATGTGTCAGTAATTTTTTGCTTGGGCTACTAGCAATGCAACTCACCAGAATTAGCTCTCTCTCTAATGTGATTGTACTCGGCTGGTTTCTCTGAGACAGCTATTTTCTAAAACTAAAATCTTTGTTGAAAGTTTCAAGTTGTAAGAACTCTTAACATTTAGACAGTGATGATATTACACAGAATCCTATATCGGTAGACGATTACGATTATTTCCACCCACGATACTTGCTAATGCTTTTCTGTTAACAACTTTCAATATAATCTTCATGTACACAACATATTCAATTGGAATACATAATAACTATGCGTTCTTCACAAATAGAGAAAATTAAGAATAATGATTGTACACTTTGCTCATTATTTTTATAATTATTTCTGTATTATTTGTAAAATAAGCCTGTATTATTTATGAAAAAAGTAAAAGTTAAATTTGCTTTAAACAACAGCAAAAAAGTAAAAAATATATTTCAAATTGAAAATTTTGTTTTGGAAGAATGATTTTTAAAACATTTTTTAAATAGTTATTTCTCATTGAATCTCAAAAGTAACCGCTTAAAATCGATGGTCTGAAGATTTCATAAGTTCAAGGTGAAAAATAACAAGCTTCACATGTCAATTTTCAACGGGATTATTAAAACACGTAAATTTGCAGGAACGAATTTCAAAGAGCTCAATCATGTCAAAGGAAAAAAAAGTGCGCCATTTCGATATGTCCGCATTAATATGCCTTTTTATCGAAAACTAAATTTCCTTCTAGCGCAATGTTGTATTACAGCCCCGCGACCTCTTTCTCAGTGAGTTAACCTCTTTAGGGCAGCATCTGCCCGGGAATGCCGGGAAGAGGGAACCGGAAACTCACCCTCTTCTTCACCCGGTCGAACAAAGCCCAATACCGAGCAAACACAGGAGCCGGCTCAGCGATGGAAGGAAAACATTTATCATTTAGATTTCCCGCTAGAGTGTGGACCTCTTTCCCGCCCTCGACTCCCGTCTCGTAGATTGGCTGTTTTCTTTTCTGCAAGTCAGAGCTCTCCCAGACGTGACGAGTGTGGGGGGAAAATGGCGCCGACCGGAAATCAAAACTCAATATCCAACCGGAACCACGTGCATTGACGCGAAGAGAGCCGGGAACCCAATAGCGCAATTTCCGGTCGTTGCTTGCCTTACATCTAACCGTACAGTGCCAGATTCTAGCATCGACCAAAGAGATCTCTTAGGTGAGGGAGGAAATCACAACACGAGCTACAGGCGAACATGCAGGCGATAGTAACGCAGCAACAGATAGGAATATCCCATGATGCCGACGCAAAAATATCGTTGAAATGTATTGGACAAACAGAATTGGGGGGATACAGCTAAGACCCTAAGTTGACACAGAATGAAAAGTCTACAAAGATGATGCTTGTGAATAGAGATGTGGATAGAAATGTGGATGGGGATATTGTGACTGAGAGATGAGAAGCCGCCTGGTCATTTATTTATTGGTGTTGGACTTTTTGTGTAGTCCGAAATAATTAATTAATTATTTACACCGTTGTGATTCTCAGGGCGAGGTATGGGGGAGGAGGGGAGAACGTACATACGACCTCTTCTGAGATATAGTTTGATAATGGACAATAAGTTCTATTCAACATTCAGCAATCATTGGCATTCATTATTCAGCAATCACTGCTATTCATTATTTAGCAATCGTTGGTATTCACATGTCAGCAACCATTGGTTTTCCACAGTCAGCAATCATTTCATTTGCATTTAACTGCCGCAATAACAAGTATTAGACAGCCGGTAATAATAAGTATTTAACAATTGGCAATATTTAGTATTTAACAGCCGGCAATAATTACTATTTAACAGCCGGCAATAATTACTATTTAACGGCCGGCAATAATTAGTATTTAACGGCCGGCAATATTTAGTATTTAACAGCCGGCAATAATTACTATTTAACGGCCGGCAATAATTAGTATTTAACTGTCGGCAATATTTAGTATTTAACAGCCGGCAATAATTACTATTTAACGGCCGGCAATAATTAGTATTTAACTGTCGGCAATAATAAGAATTTAACAGCCGGCAATAATTAGTATTTAACAGCCGGCAATAATTAGTATTTAACTGTCGGCAATAATTAGTATTTAACAGCCGGCAATTTAAAAAAAAAAAAGTGGGCTAGTCAGTTACTCACTATTCAGCAACTCCCTATATTCAGTGAATGACCTATGACTATGACCTTCCATATTGAACATTTCATTATGCCAAGTTCACTTAAGACAGCAGTTTTGAAAGATGAAACATATACAAAAATTAGTAAAGAATTTAGTTACAATCCTTTAACAAGTTAATGAATTGTTTATTTTTAAGAAAGTATTCTTCCGTCAACATTTGCAAAAACAATGAAGGATCCCCAGGAAAACATAACTGTTTAATGCAATTGACGACTTAATGTGGATGGGGACACCGTAGTAGCTTTATAAGACGTCCATATACATATCAGATTGCATATGATATTGATACTTTCTGTATTTAAGCTCAGCTATTATGAGCGACCACGAAAAACAGAAGTATTCAATCAGTTTTTAAAATGCTCTACAAAGTCGACGGTAACCGAAGGAAAATTGGATGATAGAAAATGACTGACTCTCTCCGGAAGAGAGAAATTTAGGAGACCTTAGTGTACTAAAGTCATTTTTGTCAAATTCAAACTAACCAGTGGACATATAACATCAGGTTTAGACCAAACTAATGTGTAACGTTGAAAATAATATAATGTTATTAGGTACAAATTTTTAAAAGAATGAAAAAATAAAAGGCTGTCATCAAAGAGACAGAAAATAAATTAAAACTTGATTATCTCAACAAGTGTAAATTGTCACTTAAGTACCTTGAGCACTAAGCTCTTATAAATAATTTAATAATATCTTTAAAAAAAAAAAAAAAAAAAAAACAACCTCTAATGATTATTTAAAGGCAATTTCCAAGGAATTTCAGATTTTTTATTCACGGGAAATCATTCTAGATTACATTACAAGTCGATTCAAATAAGTAATTCTGAAACCAAACACATGGTGACGTCATTTCCCCCTCACGCTACCTCACACCAAGAATGTGTCAATATAATGGCTACAATCTAATATAATCATTCGCAAGGCGGGAAAACCCCATTAACTATCATTATAGATTAATTTAAAAGTCATATAAAATGAAATTTTATATAATTTCAATAATTTTGAAACTAAACTAAAACAATTGCTATCTGCAAACTGCTGCTAAATTTACGGGAGTCGAACAAAAAGAGTTTTTTTTAAAAATAAAAATTCCTTTTCCAAAATTGTTCTAAATATTATTGGCTATCGTTTAGCGTTTCTTTCAACTCGACAGATGTTATGGTTGGCGAGAAATGGACAAGATTCTGATAATTTTTAGGTTTTTTGGGGTGTTTGTTTTTATTTTCCAGGAAATCCAGTAAACATTTTCGGTATTTTTTGTCCATTGCATATCCGTGGGACCCTTGAACATATTTGCAAAAGAATCAAGGGTGTTGCACGTGCAAGCTCACATATGCATAGAATTTCAAATGTATAAACGCAATGCCCAAGGGAAATTGCGTAAAAAAATTAAATTCAGACATTAACATGGAGCAAAATTCAGTAGTTTACATTTGAATCAAGTGAATTAGTTGATTCTTTGCAAAATATATTATACATTACTAAAACTAGACACTCGCACATTTTATGACGTTGCTGTTGTGAACGCAACTCATACTAAACTTCCAATTGGTGTTGAATAGTTTGGACACCTGATGAGACGTCCAGTGGAGCCGAATGTTTGGACACCTGTCATGCTTCGATGACCTTACAAATTGTTATGGCTAGATCATCAGCCTCTGAGCGCCCTTTAGCCTTGAGTATACCTCCTTTATACTTAAGGATAATTCTATTATGTTTGAACATACTCTATTTTACTCGAGTATACTTCCATTACTTCCTTGAGTATACCTTCATTTGTCTTGATTATACTTCTAATTGTCTTGATTATATACCTCCATTAAAAACAAATTTCCTGAAGTCTAACTGAGATTAAACTTTTAAACATAACAATCTCCTCTTTAATGAAATTAATTATATCTTAACTTAATTATAAAATCTTCAAAAATCAGGAGGTCTCTAATAACTTCTTGTAATCTGGAGGTCTCTAATAACTTCTTGTAATCTGGAGGTCTCTAATAACTTCTTGTAATCTGGAGATCTCTAATAACTTCTCGTAATCTGGAGGTCTCTAATAACTTCTTGTAATCTGGAGGTCTCTAATAACTTCTCGTAATCTGGAGGTCTCTAATAACTTCTTGTAATCTGGGGGTCTCTAATAACTTCTTGTAATCTGGAGCTCTCTAATAACTTCTCGTAATCTGGAGGTCTCTAATAACTTCTTGTAATCTGGAGGTCTCTAATAACTTCTCGTAATCTGGAGGTCTCTAATAACTTCTTGTAATCTGGAGGTCTCTAATAACTTCTTGTAATCTGGGGGTCTCTAATAAATTCTTGTAATCTGGAGGTCTCTAATAACTTCTCGTAATCTGGGGGTCTCTAATAACTTCTTGTAATCTGGAGGTCTCTAATAACTTCTTGTAATCTGGAGGTCTCTAATAACTTCTCGTAATCTGAGTGTCTCTGATGACTTCTCGTAATCTGGAGGTCTCTAATGACTTCTCGTAATCTGGAGTTCTGTCTAGACTATGCACCATACATCTTGTTTGATACATAGCCTTGCAACAAAGTACTGCTGACATTGTAAACACGTTCTGAAACAGTGGCGTTACTAGAGGGTGGTGGTGGGGGCGATCCGCGGCACTCATTTAGAGGGCGGGATTTGAAACGAATGTTATGACATTTCCGGCAACCGACTTTTTCTTCTGAAAAGGGTAAAACCAAGGTGAAACAAAAATATTCTTAATTTCGAATCTTAATCAACGGATTCGCGAAACATTTCTTTGATTACATAGTGGTTGTTATAACTAACGCAAACCCGTTAAAAAAAATTGAAATCGCTTAAAAAAGGTATCGATTTTTTTTTTTAAATTAAAGGGTATACGTAATTAAATAGGGCACATAATTTGTGTTATTCATTAAAAATGCTACGCGTATCCAATGGAATCAATTTGTCAAAAGTTTGAATTCGTCTATTTAAGGAAGATTATTAATGTGTATGGCAAGAACATTAAAATATTTAAATTTATTCGTCAATAAAAACCACAATAACATAAATAATTTCCAAAAAGACATACTGAAACATTTCAAGCGCCTTTGAAAAATTGACATCTGAAGAAGTAAGTACTAAATGAGATCAGATGCTCGAATTTTACTCAGTTCAGTTGTATCTCAATTTATGGAAACCCGTCATTTTGAAATGATTGCAAACCAATTTCGTAGAACTCACATATGTGCTAATATAAAGAAAGCTGTTATAGAGAGTTAATGATTTCAACTGAACGATGGGTTAGAAGGAGAGAAAATACGAGTGGGGAAAATTCAGAAGACGTGGCTCTATCTTTAGAGCAAGAATTACAAGGAGAAATGTTTTTATCTAATGATGTAATTATAGAAGAAAATAAAAGAACACGCTGATGAGTTGCATGTCATTGCAAGAAAATATTCGTGTATAATACCATGTAGCCTACTAAATGAAGAATTTAAACATCAAATATATTTCTTTATTTACATTGATAAAGCACATTTCAATGTTGAAAGAAAAAGGACCCAAGTTTTTATGGCTGTACCCAGGACCAGTCTTAGCAATTGCTGGCCCTATGCAGCTTATTATCCAAAAAGGATTGCGCGGGGCTCAGGTTTGGTAGCGATAAGGTATTAATACGGATAATAAGTTAAATTAAGATCGCCTATGAAAGCGCGAGGCACACTGCGGCCGCATAGGTTGAAGTGACCTAAGACTAGCCCATGGGAAACGTCCCATGGGATGGGATGGGATGGGACAGGCATAAATTTCCATGGGATGGGACAGAAAAATATGTCCCATGGACAATCCTGTAAATAGAGCATGCAATGGTAAAAATGTCCCCCCACTTTACAATGTACTTCGTTTCAATTATAATTATGTATTAATGTTTATTAATTTATAAAAACCATCATACGATTGACTACGAATGACGTCACGCGATTTTGGTCAATTTTTCATCTTGGAGTGACGGGAAATTTAAATAACATTTTAAAGTTATTTTTTCACAACCCAATAGAATGCGGTCGTTTCAGTTATAAAGAGCCAATGACATAAGGGAAATAAATAAGTAAAATATTTCTTTTTACGAAAGTAGAAGAAAGCAGGAGCTAACCTCCCCTTCTAGAAGGAGCTTAAATTCTATTACAGTTGAACCGTTAAAATAAAAATTGCTTATTTTAATAGCCATGAGACAGCTAAGGACATTTTATTCCATTAGTTTTATTTGAAAAATTGATAAAAAAACATTTTAATAAAGTTGTCTAGCATTTAGGTGAATGAACTTTATATCTGAACAAGGATAAAACATCACACGCCTTTAGAAAAAGTTGTTACAATAAATACCAAATATTTATTCATGCATTAAATCAAGAAATGAAATATTTTAAAAAGTTTATATATTTTTTTTTCGGAAGAAGTTAAACCAAAGAGGTATTTAAAAAGGGAGTAAATATTAATTATGCGCCCCCCACCTCCACCAAACAAAACCAAAAAAGAAAACCAACAAATGTATTTACGAAAAACACGCTATTGTTAATAGTGGTAATACAATATTGGACTGCGTTTAATGCAATTCTTTTAAATGAATTTTAATAGTTTCAAAAATTAGCACAAATCGTAATAAATCAGTTTTTAAAAAAAAGGATAAAACTCGGGAGGTAAGCTGCGTAAATAAAATAATTAACAATTAAATACTTAATTACTTCCCTTTTAACCTTTTCCACACTAGATTTGTAGAGGATCACATTATGTTCAAGTGGTAATGGTAGTAGTAAAAAGTTTTCATTAGAAATAATGAAATTTGTTGAAACTTTTGAGGCTGATTAATAAAACTGAAAGATAAATCGTGGTTATTCATAGATAGTTAATGGATATTTAAAATATGATGCAATTAAAATGTAAGTGATACGTTTTTGTATAAAGCAATAAATTCTTACAAAAACATAGCGCATTTTTAAAAAACCCGAATAGGTTCTGTTTATTGGAGAATAAAAGAGAAATAATGGCAACGATAAAATCGCGTGTATTTTTTGAGTTATATTTCCTTAGCTAAGATTTATTAAAACCGTAGAATCACATTTACCTATGACACAACCTCATACATCTGTCACACAAATCATATATACAACTTCATACATCTGTCACACAAATCATATATACAACCTCATACATCTGTCACATAAATCATATGTACAACCTCATACATCTGTCATACAAATCATATATACAGCCTCATACATCTGTCACAGAAAACATATATACAACGTCATACATCTGTCACATAAATCATACACATTTAACCTCATACATCTGTAACACAATTCATATATACAACCTCATACATCTGTCATACAAATCATATATACAACCTCATACATCTGTCACACAAATCATATATACAACCTCATACATCTGTCGCACAAATCATATATACAACCTCATACATCTGTCGCACAAATCATATATACAACCTCATACATCTGTCACATAAATCATACATATTTAACCTCATACATCTGTAACACAATTCATATATACAACCTCATACATCTGTCACACAAATCATATATACAACCTCATACATCCATCACACAAATCATATAAACAACCTCATACATCCGTCACAAAAATCATATAAACAACCTCATACATCCGTCACAAAAATCATAAATACAACCTCATACATCTGTCACACAAATCATATAAACAACCTCATACATCCGTCACAAAAATCATAAATACAACCTCATACATCTGTCACATACATAATTTATAAACATCTGAAATCCACTTTTTTTCCCCTACGATTCATGAATGACATTCAAACCTACTTTCCGTATTTTAAAATAAATAAATAAATAAATAAAATAAAAAAAGCTACACATACCTTAAACTACAGTAACTTAAACCTGGTACAAAAACCTTTTATACCAATTGACATAGAAGGATCATACATGCCACATAAACCAACATAGTCAAACAGAAGGATCATACATGACAAGTAAACATAGTCAAACAGTCAGAAAAGTTCCATGTGTTAAGAGTACCTAAGATTAATACATACATAAATATAAACAAACTACTTCATTCATGTACCGTACTAATAATTTCGGGAGGCAATAACATAATTTAAAGTCCGCCATCTTGATGATAAAGTTTAAGCGTTATGAGATGAAACTTGGGAAAGTTAATAAGAAAAAAAAATATATTGCGAATTTTATTGGTCAGACCTATATTCTAGTCTATGCATCTTCTCTATGTGATCAATCTTCTTAAGAAAAATTAAGAAATAAGAACAAATTTGAAAAAGAGCTGCAAGATTCATTACTGGTGGATATTCGCAGCTGATTGGCAATAGTACTTCACTAGTTAAATCACTAAACCTAGAAACACTAGATGATAGCTGAATAAAAAGTAAGGTAGGAAAGGATAAAGCATTAAAGTCTGACTTCAGGGTCGGATTAAGTCCTCTTTGTGCCCTGGGCACAAACCCACATGGGTGCCCCCTACTGCCCCGATCCCCCACTGACTTCTGGTATGTTTAATAAAAAGAATAAGAAAAAAAACTAACAAACAAAACAGTTTCTAACACACAGGGGCATCTCAAAGGATTGCGGGTGGTTTGGACCGCACGGGGTGACAACGAAGGGTAAAATCCTGTATGCCTTGTTAGTCGGTATTGACATACTCGGAGGAGGTCTATGAGTAAACTTGCATGTGAGGGGGGATGACACCATGACCAACTGAACTGGGTGACACCCACCCTAGTGACGCCGCTGTTAACACATATGTTTGCACTAGTATCACTCAAATAAAACCTACAATAAGTTATTTCTGTATTAAAACTAATACTTAATAATTTTTTAAATAATAATAGACAAACATACTGTAACTTTTTTAATAGATGAGAGTCAGAGAAATCAGACCTTATCTTATCTTATCTTATCTTCTTATCTTATATGTTACAGACGCTCCTTCTGTACAGAATATTATTGCGTCCTACGTATTTCTATGGTTTGTGTTTAGTCCTGTATTCTTACTAGAGTTTGAGATGATGATAAAGTGTTGGCTTTCCTGGTTTCTTCAGGCATCCCATCCACGCCTGAATACCGGACGGAAAGTAAGAAAACTTGTATGTGTTTGTTCTTGCATATTGAATAAGAAAGGTGTTTTTATCTTTATGTCTATCTGAGGGTTGTATTAAGTTATCTTTGTATTGTATTTCTAAATTAGAATTAATTGCTTAACATTTTAAAGTCCTTTATTCTAGATTTACATCTGGCAAAGTATATCATCAAAGTTAATTTTGCGCAACAAGTATTCTTCAAACATCAGCAAAGACATCTTTTTTTTTTCTGCTTCTCTTCTGGTGTCCCCCTTTTTGTAAATATTGTAACGCTTCTATAATCTTAGGGTGAGACTTTAGAACAGCTTTAGTTCGAACAGAATGTGATTCCCATCGGGTATCGAAAAGAGACTTTACCAGCGTTGAATCCACAAAGAATCCTTTGAGAATCTTCCATCACTTGGTTGAAGCTGAGAAAAAGTATTGATCACTTGCACTGCATTAAAGAAGTTTACAGCCTCTAAACAAGAGTCAACAGCACTTCTGCCTACCAGATTTAGTGAATTGGCAGCACAGGGCATGTATATAACAAACTCCTTTTCCTCTAGAATTGTCTTCTGCAATCCCTTGTAACACCAATACATATTAGCGGCGTTATCCGGGACTGACCTCTGCATTTCGCAAAGTCAATATTGCAAACTTCATGCTTAGCCATACCTTCACTGGTGTGACTTTGCAGCTCCAAGAAAGTAAAAAAGCGCGCAATGCGCTCTCCATCTACCACATATCGAAGAACAACGCTTAACTGATCTATACGTGAAATATCGGGTGTAGAGTCTACTGACAAGCTCAAATAACCGGAAGCGTTAAGTTCATCTATAATTAAGTAATGGACTTTTGGGGACATAATTTAATAAGTTATTCACATATAGTTTTGAAACATAAGAAGGATTCCCTTTTTCTGAATTTCCTTGTTTCGTAATGTGAGATGCTAAACATGGTTTAAACTGACTGACCAACTCCGGAAACCCTAGAAAAATTCCATTTTGTAAAGATCCAAAATTTTCATTTGTCCCTCTAAAAGCCAGACCACGCTCAGCTATATAGTACAAATAACCACTACTACTCGCCTCAAAACGAGTTCCCAGTAATTGTAATCTTCATATATTTGTTCTTCTAACTTTCGTAGTATACCCGAGCCTTGCCGACGAGCCAGATGTATTTACATGCAGTCCTTATGAGAAGCGTTTTGTTCATGATTATCAACTTGAATGTTATTTTTCCAGTCACTGAGCCAATTTTTATCAGCCAAACTTGTGGAACCTTTAGACGATAAAAAGTTTACAAACTATGCAGTTCCCGACTGAGTGGGAACCCTGGTACAAAGATCCCATGGATGGTGAATACAATAACCATTCTCTCCTGTAATGCTCATCATTTGCTTTTGGGCCAAATAGTAGTTTTTGAGAAAAATATCATGTTATTTTTTATCCATCATAAATACGGCAAGATTTATCTTAAGGACTATAATAATGCTGACAGTTAGTCAGATCGCAGTCGACACAGCAACAGCAACAAAACAAAAAAAATAAAAAAAAAATAAAAAAAATAAATAAATAAATAAAAATAAAAATGAATGGTTATTTTCTTGAGGACTTGTGGTGCCCCCCCACCCTAACGGTTGGTGCCCTAGGCTCGTGCCTTGTTTGCATTATGGTTAATCCAGGCCGGTCGGTCTAGATTACAATTTCAATACATTAATTATCCAATAAAACTTTTCGATAAACATAAATATTATAGAAACACTTTTTATTTCATTCTTAAGAACAAACACATACAAATCCTTTTTCTTCCAGCCTCGTATTCGTTCCATTCTATCAACATATATATTCAAAACACCAATAAAAAGTCAAGATTAGAAATAAACCATGGATAAGCTTAAGTTTGAGTAAGTGCGTCTGCAAAGTGTAAAATAAGATAATACAAAACTACAACACATTAACTGGTATTGCACACCACTAATTCCTACCACAAAAAAATCCAGAGACCTGCAAGGCAAAGAAAATTAGACAATATTATTCATTTTAACACACCTGTCAAACACACACACATCCTGTTTTAAATTTTAGCAATCAGATGATTAAGTAAATCTATGTAATTACTTTTCGTCTGTATTGCGCTTCCACAAATAGATAGAACTTCCAAAAAAACCTATCAGTCCTCATCTCCTTTGCGTAACACCTCAACATCTTGACCAAACTCTGACCCAACATCTTGACCAAACTCTGACTAAATATCTTGACCAAACTCTAAATCAACATCTTCATCAAACTCTAAATCAGCATCTTGACCAAACTCGGACTGAACATCTTGACCACACTTTGACCCAACATCTTGACCAAACTCTGACCCAACATCTTGACCAAACTCTGACCTAACATCTTGACCAAACTCTAACTCAACATCTTGACCAAACTCTGACCCAACATTTTGACCAAACTCTGACCCAACATCTTGACCAAACTCTAACTCAACATCTTGACCAAACTCTAACTCAACATCTTGACCAAACGCTAATTCAACATCTTGACCAAACATTACTAATCTTAACCAAACTCTGACTCAACACTTTGACCCAACATCTTGACCAAACTCTGACCCAACATCTTGACCAAACTCTGACCCAACATCTTGACCAAACTCTGACCCAACATGTTTACCAAACTCTGACCCAACATCTTGACCAAACTCTAACTCAATAACTTGACCAAACTCTAACTCAACATCTTGATCAAACTCTGAGCCAGAATCTTGACCAAACTCTAATTCAACATCTTGACCAAACTCTAACTTAACATTTTGACCAAACTCTAACTAATTATCTTGACCAAACTCTGATTCAACATCTTGACCAAACTTTACTAATCTTAACCAAACTCTGACTCAACATCTTGACCACACTTTGACCCAACATCTTTACCAAACTCTGACCCAACATCTTGACTAAACTCTGACCCAACATCATGACCAAACTCTGACCCAACATCTTGACCAAACTCTGACCCAACATCTTGACCAAACTCTAACTCAACATCTTGATCAAACTCTGAGCCAGAATCTTGACCAAACTCTAATTCAACATCTTGACCAAACTCTAACTCAACATCTTGACCAAACTCTGAGCCAGAATCTTGACCAAACTCTAACTCAACATTTTGACCAAACTCTAACTAAACATCTTGACCAAACTCTGATTCAACATCTTGACCAAACTTTACTAATCTTGACCAAACTCTGACTCAACATCTTGACCACACTTTGACCCAACATCTTTACCAAACTCTGACCCAACATCTTGACCAAACTCTGACCCAACATCTTGACCAAACTCTGACCCAACATCTTGACCAAACTCTGACCCAAAATCTTTACCAAACTCTAACTCAACATCTTGACCAAACGCTAACTCAACATCTTGACCAAACTCTAACTCAACATCTTGACCAAACTCTGACCCAACATCTTGACCAAACTCTGACTCAACATCTTGACCAAACTCTGGCTCAACATCTTGACTAAACCCTAACTCAACATCTTGACCAAACTTTGGCTCAGTATCTTGACTAAACTCTAACTCAACATCTTGACCAAACTCGAACTCAACATCTTGACCAAACTGTGACTCAACATCTTGACCAATCTCTGACCCAACATCTTGACCAATCTCTGACTAAACATCTTGACTAAACACTAACTCAACATCTTGACCAAACTTTGGCTGAGTATCTTGACTAAACTCTAACTCAACATCTTGACCAAATTCTAACTCAACATCTTGACCAAACTGTGACTCAACATCTTGACCAATCTCTAACTCAACATCTTGAACAAACTGTGACTCAACATCTTGACCAATCTCTGACTCAACATCTTGACCAATCTCTGACTCAACATCTTGACCAATCTCTGACTCAACATCTTGCCCAACCTTTGACCCAACATCTTGACCAATCTCTGACTCAACATCTTGACCAAACTTTGGCTCAGTATCTTGACCAAATTCTAACTTAACATCTTGACCAAATTCTAACTCAACATCTTGACCAAACTGTGACTCAACATCTTGACCAATCTCTAACTCAACATCTTGACCAAACTCTGACTCAACATCTTGACCAATCTCTGACTCAACATCTTGCCCAACCTTTGACCCAACATCATGACCAATCTCTGACTTCTCTCATTTTAACGATGACGTACACCAACATTAACATAAGACGTAGTCGGTGAATGTACTGGCGAGATCACTTGTCATGGCTCCCACTTCCTGTCCTGCCAAGTACCACTGTGAGATCGATGGGAAGGTCCACCTCAAGGTAATAACAAGTCCATAATTTATCCCGCGAGAGGTCTTTGCAGGGTCAAGATAGTGGACGAGATATGGTGTTACTATATATAGCCCTGCAGACGATTATACACTATAATAGGTCGTGTGGAGCGGGGAGGGGTTGGGGCTGTCATCTCTGCATAGAATCCTAACAGCGTGAGCTCCAATGGTTATTTATAGATTTAAGGTGTTTGCTAATGACAGAATAATGGTGTTTGCTAATGACAGAATAGTGGTGTTGGTTAATGAAAAAATAGTGGTGTTTGTTAATGACAGAATAGTGGTGATTGTTAATGACAGAATAGTGGTGTTTGCTAATGAAAGAATAGTGGTGTTTGTTAATGACAGAATAGTGGTGTTTGCTAATGA
>MUZC01003154.1:620379-671255 GCA_002072015.1 Radix auricularia
AGTGGTGTTTGTTAATGACATAATAGTGATGTTTGCTAATGACAGAATAGTGGTGATTGTTAATGACGGGATAGTGGTGTTTGTTAATGACAGAATAGTGGTGTTTGCTAATGACAGAATAGTGGTGTTTGTTAATGAAAGAATAGTGGTGTTTGTTAATGACAGAATAGTGGTGTTTGTTAATGACAGAATAGTGGTGATTGTTAATGACAGGAAAGTGGTGTTCGTTAATGACAGAATAGTGGTGTTTGTTAATGACAGAATAGTGGTGTCTGTTAATGACAGAATAGTGGTGTTTGTTAATGACGGGATAGTGGTGTTTGTTAATGACAGAATAGTGGTGTTTGTTAATGACAGAATAGTGGTGTTTGCTAATGACAGCTTAAGAAAGAGAATCACATGGAGTAATTACATCTTACAAATACACAATTATTTCATAAACACTAACACGTCTAATATTTGATTGAATCAAGTTTGAAAAATTATACCATTCTTGTGCTGAAATTTGCTCACTGAACCTTATAAAATTAAATAAATCAATCTACCTCTCTATAAATATTGTTTGGACTTAATATGATCAGAATTGTTTGTGAACGAACTCATTTTCAAACAAATGATTGGTATCTAAAACGAATATTAACATTTAAGTTCTGGACCAGTTTTCCATTGGTTTGAAATAATGCCATTTAGCAGATATGTAAATTCGAGAGATCCTAAACTTCTCCCTTAATTTGACCATAAACTTTCTAAATCTGAAATCAATAGTTCAATAATCCCTTTCTCTCTCCCAATTTATATCAATCTTCCTCTCCGACTCTCCTTCTCTCCCTCCATCTATATCACTTTCCCACTCCCATTCCTTCCCCCACTCTCCTTCTCTCTCCCCATCTATATCACAACCCTCCCACTCTCCTTCTCTCTCCCCATCTATATCACTCACCTCTCCCACTCTCCTTCTCTCTCCACATCTATATCACACACCCCTCCCACTATCCTTCTCTCTCCACATCTATATCACACACCCCTCCCACTCTCCTTCTCTCTCCACATCTATATCACACACCCCTCCCACTCTCCTTCTCTCTCCACATCTATATCACACACCCCTCCCACTCCCCTTCTCTCTCCCCATCTATATCACTCTCCCTCTCCCACTCCCATTCCTTCTCCCACTCTCCTTCTCTCCCCATCTATATCAACCCCTTCCACTCTCCTTCTCTCTCCCCATCTATATCAACCCCTTCCACTCTCCTTCTCTCTCCCCATCTATATCACAACCCCTCCCACTCTCCCTCTTCGTCTCCCCATCCATCTCACTCTCCCTCCCCCTCCCATCTCCCAATCCCATTCCTTCTCCCACTCTCCTACTATCTCCCCATCTATATCACACACTCCTCCCACTCTCCTTCTCTCTCCCCATCTATATCACTCTCCCTCTCCCACTCCCATTCCTTCCCCCACTCTCCTTCTCTCTCCCCATCTATATCACTCTCCCTCTCCCACTCCCATTCCTTCCCTCACTCTCCTTCTCTCTCCCCATCTATATCACTCTCCCTCTCCCACTCCCATTCCTTCCCCCACTCTCCTTCTCTCTCCCCATCTATATCAACCCCTTCCACTCTCCTCTCTCCCCATCTATATCACAACCCCTCCCACTCTCCCTCTCCGTCTCCCCATCCATCTCACTCTCCCTCCCCCTCCCATCTCCCACTCCCATTCCTTCTCCCACTCTCCTACTCTCTCCCCATCTATATCACAACCCCTCCCACTCTCCATCTCCGTCTCCCCATCCATCTCACTCTCCTCCCCCTTCCATCTCCCACTCCAATTCCTTCTCCCACTCTCCTTGACTTTCCCAATCCCGTCCACACTCTTCTATTTTCCTTCAAATACGTTCTGTTATGTTTTACAACTTCATCTCTATCAGCCCATTTTAAAAATTTGTCCAATTACTGCATGTTCTTCCTCCTCTTAGAGAAGAAAAAAAATTTAAAAAAAAAAAGGAAGAAAGGATCTATCATTCATTTCCTGAACTCCAGGCCCCATTTCATGACAGCAAAAGCTAATTTCTCCATCGCTGATCCTAGAATTATCTAAACTTCAGAAAAAAAGTACAAGGACAAAAAAAAAACCTCGAAAGAGCCCAAGATCCCATCAACACAATGAGGGACCCCGAGATCCCACCCACTAAAGTCAGCCAACGGCTTCTTTTTGCTTTCGAGCCAGGCTTTTATCTTTGACTTGTAAGGGGCCGCAACTGAAAGCAACGACAACACCGACCGTAATTACCGCTTTGGTTGGAGAGTAATCAGAGCACGCGTCTCCATGGCAACTTGGAGGAGAACCGGAAGTGGCTCCCGCTTGGCCGCATAAGATGTCATTTCGTTCCTGCCTTCTTGCCGCTCAAATGGAAATGTCTGTACATCTCTGCCTTAAAAGCAGGATCCAGCCCTAAAAGAAGCAAGTTTTTACTCCCAATCTTTTCAAGTATGTGCTGTTCACATCTTCACATCTTCAAGACGCATATTGTTAATTTTTTTGTCTCAAAAATTATTTTTGATCTTGTTTTAGCTGACTCCCGTCCTAAAGCTATAATCTTGGATTTTTATTTTTTAAAAATCAAAATAATATTTATAAAAAAAAATCATGTTAAGCCTGGTTCCCTTTTTGGACTCAGGACGTGTTAGCGCATTTTCGTATTATGTATCAGTACTTATGTTAGATATCAGCATTATGTAGTTATCAGTAATTGTGTTTAGATTTTAGACATATTTTTATGAATTTTCTTGTGTAATGAATATACCTGAAAAAAAAATTATTTAAAAGTCATTTCTTTACATTTTAATTTTTTTTTATTTTCTCTTTAATCTAACTACAAGTGGTTTGTGTGGGCCGCTAAGATCTTGATTGAAGTCACCACAAATGATGACGTAAAACTCTCTAAACTTTTACACATATTCTAATGACGTCAACAAAAAAAAAACCTAATTCTTTTGAACGCTTTCGCACCACTAACCAATAACTTTAACTCTTCAATGCTTGAAAAACGATGTATTCGACTTCCGGCAATGGCGGCCGTTGCCTGCGCCAGTGTTATCTCTCGATTCGCAATGTTTTTTGGTAGTTTTAACCGGGTTTTTTAACGGATCGAGTAACTGAGTGTTGATGCACAAATGGTAGGTCAGGACATACAAAAAACATATACACATCATGGGTCTAGGACTTATGGTTGCTGAGATCTAGGGTGATGACAGACGGACAGACGGACAAAACGGGTTCAATAGCGCATTCGACTTCTCGAAAATGCGCTAAAAAAAGAAAAAAATGAGCGGCATTAAAGATTTATCAATTTTATGTCGTGAGTAATATCTCTACGTGTTTTGAGATCTTTTTTGTTTGTTTGTTAGCTGGAGATAACTTCAAGCATTTTATCCCGGATTAATGATTCAACAGTATTTATTATATTGGAGAAAAACTAAACATTTCAATAACTACCGTTAGTATTTACTGACGGTGTTGTGGTGTTAAATTCATTTTCCGTGTTAAAGTTGGGTGTGATGTTTTAGTGATGTTCATAGGATGTTTCCAAGAGGTTGGGAGATGATGAGTGATGTTTTGATGATGTCTGTACGATGGGGCCGGAAATGTGAAAGATGGCGAATATTTTGAAAATGTGTAGACGTAAGGGTGTTGTCTTGGACAGTTGTGAGTCTAGGTGCATATTAAAGTGTGTGTGTGTGCATATAGTAGTGAGTGTGTGCAGGTAGTGGTGATTTTGTGCATATAGTATTGTGTATGCATGTAGTAGTCAGTGTGTGCTATGTATTAGTGAGTGTGTGCATGTAGTAGTGAGTGTGCGTATGTAGTTTTAGTGTGTGCATATAGTAGTGAGTGTGTGCGCAAATATTAGTGATTGTGTGCATATAGTAGTGAGTGTGTGCATATAGTAGTGAGTGTTTGCACATGTAGTTTTAGTGTGTGCGCAAATAGTTGTTTTGACTGTACGCATATCATAGTGAGTGTGTACACATTAGACTGTGTGCGTTTGGAATGAGGCAGTATTTATGAGCAAGAGGAATAATGGAATGGGTTTGTAATGCTGTTTTTTTAAATGATTAAAATTAAATAAGCTAATTTATAACTCACATACATATCAACAAAATATTTTTTATTTAATACCAAAAATATCATTTTGTTCTCTATCAATTAAATAATTTAAAAAATATTTTAAAATACATTTTTAATCTAATTATTATTTTTTGAAGAGATTATTGAGATTTTTGTTGCTTTCAATCATTGAATTAGCTGTTCCTTCCGGGAAAAACAAACCCTTCTTTTAAAAAAAAAAGTTTAGAAAGCTCGTTATTATCCAAAAGATTATGCTTGGGTGAGATTTGTAACGTGA
This sequence comes from Radix auricularia, assembly GCA_002072015.1. Taxonomy (NCBI): domain Eukaryota; kingdom Metazoa; phylum Mollusca; class Gastropoda; family Lymnaeidae; genus Radix; species Radix auricularia. The sequence continues at coordinate 624,785 of MUZC01003154.1, forward strand.
CCAGGTTTCGGTGGTTCGTGGGTTGGGTAGAGACCACACGATTGGCTTTTCATTTACAGGAGTACAGCTCTACATGCTGCATGAAACTTTTGGAGGCTTTTTCTTCATCTAAAAGTATGAATTTATATCAGGAAAAAAGATAAATAAGGGATTTCGAAAAATAGTTTGTATAAAATTGCAGGAAGTTCAAAATAAACTTCAAAGAAAAAAGTCGTTTTTAATTCCCAACCGCACCTTCCCCTCCCTTCATACACACAGCACTCACTTTGCACCTGGGCTGAAGTACACCAACGGTCTGACTCGTTCACCCAGCTTAACGACGCTTTTAGCGAGCTGAGATCGGAGGTAAGCGACGGACGAGCTTTTTGCGAGCCACTGTCTGAGAGGTCCGAGGGCCCGGCCTCAACACGAGGCGCCCGACTACTCCCAACACCATAACTGACAACTGATTCCTCTCCAACGTTGATAGATAACCGCTGCCATTGCCGGGACGTGTGCGCACCTCCTTGTACGGCCAGCGGTCGGGGTTGTTACACGACACTTTATTTTAGGCCTCGCGTGCACGACAACCGTAAAAACCTGCATAAACCGACCACGTCTCGTAATGGCGGATAAACAAAACCGCGCGCGCGGATGCGTGATACGATTGCGCGCGGCCATGGCAGGCCCGCAGTTACGCGTGCGCGGGTCAATTACATTGCGTGACCTTGCATACAAAGGGTAATTAAAATCGCGGGGTCAAGGCCCCGTCACGACAAAACGCCTTATCGGGGTAGCCAGCGCACCGGCCTGATCGGTGAAAGGTTTTGAAGAGACGATCGGCCAGCGAGGACTTCATATCGCTTTCTCGAATGTAAGAAATCAAACACTAAAGACTGCGGCACGCGCCGCTGACGTCGACCAACCCTCCCTCCCCACCACGTAGTGTTTAAAACGAAGGGCGCCACGCGCCCCGGGTTTAAGGTTTATGTTTGTCGATTATGGAGTGTTTGTAGCGTAACATGACAAGGCCGGGTACACGGGCAGGGGATGGCGGCGCGATATTCTCATCTTGTTTTCTCAAAGTCAAGCCCCGAGTGTAGGGCTCTGTTGATGGATGGACATGGGGGAGCGCCTGGGTTACGTTGTTGGCCAACACATGACATCGAGGGGGAGGGTTGTCAGGCTGAGGGGTGGGGGGGAGGGCGAGTTGTGTTACGTCATTTGACATGTGACGTTTTTCAGAATGTGGGGGAGTCTGTGAGACGACAAATGATACTTTGTGTCTGTGTGCATATGGTGTGTGTATGCGTTTGTGTGTCTATGTGTATGTGACCTCCTGAAATTTTAATTTAATCTTACAGTTGATAAAACATCATATTCCATGTCATCTAAAATTCCTCTAAAATTAACAGCTGTTTGTTCCCTGCTTACTACATGGCGACTAGCTACATTACAATACCCAAAGACAAGATTCTACGCGTGGGGAAAGCTAATATGTAGCTCGTTTTTAACAAAAGTCACTATTCGATCAGTTCTATCACAATTATTTGTTTAAATTTTAGATGCCTACATCGCTATCATATCTCTACAATACCATCATATGCCAAAATTACAATCATATCCCCACATTACCATTATATCCCTACATTACCCTCATATCCCTACATTATCATTATATCCCTTCATTACCATACATTCCAACTAATGTTCCCTTAAAGCCGAGCAGACATATGACCAACGCCGAGCAGCAATTTAGAATTACTACACAGCAAATTTTGTTTAGGGTAACATGATGTGTGTTGTAGGGTTTATAATTTTGTACATAAAGAATTCTGTGCAACATCGCACACGATTTTGATACTTTGCACACGAAACAACGAAACTTATAGGGAACATTGCTTCAACCCCCCCACCCCCACACACACTCCGCAGGACACACACGTCTATGGCTACATTTTAAACAAGACCCGCTAGGAATGTACCCGATAAGTTTACTTGTCTCAGCTACCATCGTTGATTGTACTTTGCTAAAGACAGTTGACCGTAAGCGCGTGTTATGTCACGTGACTTTATTAATTGTAAAATCGTTAAGATTAAAAAAAAAACAAGAAGAATGAAATAAAAAATAAAATAAAATAAAAGCAAAAATACAGAATCAAGTAGTTTGATTGTTGTTATTATTTTAATATTTACTCACAAATTAAGCTCCCCATTAGAGAGTGGCGTATGACGTAAGAGACTACAAGTCGGGGTTTTAAGTCCTACGATAATGGTAGCCTTGTTCAAAGTTTGTGCTCAGTGTCTAACTCAGTAGTTTGATAGATTACAACAGTTTTAGTAGGGTTCATCTCTCAATACTCAAAACTTTTCTAAGTTTAAAAAAAAAAAACTAATAGCAACGTGACCAGGTCTGAGATGACTAACCTTTCAAATCCATCTTTTCACTGTACCCAGTATTTAATCTGGTCCCAAAAGAATCGCACTAAAACACACGTTGAATGTTCTTTCCCTTTTGTTTTCCCACAAAACAATGAATTTTCTCATTTTACACAATCGTAACATTCGTAACATTCAGACCATCAAACCTGCACACGAAATCTTTTTGAACGATACTTTACTAATTGGCAACATGAGCTTACGTCTGCCATCCATGTTGTTACGTGTTTTGTTCATGAAATCAGTATATCTTATTGCTTCCATACTTTTCCCCTAGTTTAAACTGAAACATGCGATGTCATCTTTACAATTGCTAATCTTCTACTGATTATTAAGATCTGTATAGTTTTATTTTAACTAGGGGAGTTATCGATTAATTTAAAATTAATCGGTAACTTTTAAAAAAATTACCGAATAATTAAGCGATAATTTTTATTAAAGCTAAAAATAAGATGTATGACGTCATTAAACTGTAAATTTCAAGGGAAGTAACAAAAACAGGCAATTCACTTTTATTTTCAATATAGATATAAGTAGTTCAATATAAAAGTAAAAACAATGTTTAATTTAATTGTTGATAGCATTTTCCTTATAAAACAGCTTATTTTAAAGTTTACACTTTAAAAATCTTTTTTTAAAAATGGAGAATATTGTACGTAAAAAAAGCAACGATTTTTTTTATTATGAATAAATGATTATTTATTGATAAATTGGTAATATAATTTAAAATATCACTACTTTTCATATTCTTAATCGCTATTTTATAGATTAAAATAGTTTTAATCGATAATTTTTTACCGATTAATCGAGAAATTAATCGATAATTTCCGCAGCCCTAATTTTTAACATTTCTTTGTTATGTGTTGATCTGTTATATGATATGAGAATATCAGGCTAGAGTAAAATCTTTTCATTGTCTTTAAATAAGGTTAATTTGGATCATAATATAAGGATACAATCATTCGATAAATTTAAAATAAAAAAAAAGAAAGCAAACTATTAAGTGTAGGCGTCCCTTGCCGTTTAGACCTCAAAGATGAGTCCACTCTTCTACCAATACTCCATCGGGTCATTTGATTTGCGTTCATCAGACTCAATTAGCGACTTGGTCTCAAAGGGGGGTTAGCATCGCACGGTCAGCTGGTCACTTGGGTCCAGCTGATATAAAGACATTAAACAAGGTGTGACACCGTTTAGCACAAGGCTCAAATCTTTAATAAATGGCAGTTTAATTAATGTCTCATTATTGCCAGTGGCGCCCTATAAAACATTGTCGGTGAGCAGAAAAAAAAACGTAAATGCCGATCAGCATACGGAAATAAACGAGTCTTATCGTAATTTACATCACTTTTTTGTTATAAAACGTGGCATGAGAACGAACGCAGAGTTATATTTTGTCTGCAATATGTTAATATCAAAATACAAAATAACCCTTGTTTGTAACTAATACCAATGTAACGTTTCTCGTTGGACCTCTTTCACTTTTGTAGGCGTGTATTACTGACAAATTGCAACATGCATTAAAACATTCAAGTCCTTCATAACTTATTAAACTTTAATCCAACACTAAGAATATATATACATTTTATACATCAGTGAAATCAGTTGAGCGTCCTGCCATCTTTCTCATGCACATTTTCCCTTATCCAACTGGCGCCCTCTCGGATTCATTTGTCATGTGATCTCTCTTTACCAATCATATCTTTATTACTATCATGTTACATTATTTTCATAGAGATAAAAAAACCGGTTTTGTCATCGCTTGCTGCTACTGATTCCACAAGGTTAGATCAAACTGACGTTAAGTTTAAAGAAATCTAACAATTTACCAATTGGAATTGCAATGGAGGATACATTTCCCTTTCAGCATAACGCTTCTTTTCATATTTTGTAAATTTATCTATTTAAGCATATAGTCTTTGTAGGTAGGCGTGAATAGTTTTAAGTTTTATACTTTAATCATTCTCCCATATCTTCCCTTGATGGAGTGAGAACTAGGGAAGGTTTAAGAATTGCAATTTTTTTCCTGAACAAATTAAACAGCGCATGTCTTTTATTTGCCCAGTTCTGAAATTCCTAGTATAATGGACATCACATTATTTTTGTTTACAAATATGTTTTTCATAACCTTTACCGTACTTTACATTGTCATTTGCCTCTTGTCTATTCCGAATTAAAGGTTGGGGAGGGGGGGCTGAATGGGCTATAGCCAGGGACCCCTTATGGTTTTGGGTCCCCAAACTTTTTATATCTTATAATAAAAGTGTACAAATGTTTGCACGAACCCTTGACAATATCATAAATTAAATAGGTAGCGAAATAATGGATTACCAATTAAATAAAGCAATAAATCGTATCTATTAATCGGATCGCTATTCAGAACTGACAGTCTTAATAATTGAGAAACCTGATTTGAAAGAGAACATATTATAGTTTATTGTTAATATTTTTAAAATTTACATTTTTAAATCCTTTATATTAACGTGTGGTGTCTGAGCCCGTGCGTGTGACCGTGCGTGCGTGCTTGCTTGCCGAAAAAAAAACAACCTTGGATCGATTTTTAACTCAGTTTCTCGTAAGCTAGCGAGCTGAAATTTTGCAGGCAGACTCATGTCGATGATAAAAATAAAGTCTCACAATTTCAGATCGATCGAATGGACAGTAATTGAATTATTGAATTTTAAAATTATTTTATTATCTCTTTGTATCATGTTAATTTTTTAGATAGAGTGTCGTGGTGCGTAATATTTTCAACAACCTTTCCTGTCGCGCAATAAGGTGCGCATTATATTGACATTACTTTTTAAAAATATATTCACGATCGGCGCGCATTATATTAAAACTGTTTTACGAGACGTAGATCTAGATCTCACAATTGTGTATTTTCGGATTGTTTTGCCCAGCGTATTATAATGAACATCTTTTAGCTTAAAAAACTATTTTTTTAACGGATTCTTTTATTTGGTAAGCTCTGTTGGCCGTGTTGAAGAAGTAAATGATTGTTGTGCAAGCGCTGATGGGATCGATTCAAGTGGTGCAATATATATTCTATATATTTTTTAAAATGTCTTTTGACACACATTTCAATATACCGGCAAACACTTCAAACAGTTATTTCTGCGTGTTCGTTTTTATTTTTCGTGATTAAAATTTTTTGGTTGGGAAAGCTGTTCCCCTGGTACAGACAAGCATGAGCAAGGAACTAATGGACTATTTAGTTACAGCTTTATATTAGCTAGTAGCAATCACTTTACTGGACGGGACGCTGGCTGGCAACGGCCCCCGTTTGATTGCAGCCAGGGGCCCCGTGCAGTCTTAATCCACCCCTGCCTCCTGTTGCCCAACCTCCAGTCACTAATACCCCGATGAGAAGCCCTACAAGTGCAGTATTTAGAAAATATCAATCATCACGGGGGCGTTATGAATAGAAGAAGAAGTAGTTACCTATAGAACCACCAACATTGCAGGACTATATTCAGTCATCTTTTTAGTACCATGTAGCATCTTCTTGTCTGATTTAAAATTTAAATATTAACTTAGAGAACGACGAAATTTTCGTGTATTACTTTCATTATTTTATTTTGATTAAAATATTTTTTAAAAAAAACCAAACTTCTACAGTAAAACTAAGATTAAAACCAAATCCTACTACCTCTTTGAAATCCCAACTAAAGTGTTGGGGTCACAGTTTGTTAAGTTGATTTAGTCTAAGTCCTATACTATCATGTGCTTCGTCTAATTGTAAGGATACACTGGTGATAAATTTGATTAATGGCATGAACTGCCGCAAAACCAGCGAAGCTGTTCATAAAAAGCCGATATAATCTTTGCTCTGTTTTGTTTGATTTTGCACGTCACTTTGACTCCCGCTTCTGTCTCGACTGCCCCCCCTCACCCAACCCTGTGATTGTGAAACACTTACAACTGAGCATTAAACACCAATCACTTGAGACTTTTTATCAGTCGGTCCCAGGGCACGAGAAGGCAACACGAAAATCTCCTGGCCTTCACCGTCGAGAAAACATTACTTTGAACAGATGGCCGTTATTTGGTCTAGATTTGAGCCAACCTGGCCAGCTCACTCGCGGGGGCCATTAAAAACAGATTGCGTGACAGCATAGTCCACTCCTGGAGCGTACCTGTTTCGTTTGGTTCTAATCAGACCAGCCACTTCGAGCGGAATCCAAACCGGCTCGCTGGCCAGGTTTACAAATATAACAATAAACAGAGCGGCAAAACTACATTCCTAGCGTTGTTATGAGTTTGTTTTCACGTCTGTAGTTCTGTGTCATAACGGGAAAAATCTGTATGAAAAAAAAAAAGAAANGGGGGGGGGGGGGAGGCAGGAGAAGATAAGACCTGTTTCTTTTTTTTTTTGGGGGGGGGGGTTTGTTGTCCACAAAGGGCTTGTCTCAATCTGCTAGCCATCAACCCCACCTTTCCTCCGTGCGATAAATATAACAATATCGACTGTCAGAAACGGAATTAGGCCACAGCAATAACCACTAGGAGGGGTTGGGGGCGCAAACGGGATCAAGCCATTAGTGGGCCGCGAAAATCCGTTAATATTTCTTTAAAACAACCATCTGTGTAATCAAGACAAACGCGATCAGGTCCAATAAAATGAGATTCGCCGGATAATTATCTCCTTTACGATTTTCCTTCTTTCAATTTCGGGACCTGGAAGACGATTGTCCCCCTTCGGTTAATCTCGCCAAACCACGTTCCGTGCGTCCATCTTTGCGATGTCCACGTGCGGGGTTCTTTCAGCTCTCAACGAAAATCAAACTTCATGCGCGTGCGGACGTGAGAGGAAATACCCCCGCGCATGCGCCGAGGAGAGTGCCCTAATAAGCCGCCCCCTTGTAGCTGCCACTCTATTCCCATCTTCAGTCCTCGGGGCAATGTCAGCTGCCACTGGGGGCAATGTTAGTCCAGCATGATGAAAAAAATATCGTACACATTATTTCAGCACCGAGTTATGTATGTCCCCTTCATTAACCCTTTCTTCTCCACATAAACCCCATTGTATAAACATGTTAACTGTAAGTCTACACTTGTTCAATGTAAGTCTACACTTGTTCAATGTAAGTCTAGACTTGTTCAATGTAAGTCTAAACTTGTTCACAGTAAGTTTAAACGTGTTCAGAGTAAGTCTAAACGTGTTCACATTAAGTCTAAACGTGTTCACTGTAAGCCTAAACTTGTTCAGAGTAAGTCTAAACGTGTTCACAGTAAGTCTAAACTCGTTCACTGTAAGTCTAAACTTGTTCAGAGTAAGTCTAAACGTGCTCAATGTAAGTTTAAACGTGTTCACTGTAAGCCTAAACTTGTTCAGAGTAAGTCTAAACGTGTTCACAGTAAGTCTAAACTCGTTCACTGTAAGTCTAAACTTGTTCAGAGTAAGTCTAAACGTGCTCACTGTAAGTTTAAACGTGTTCACTGTAAGTCTAAACTTGTTCACTGTAAGTTTAAACTTGTTCACAGTAAGTCTAAACTTGTTCAAATTAAGTCTAAAATTGTTCACGGTAAGTCTAAACTTGTTCAGAAAGTCAACATCACCAAAACAGGCAGAACTCACCTCAGAAAAAATCAATCTGTTTTTCTATCTGCACTGCAATGGAGGTCTTCCGCTTTCGAGTCATAATTGTAGTCTTTCTTGACAACATTAACCCCTTTACTTTACTAATTTCTAGCTAAAACACTGTGGTAGATCCTGTTTTTGTTTCTCCCATAAGTGACGGCCAATGTGAACTCTAAAAATTAATTCTTTAATTTATTAAAATTTACCTATTGTTATGTAAACAAATCATACTACCTGGGATGTTGTTAATTAAACATAATTAATCAAATTTAACAACACACATACAATGATTGTTATATTGTTATTTTAAAGATTTTGATTTTAAAACAACAATAACAATACAACAATTAGGGGCTAGGAGCTAACAATCCGCCATAAAACTGTTAGGAAAACAGATTATGACTATACTCTGTCAACAAACTATTTGTATCCCGAAGTTGATGCATGTCTGTGCAGTACCGGATATCCCCAATTTAAACTGAGCAAATATAGCCACGTACATATGCTGTGTAGTGTTATCTCTCTAAAAATACGCCCTAATAGGACAGAGAAACATTCCTGAAAGAGTACAGACAATTCACATGTAGTAATCGTTACCATTCACATGTAGTAATCGCTACCATTCACATGTAGTAATCGTTACCATTCACATGTAGTAATCGTTACCTATTCTACGAAGGTAGTCAATGAAGGCGACGTAAAATATTTCAAGCACACACTGTCTAGAGCCGGGAAATATTTAATTAAAACAACAAGAACCATTCCTTTGAATGATAAGACGTAGTTAGATGCACTGTATTATCATTACATGATGTAGTTAGGATTTGAATGTTTTACATTGATTGAATTGTAAATAATGTGTATTACTATTTTTTTCGCAAAGAGCTGTAAGCCCAGTTGTTTGTAGGATACTACACTATATAAATTATCAAATTATTATTATTATTATTATTATTATTATTATTCACTTTCCATGAAGTTACACAAAGATTGATTCTTCTAACTGTACAACGCTGCTAATGACACGACTGATTCAATGACGATATTCAAATTAGGGTGTCATATCCAATGGGGCGTATTTTTATTATGTTCCCGGTTGTTGGGGCGGCGCCGGGTGCCATAATTATTTGCATACGTCATCTGTAAATCATCTTAGGGACGGCGGTCACCATTGGTCATTTCAGAACCGGAAGCAATAAAATGTCACCACTACACCGCAGGAAAATATTTAGTGTTATGCTACCCGGAAGTGACGTCACCTGGATGTCTGTACCTACATTTACATAATCGATTGATAAAAGAGGCGAACAAAAATAATGGTATTTTTTTTTTACAGAGAATGTTATGTTATATTATAAAAAAAATGGCATGCAATAAAATAAACATATTCTACGAGATGCGATAGAGACGGGAGGGTTGGGAGGGGGAGGGAGGGAAAGAGAGAGATCCATCTCGTGTTGATATGAAGCCGTGGACAAATACCAAGAGGGAGTCATCGGGCCTGACCAGCGGGCCGCAGACACACGGCACGCGCCATTTGGGTGGCCCCCCTTGTTTGTGCTTACACTTGGGCCAGCGCCTCACTGATCGCTGCAATATTTCTCTCTGTTTGTTCACTCCTGTCTCATTGAGTCAGTCTCCGAGACTCGTGTGCCGGCCAGAGTAGGGAGATGAGTGGGAGGGGGGTGGACGGTGGGTCAGGTTGAGGGCTGGGTTGGTTGGGGGTGGGTGGGTCTAGACGGTGGAACCATGGGGGGTCAGGGGGGTGAAATAATCTAGGAACTGAAGTCGGTTGATGGGGTGTGAGCAAATATACTGACACGACATTTCTGGGAGACCTTCTGATGACACGCTGGTCTCCCCTCTCAGACGTGCTTGACATCATTAATTTAAAGGGTTTATTGTTTACTAGAAACGTTCACAAATAAGTCACCGAGAAATATTTTTTGAAGCATTTTTGTTTAGTCAAGCTGCTCTTTCTCAAACTATGAAGAAAGGGACTTAACTGTAAAAAAATATACAAGGTTTTTATGAATTTTTCACTTTTAAATAATTTTAAAACAAATCATACTAATCATGCTTCTAAAAAAATTATATTGCATAGATTTGTGGAAAATAATTTAAATGAATTTGAGGTTTTTTTTAATTTAAAAAAAAATATCTGACAAATGAATGTATGTACTTTAAACATAGTTTCCATATCAGAAGAACCGAGATCTTTTTTAAAATCCCATTAGACATATTTCTTTAAGTGTAACACTATTACGTTAATGCCAATATCCATTACTTACCATATATAAAATAACGAACGACAAATTTATATTTTAACATTTCCATTTTCACTCCACGATTCCCCCCCCCCCCCCCCAAATCTCATGTCATCCCCACCAAATCCCTGGCACTCAATCACGCAGTCATTTCTGTTTTCACTTTCACAGCCAACACAATCTCCCTCACTCAATCTCCCATCATTCACTCCATCGTCACCCATCGCCAGAGCCACTCGTCTTAAATACATGTGAGCACGCACGTGCATGCACGCACTAATGGTCACGTGAGTGAAGATCGCGTGCAATGTCCCTGTGACGTCTGGCCGCCATTTTTTGTGATCACGGCCTAACCCGTGTCTGGACAAGGGAGAGAATTCTTCTGATTTGGGCTGAGGGGAGGGAATCGTGTGCTTGGTGGGTTGTGCCAGTGTTTGATATGAAACAGTTCTGGATGTATTTCTTGAAGTTCTTGATATGAGAGTTACTCTTTAAAAATTTTTTGGCTAAATCTGACTTGCCGTTCCCAAAAGGCTTATATAGCAATTAACTCTGTTCTTTTTTCTATGTTATTTAGGAATAGTTTTAGAATTTTTATTTGCTAATTTAGGTTTGGGGTTAGGTTTAGTTACAATGGTGAATTTAGGGTTAGGGTTAGGTTTATTTTTAGAATTTTAATAGTTGAATTTTCCACTTTCTTTGTAACGTTGCATATCAACAAAGATGGCGGCCATGTAAAGTGGGAACGTTAAGTCAGGTTTTACCAAAATTTTATATCTTGGGTTAAAAAACAAGCAGCAGAAAATTCAAAGGTCACATTAAAAGTTAGATTTTGAATTCTAGCTCGGAGACCAAACAATTCTGCTGTAAAAAATACAGCAAATAAAATGTGGATGAGACTGCAATCAGGCTTATACATTAGTAGATGAATAATATGTGAATGGGGTATGAGCAGGGTCGGCTTTAGGCACAGGCAAACTAGTCATCCACCTAGGGTCTCCGATTAGTCTAATCATTAATGGTGGCAGGGCCGGCTTTAGGCATAGGCAAACTAGTCATCTGCCTAGGGCCTCTGATTTGTCTAATCATTAATGGTGGCCTCGCACAAGAATCTTTCCATACTTATTTTTTATTTTTCTATTACAATTGGGGCCACCAAATTCACTTCGCCTAGAGCCTTAAATTCCCTAAAGCCGGCCCTGCTATGAGTGAGCCATATATTAATTTAAGTTAATATATATATGACATCGTTGAACCCGAGTTGAAAGTTTATTACACTTTTGATTTCACAGAGTGACATGTTGAGTACTCGATTAAATTCACATAATTTTTTTAAAGTCAAGAATAGGAGTCTTTGAAATGGAATATGTACAAGTCATATTTTTATTTTATTATATTTTTTACACTTATACAGCGCACCGGTTGGTTCACCGACTTTTACAGACATGTCCAAAAATTGAGTAAAGACAATGCACTTTCAATCTTCCTAAACATAGTTAAAAACACAACGTCATATACAAATATCTAGACATGAGCGTAGATATCAATGATAAATGAATTTTTGTTCATTTTTTAAAGTGACATATTGAACCTCTACTCTGTCGTTAGGGGGATTAATTCACCTCTGTGCCAACATTTTCAAACTTCTGTAACCACATTGCTGAAATATGTGTCACTGGAATTTTTCAAATTCTTTACCTAAAATATTCAAACTTGTTTTACCTAAGATTTTCAGATGTGCTGCACTGAGATTTACTTACAAACCTATGAATAAGCCATTTCATCCCACAAGAAAGTTTTGACAACAACTAAAATATTATTTATTCTCTTAAAATTCGATGAAATGAACTAAACTAATTGCTTCTGAAATAATCTCTAGCCACGAATCCCTAGAGTCCAGAAACCGCATAGCTCTTTAACATCAATTGACAGCCAGCGACTTTAAGAACTGACCCATGGTCCGTGTAATCCTAATGACGCACGGCCCGACCTCTTTTCTCCCAACAAACGCCCTGCGTGTGGGAATCCCCACAAATCCGGCCACTGTCAAACAGACAAAAGCGGATGTTGTTAGGTTAACATTTTGCCAGAACTTCCTTAGCATGATGGATTGACAGAAAGTAGAAGCTGACAATTGGGGAGGTCTTCATAGCTGGGGAGCTGTACAAGTGCCAGGCCCAAAGAGGAAACTTAACAGATTACACATCGTCACAAATATAACAGGGATCAGGACTTATCGAAAGATGGCATACTTCCAAAAGCTCTTTAACGAATACAGATCAGGAAATTCATCACTCTTTTAGCAGCCATACTGAAAAGTTACAAATTCATCCAACATTTAATTAAATCCAAAAGAATGTTTCGTTCTTTTCGAATAAATTTTTCATAGAGTTTCTTTCCTCACAGATTGGTTTTGTAAATTTTTAGTGGAAAAAAAATTAACAACTTTTCACAAATTTAGTTATAATGTTATTGCGTCATTAAACCAAGGCTACAGGTGACAATACAATACCAAGAATGGAAGTTTTTAATTGATATACATGTTACGGCTGTGATTGGTACATTTAACGGCTGTGATTGATACATTTAACGGCTGTGATTGATACATTTAACGGCCTTGATCGATAGTTTTATCGAAAGTGATCGCGACTTTTATCGACTGTGATCGAAACTTTATTGACAGTGATCGCGACTTTTATCGACTGTGATCTATACTTTATCGAAAGTGATCATGACTTTCATCGACTGTGATCGAAACTTTATTGACAGTGATCGCGACTTTTAACGGCTGTGATCGATACTTTATCGAAAGTGATCGTGACTTTCATCGACTGTGATCGAAACTTTATTGACAGTGATCGCGACTTTTATCGGCTGTGATCGATACTTTTATTGACAGTGATCGCGACTTTTATTATGTCCAGGGCTCTTCCACTTTGACCACCGCCGCCCAACAAGCGTTCACAAGTCAAGACTATGAGGGAGCTGGGTGAACTTAGGGACGTACTTGCCTTCACATGGATTTCCACCCGTGACCATCTGTACGCCAGACGAGCGCGCTTGCCACTCGACCACCGTGCCCCTACAGGTTACTTTCAAAGCTATAGAAATACTCACAGAAGCACACGAGTGTTTCAAAAATGAACAAACACATCTAGTACTTTATGAAATCATTGATGCCCTAAATTATAGTATTAAAATTAGGGCTGGTAGTGATTAATATTTTCTTCGATTGATCGAGCAAAGTTGAATCGAATATCGATTCATTTTGAGTAATTATATTTTGATTATGAATATACCGTTAAATTTCGATTCATTATTGCGCGAAATCTGTTAAGTCGCGGTAAAATCTACAACTCCCAGATTTTGTGACGTAACACGGCTAATTCGTTCTGCTATGCAAGAAATAATGAAGAAAAACCTTTTTTTTTGTTTACGTTTGCACTTCTAAATCAATAATAATAATACGAGGGAATATTATGTAAGTAACAAAAATATAAAAATTAATAAATTGGAAAAAGTAATAGAGCTATTTTCTTAAATTTTAATTTTATTTAATCAATCACGTTATTTGAATAGATTAATTTTTAACGATTAATCGAATACTTAATCGTTAATTTCCACAGCCCTTCTAAAAATGCTCTGCAGAGGTTACTCACCGAGAAATAATTTAATACTGAAAAGGTGAGCTTACTTTTGCTAAACTTGTATGTAGATAAATTATCATTTTAATTGAACGCTCCAGTCAAAGAAAGAGAGCTCAAATAATTGGCGATCAAAACGAATATCTAGTTCTGTTTTGTAGAAAACCAGTTGAGAAGTATGTTGCATTCCTTATAAGATGAGGTTACTGTAAATATTAATGTGAAGCTTCGGCATTTAAGGCATTTAGAAAACAGAAACGATTTCATAACACCAGCTTATTTACTGAACATTGGAATTTCGTCTCGAAATTAGAGTAAGTATCTGACATGGAATGTCAAGCCGGGACTATTTTACCTTATGGGTTTAAAAAATGACTGAAAAAAAATTGAAGGCGATATAAATTATTCAAGTTTATTAATGAATAAGATATTTAGGCTTGAAGTTAGCCTGCCTTATATAATATCATCAATGCGAATATTACTCAAAACTGCCATAAGTAATACTAGCTGTCTCTAAATTTAATTTATTGCAAATCAATGATAAATGGACCAAGATTGACATATCTATAGCTTTGTTTTTTGCTACTGAGCTTCGAATGGCTGAAAATATCCATACATCAAAGAATGTGCAATGAGGAAAAGCGAAAAGCTGCAATTTAAATAAAAAGTTAAAAGCTTTAGTATTTACTTCTAACATAAAAATGTATGGTGTCCTTGTTATTAATTAGTAATACAAGTTATCTTTTCTATAGAGGCATTTTCTGGGCAGAGGCATAGAATCTACCTGGTTTCAGCCTCTGACGGCACACACCCACGCTACGCCACTGCTAACGTAGTTGAGCCTTCTCGTCCATGAGAGACATCCACCGATCATCAGAGGCGTCTGCAATTACTCCAACGGCATATGTCACCTACAAGAGACCTCCAGAATCTTTAGCCTGGGCCAGTTTCTCAGATCTTCCATTATTGACCGATTCTCGTGATGTCTGCCTGCAATTCATGGCGCCAAGTGTTTCTTGGACACCCTCTTTTCTGCTTACCATGGGATTGCCTTTTTTGTATTAGAAGCATGTATTCTTAGTGTATAACCAATCCAACTCCCCCGCGTCTGAAGAATCTCTAGCTCAAGCGCTTCTGTTTTGTCCGCTGCAGCAGTTCCCGGTTACTGATTGTGTCCGGCCAGTGAATCCTGAGAATCTTTCTTAGACAATCGTTGATAAATGACTGGATTCTGGTCAGGTTTACTGCCGTTGTTCTCCACGTCTCAGCTTCATAGAGCAGCAAAGGTTTAACCATAGCGTTAAAAATAATTACTTTTAACTTGCTGCGTAAGTTGTTGGAGACCCAAATATTCTTGAATGTTGGAACGCTGCTCTTGATTTTCCGATCCTTATTTTGACATCAGCATCTGTACCATCTTGTTGATCTACCACGCTGACAAGGTAAACAAAACTGTTCACCGCCTCAAGGGCTTCCCCTTCAAGCATGATGGGTGATGTACTTCTGGCATTAACTTTGCGGACTTTTCTCTTGGTGTATGTTGAGACTAGGTGACAGCCGGATATCCGACATGTCAGATATCCTTATTTTTGAATTCTGCAAATACTATGCCATTTAAGGTATGTATGAGTTAATTTGTTTTAAAGAAACACCTTAAATCGCAAGGTTTGAGCTGAAAATGTATCCTGCTGGTTTACTTTAGTTGTGCAAAAGTATTTTCTATTTGGTGGTTGGACACTTCGACCCCGGACGGTTCGACCCTGGCAGTTCGACCACAGGACGTTTCGTCCCCAGGTCATTTCGACTCCGGTCGGTTCGACCACGGGTGGTTCGACCCTAGGGCGTTTCGAGTAGTTTCGACCCCGGACGTTTCGACCCTTTCGTTTCTAAACTGAGATTTTTTCATTTATAATGTGTTATTTTATTACTATTATTATTTATCATTAATTTTTGTTATATTATTAATTAGAAATTAAAAACAGAATTTCAACTCCTATCCCAAACACACTTAAAAAGTACCTAAGTTAAATTGGGTTTTAAAGATGTATATATTTAAGTGGCTCAAAGATTTTCACTGTAATAACAAAAATAAATGATTTTAAAAAAAAATGTCGATAAGCTGACCAATACACCTCGCAGGCGTTGTAACCATTACCAACGCGCGCCCTTCAATTTACTTCTTGTGTTCCTTAACATGTGAAGACCTCACTCGCAGAAATACTGATTTTAATAAGACGTACAAAGTTGTCAGTATTTTTAAACATGTTACAAAGGCTGACTCAGTGACCACCACATCACGCCGTGTGCTGGCGAAGGTTATGGGAAAAGTAAATAAAGTGAGGTGGGGGCGCAGCGAGAATGTAGGCACCTTTAGAAAGGACAATATGATCACATTGCCTTTTTATTGCCCGATTACATCGGATTGAGTTTGGGGTGGATTTAGATAGGTTTTGAATCGCGCAATTATCACAATCATAAATGTACGATGAATGTTGACTGGTTATACGTGTACGTACTTTTTCAAATAATCGTAAATTAAACGTTACAAATAACTATTTCAAACTGAATTTAATTTTTAATGCATAATAATATTATGCTGAATTATTTTTATACCAAAAACTAAATTTTAAAAAGTATATATACAAAACATAATAATAAATTTCTACGGTGTAGATAGATAGGGGTCGAAACGTCCGGGGGTCGAAACACCCTCGGGTCGAAACGTCCTGTGGTGGAACTTTCCGGGGTCGAATCGCCCGGGGTCGAACCATCCGTGGTCGAACTGACCGGGGTCAAAACCTCCTGGAGTCGAAATGTCCTGGGGTCGAAACGTCCTGGGTACGAAACGTCCTGTGGTCGAACTGGCAGGATCGAACCGTTCGGACTCGAAATGTCCGTAATTCTTATATAATAGTGCCACTCAGGGCTCGGCAATATTATCAACTCATGACCCAAGAAATAAAAAGCAGCCTTCAAATTGTTCACAAAGTTGCCCCTCTTTATAAAAATTACAATTCCGCTATTTAACCCCACAGTGTATTCACGGTTATACACGTACTATTTTATTATTTAAAATCTCTGAGCGTTTACTTTCAATATGAATTTCCTTAATGTCAGTTTATAATGAAATCGATCCTAAACACTTACTTGTATTAAGTAAGCACCTAAGAGAAATACATCTTCCTCCTAACAAATATTTGCAATCGTTTTTATTACTTGATAAAAACTTCAAAAGCGGTTCCGTGTTATGTTTTATATTAAGAAATTTCATTTTCTGTAAGTTTGACTTATAATAAGCCCGTATAAAATTTGCCTCCATCCGATTATATACATAGATGTATAAAAGCTTATATTAAAATGTAAAATTGATATTTCGTCTGCAATTAAATAATTTCTTCACATTTATTTCTATAGTTATTTAACAGTGACTAAGAGAAATTAGTTTGACCCATCTTCATGTGATTTTATTATTGTAAAATACAATTTAAAATTTTAGAAAGGTTCCATTTTCTTTAAAAATAAATATTCGCCAATTAGCCTCAATCTTACCCAATTACATATTATAACTATAAAAATGCAATTTCAAAAGCGACTATACGTTCTTTTCACAGTTTATTTTCCATTGTGACAATTCATGGAGTAATCGTCCAACTAATGCTCAAGGGCTCATTTCTTCTAAAATGAAACATAAAGTAAAACCATCTCTGAAAAAATTATTGGAGATTGATCTTCTCATTAACAGTTTTTTAACTCACATTCAATGACTTCCCGTTATCTTTTAATCAAGCACCCACGAAGAACTCATCGGCAGAAACATGTGTTCATAAAATTAACGGATTTTTTTCATAATCCAGTGCATAATTTTAACTATACTTAAACCATTACCTGGTAACGTCTTTTCACTTTTAGCAATCTATGAAATAAATCGTTATTTCACTACTAATACTAATACAAACACACAGTCCCACGCACACACAGACGCGCACACACACAAATGAAAACACTCGCACACATGCTTATTCACACACTCGGATTATCAACATAAAAAGTAGCATCAAATAAATTAATATAATAAAAGCTTCATGACGCCACTTCATTTTTTTTTACGGCGCTTAAAACCACACGCTCTGTTAATCTCAAAACCAAAATCATTATGATTTTACGTCTATATTTTCAATTTTAAAAAAAGTAATCAAGAGTTGCGGGGCATAAGGACTTCAAACACACACACACTGACGGACGCGCTTAGGCGCATTATATAATAGATATACATATATATTTTAACTAAACGAGTATGTGCAAACAAACGTGACGGATGACCCTCGCTGAGGTCGACCACCGACCAATCACTTTTATGTTTATGGTTAGCAAGCAAAGGTGGTGGCTGGGGGGCGTCATAGAGACTAACTATGCTTCTTGAGTTCACTATCGGTGTTCCTTCACATAACACGCATTTCGTAGTGGAGAGGTTATTACATCCGCCTAACAGTCGAAAGGTCCTGGGTTCAAGCCCCAGAAAATATTTTTTTATTTTATTTAACTAAATGTTTATGTCTTTGCCCGTTCTTTTCCCCCTTTCTTTGTGAACATGACTATCACTTTGAAAGTATTTCACGGGAAAAACGCTTCGTTCACTGTAATACCAATGCCTGTTTGTTTCAATCGGTTCAGCCTTTTTCGTGCTGCAATTTTTGCCCGTTCTGTTCACCCTCTTTTATTTTTTTTTGTGAACATGGCTGCCGCTTCGAATGTTTTGCATAGAAACAACACCTTATTCAATTTTATACTAAATCTATAACTGGAAATAAAAGAAATCAGTACGTTTCTATTTAAGCTTAGTATCGTATTCACGAGTTCTGCCTTTTGTTCAGAACTTTTGTCCTATTTGTTGTTTTTAGGTTTGTTGATTTGTTTTACGAGTACCTTCAAATAGGCAATAATTAACACAAACTGTCTTTTTGTAAAGCTGACGAACCGCATTCTCAAACGTCGTGGTATTTTCCTCTGAGGCTTGCTGGGTGTTAAATTAGTTCATCCTTGATGTAAATGATGGTCTCTCAACAAAGATCCTGTTCCACTGGGAGGAAATAGACAATGCAAAGCTATAGCTCTATATTAAAGGACTTCAATATTTGGAACCAATCAATTTGATCACAATAAAATTCTTTACCATCCTGATTCCAAATGCTGAAATTGTATTATTCACAACAATGAAGAAAATGTAGAATTTAAACAATGGTAGCATAGCACTGTATTAAAAATGTGTAGATCTAGAGACTTTTAAAAAAAAATAAATTATATAAAATACAATGTAAAACATTTATTTCGCGATAAAGCAACTTTAGTATAATACTATTTTTAAAAAATTTAATCAAGCTCGCAAATAGCTATAGAGCAAATGTTTGCTACATTTTAATACTTGAGGCTGAATGATAAAGATAAGCATGACGTACACTTTATATATTTGAAGTAATTATAAAATAAATCAAATCCGTTGGCGACGCGACGTCCTTGATTCTTTGTCTGAATAAACGTCCAGTAACCTAATTACTTTATAAAGCTTTGAGGCTTTTGTTCAAGGATATATAAAAGTAAAATTTTCTTTCAATAATCGCCAACTTAATCTCCCAACACTAACTAAAGTCAGGATACCAAGACTGAAGGCTTAAAACTAGGGCTGGTAATGATTAATTTAATTTAATTGTTAACTTTTGACAAATTTAAAGGTTAATTTCATGAAATAATCGTTAATTTCGATTAAAGCCAAACTTCTCCACGCAAGTAACAAAAACAGGCAATTGTCATTATTTGTTTTATTGAGCTATTTCCCCTGTCTCATAGAAAAGTAATATTTTGAAATTTTAAAACTGCTATGGACTGTCGTACGATGTAGCTCAGTGATACAGATCCTGTGATCAGGGCAATTATATTGTTTATTAATTTTAAAAAAAAATAGAAAAAAAAATATTATAAATATTTTCATAAATTTTAATAGATATTTAATCGATAAATATTCTAACGATTAATCGATAAATTAATCGTTAATTTCCACAGCCTTACTTAAAACTGAAACAAGTGTCTTATTAACCATAGGCCAGGGTCTAGTTGATGGTCCTCTAAGAAGAAACCGTACAATACAACTGATGTCATGAAAGCCCTGACAAGTGGTAGAAAAACAAATGCAAAAACTGTCATTGACATAATAACTTCAGTTTCAGAAAAGTATTTTTGGATATTAAAGTTAGAAAAGAACACACGCAAAAGCACGACGGCAAACTCTATAAAATAGATGATTGAAATAAACACAACTCTGTTGATATCCTTGTTGTAGCTGGACGATTCTGTCGCAATCGAAAACACAAGTTCAGGAGATGACGACTGTGGGGCGTCTTCGTGTTTTATCTCAGTTGGAGGGACAGATGGCTTCTGTGAACATTTTAAAAGGAATCTCAGTTGGAGGGACAGATGGCTTTTGGGAACATTTTAAAAGGAATCTCAGTTGGAGGGACAGCTGGCTTTTGGGAACATTTTAAAATCCTTTGCTTTGATTGAGGCAGATTTTTTGGTTCCAAATCCGTGGCGTTTGTAATATTTTTACTTCCTATTGATGTAATGGTGGCAGCTTGGTGAGGGGTTAAAGGTAAAACGTGTAACGATCTGCGAACAGTTTGCTCGTTAGCGTCCTGTTGTTTGGGCATGACGATGATAATACTGATGACGGGTAAACATATTGGCAACAACACGATCAAAGGAAATAGTAGATAAAAGAATTGGAAGATGCTGAGCCATAGGATCCATGGGATACAGAAAGCTACGGTGGAGTAAATGATTCTCCAATCCTTACATTTTTGATGAAATCGATTGATGTTGAACTGTCTCTAGGCCCAGGCAAATCAAAAAGAAACCGAAGGCGATAGACACTATACGTGAGAAGATTGTAAGTACCCAAAGCTCTTCGGTTGCGATTTCTTTTATCAACCAAAACGTCAGACCAAAGAAAGTAAGTAAAGGCGTTAGAAAATCACAAGCAGCCATTGATAAAATGATCGTTGCTCTTGGATTGTATATGAATTCGCGGTGCAAAATTTTCTCGCTGATTAAACAACTGATGGTCAGCAATGTAACGATACTGAGTAAATACACAAACATGATCCACAGTTTGCTAATCTGATCCAAGTCATCCATGGTGGGTTGTGATCAAGAAGGCGTTTCCCTGTTAAATAAAAGCAAACCATCGTAAATTTTGGTTTTTAGAGGATACTGTTTTTGTATTAAAAGTTATTTCACTTTGAATTAGTTAATATTTTTTTTACATAGAATCTAAGTCATTGTTAATTTTTTATTAATCGCTAGTTTTATTTTGTTAACATTTAGTTGCTATTTCACATTCGATTTTACACAATTGTAACCAACGTTAAGACGCACTGGTATGTTCCTCAAAGTGATTTTTAAAAAATCCAATTATTCAAAGCTTTAAGTTTTTATCCATACACTTACACCATTAAACTTTGTTATGTTTTGAATGTTTCTGTAGACCACTAAACTAAACTTGGTTTAACTCTACCACCCAATGGTTTCTTGGAACTTTTTGTCTTCAGAGATCGTACGTATATCCGTACGTAAGTACACACACACAAACACACACACATGTATGTATGTGTGTGTGTGTATGTGTGTGCGCGTGCGTGTGCACGTGTGCGCGTGTGCGCGGTGTGTGTATTTACATAATTAACGTCCCCTCTATCTGGTATATTATTTGAAAGTTATCTGTCAACTTTTCATGTTGATAATGTTTTTATATGAAGAGCAGTGGCATCGCTAGGGGTGGTGCGGTGGGGGCGGGCAGCCCGGGTGATAACATCAGGGGGTGGCACCAAAATGTAAAATATTGAATGTTCCCGTTATTTGGCACTGAAAAAACTCGGAGGAGTTCCATGGGTTAAGTCGTAAGGGGGTGACACCATGAGCCACCGCCCCTGTTGACACCAACCCTAGTGACGCCTCTGATGAAGATAACTTTGCTATTGTCAGCTGCTTGAGGTTGACAACAAATTTCTATAGGTATTTGTAATCCAAATAATAACTAAGTAAATCTCGTTCACTTATATGCGTGCAGCGGCGTAGCGTGGCTATGTGACGTCCGGGGCAGAACCTAATATTACCGGCCCCCCTTCATTGAATAGTATGTTGACGCTATAAAGTAAAGATTGGCATTTTTAGAAAGTAATAGTACAGACGCTTTATATTTTCATGTTAGAATTATTAGAAATAAAAAGAAAAACTTCATCTCTTGAATAGAATTTACGTTTCCCACCACTCATGGCCCTATCTTTCATGTATCAATTCTTCCCACCACTCATGGCCCTATCTTTCATGTATCAATTCTTCCCACCACTTATGGCCCTATCTTTCATGTATCAATTCTTCCCACCACTCATGGCCCTATCTTTCATGTATCAATTCTTCCCACCACTCATGGCCCTATCTTTCATGTATCAATTCTTCCCACCATTTATGACCCTATCTTTCATGTATCAATTCTTCCCACACTCATGGCCCTATCTTTCATGTATCAATTCTTCCCACCACTCATGGCCCTATCTTTCATGTATCAATTCTTCCCACCACTCATGGCCCTATCTTTCATGTATCAATTCTTCCCACAACTCATGGCCCTATCTTTCATGTATCAATTCTCCAGCCATGCCATTGTCAATAGCCAAAATAGCTATAGATAACACACTTTTCATTCACTCAATATTAGAAAACCGTTTTAAAAACTATATATTATTTAAAACAGCTGTAAGCAATGCTCGAATAAATAATACTATTGTAGGCAAGGTAACTTCGAGCATCAATATCTAAATAATCTTTAATAAATCAACAGGTCTTAAATTCATTAATTCTTTCTTTAACCTGTGGTGGTTAATATTCCAAAACCAGCTCATTTGAGATATATTAGAAATACTCTAATTTGAAGCCAAAATGTCGAATTACAGTAGATTAGCTGGTGTGCGAAAATCATATTTATTTTCAAGCATAGTTACATGTTCGCCTTAGATCAACAAATATATAATTTACCATCTCGTTTTTAGAATTAGAATCAGAGAAATTTATATTAATATCGTAATTTCAAGTTTTAGCATTAGAAAAGTCCACATGATTTAATTAATACAAGATGACCCGCGGCGTAGCATACGCAGACTTGCTCATAGTGCAAAGAATGGGGGGGGGGTGAGAGAACAGACATAAACAGTAGCGCGAAGTAATGAAAAAAAAGCAAGTAAATGTGGAGACATATGCACGGCGGTTGTTGTTACCTGCACCCCCACCTTTTACTGCCAACCCGTGCCAACCATAAATTATGGTTTTCAGACTCTAGGGTTAGTCATGTTTGCAAAAAAAATGGGAAAAAGAACAGGCAGAAAAAACATTGAATTTCGATTTAAAATTGTTCAATCTGAGAGTTGAAACAGGAATTTCTACATGCAAGTCGGACGTGATAACCATTACACCACGAATCATATGTTATTCCGCGAAGGAACAACGCAAGTAAACGCAAGAAGCATTTTTGCCACAACCCCAACCCTTTTTTTAGAAAGCTAGAAAGCCACCCTGCTTGCCCACTCTCATCTTTCTACAATAGCGGAAGTCATACGTCATTCTGATTTGCACATGGTCATTTATGTGAATTATATTATATAAATATATATTCTTTATTTCTTTTAATTTTTATCTTGACTTTTGTTACATTTTGTTACATTTTAAAGTTTTTAATTTGCTAGAAGCTAACTAAAAACAAGGAATTTGCGCCTCAAACAAATTGCCGCTCCTAACAATGTACCGCCGCCTAACGATGTGCAGCTCGGAGTATCGTTTCGCTTATGTTGCAAAGAAATACGCTGCATTAATTTTGTTTACACAAACGGAGCAGATCTTAAATTTTAAGATTAAATTAAGTTGCCACCACATTAGTTTCACTTTCTCATACCACTTAAGCCGCTACTTTTTTTTTTTAGTACGGTAGCATTAATATCAAAATAATTTATATCTAATAAGAAGTTTGATGTTTTGACAGTTCCAGGATAGTTTCATTATTTCTTATTTGGCTTTTGTTTTAGTTCGATATAAAGCTTGACTGGATTATAAAATGTTCGTTGTTAGATACTAATTAACGACTAGGAATTTGTCGCCCCTCTCAAAGTGGCGCCCGTGGCCTTTGCCCCCCTTGCCCCCACTCGCTACCCTTCTGCTGAATGCTTTACTTGATTCATGCGCCAGACTAAACTCTAAAATGTATTAGCAACAACCTTATCTTACATGTAGCAAACGCATTGCGTTCATTCAGTAAAGCATATTTAAAGGAAAAAAAAATCACTCTACAAATGTTAGGTAATAAATGTTCGCGGAAAAGTGTTTTCCAGAATATCATACATAGGATATCTGAACCATACTGATACGTATTTGTAAGAACATAACATACCCCTCCCCACCCCCCGGAAAAATAAAATTATGTTTTTAAAAGTGACTATTGTAAGGCTGTCGTGTTGTTTTGAACGTACAGAAAAATATGAACGAAACAAACTTACGCTAACCTGAAGATGTGCTGTTAACAGACAAGTTTTCTGTTCAAATTATTATATTCACACATCTAAATACCTGCTCTGTAACACGCATATAAACTGTCAAGAGAAAGAAAGATTTTTGTGGGGTTACATCAGTGGTTCTAAAATATGTTAGACACGGTACTTGTTTTGTTAAAAGAAATATTGATGTTTGTGCCAGGTGCTAGACAAGTTGTAGTAACCTCTCTGTCAGGTGCAAGGCAAGTTATAGTAATCTCACTGTCAGGTGCAAGGCAAGTTATAGTAATCTCACTGTCAGGTGCAAGGCAAGTTATAGTAATCTCACTGTCAGGTGCTAGGCAAGTTGTAGTAACCTAACTGTCAGGTGCTAGACAAGTTGTAGTAACATCTCTGTCAGGTGCTAGACAAGTTGTAGTAACATCTCTGTCAGGTGCTAGACAAGTTGTAGTAACCTAACTGTCAGGTGCTAGACAAGTTATAGTAATCTCACTGTCAGGTGCTAGGCAAGTTGTAGTAACATAACTGTCAGGTGCTAGGCAAGTTGTAGTAACCTAACTGTCAGGTGCTAGACAAGTTGTAGTAACATCTCTGTCAGGTGCTAGACAAGTTGTAGTAACATCTCTGTCAGGTGCTAGACAAGTTGTAGTAACCTAACTATCAGGCCAGGTGCTAGACAAGTTGTAGTAACATCTCTGTCAGGTGCTAGGCAAGTCAACGGACCTGATTTGTAACTGCATCAAACAACAACAACAACAAACAAATGCTAAGTATTATAACGTATTAAGTGTTTATTGACCAAAATTAACCAGCCATGGAGCCATGAAAAAATATTACGAGGATCCCTGAGAAACAAGGCGAAAAAGAAGTGTCGTGTTACGTCTAAAAATAGCCCAACTGTATATGCTGTAACAAATAAGTATGTTTACATCCTGTTGCGTAGAGAGAGAGGGGGGGGCTAGGGGATTAATTCCTCGGACGGCAATTTGTTGGGGGCGGTATATTCCTCGTCATTAATTAGCTTATCAGTATGTTTTTTTTAACGTGAAAATTTTTATCGAAATAATTCAAAGACTAAATAAGAAATTGTTAAAAGATATACATTAACCATCATAATTTTGTGAACGTTTCTACTGCTGAAATAGCAATCTCAATATTGGATATAAATAAATCTGAAAAATTAGTAATAGAACGTGGCAGTGACCGACTGGTAGCTTCGATTCTTCAAAATTACTGTAAACTATCAATTTCAAACCAATCAAATCATCTCGGCGGCACTTTGCTGAGGGTTGCTAATTCCATGTTTTTTTAAAAATCAGATTCTAAATATTAAAAAAAAATCATGTTAAGCCTGGTCCCTTTTGGACTCAGGACGTGTTAGCGCATTTTCGTATTATGTATCAGTACTTATGTTAGATATCAGCATTATGTAGTTATCAGTAATTGTGTTTAGATTTTAGACATATTTTTATGAATTTTTAGGAACTCTTGTGTGTTGGTGGTGGTAGGAACTCTTGTGTGTTGGCGGTGGTAGGAACTCTTGTGTGTTGGTGGTGGTAGGAATTCTTGTGTGTTGGAGGTTGTAGGAACTCTTGTGATATACATCATGGGTCTAGGACTTTCATACTTCCAGGAGCTCTACTGCCACTACAAGAGGTCGGATCGAGTAACTGAATGTTGATGCACAAATGGCAGGTCAGGACATACAAAAAACATATATACATCATGGGTCTAGGACTTATGGATGCTGAGATCTAGGGTGATGACAGACGGACGGACGGACAGACGGACAAAACGGATACAATAGCGCATTTCGACTTCTCGAAAATGCGCTAAAAACGTTAAAAAGACATTGTTCTTCCTATAAACCCCTCATATAAGAGACAACTACAGTCGAACCCACTTATCTCACCCTCGGTTATCTCGCCAACCCTATTATCTCGACGCTTTTCGGGAGACCCCGAGGCGTCGACATTACCGGGTGCGACTATGATAACATGTTCATTATTAGAAGCAAGGCATAGCCTAATAATCCAAAACAATCCAAAATAAATTTTAGTTATGTCTAATTTAAAGAGGATTTTTGGAAAAAAAAAATCTTCCTCAGCTTGCCAGCTAAATTTCAGCTTGATTTGATCAGCGAAAAAGGGTTATAAAAACATCTTTAATATAACGCGCTCCGTGCGACAGACTAGCATGAAAATTGGCAGATCGGAAATATATGTTTGTTCAATATAATACGCACCATGACAGTCTAGTACAAAAATTTACACGCCACATATAGATACATGGAGATAGTCTAAAAATTCATTCATTTAATTACAGTATATTCGATATATTTAATATATCATTTGTATCGTCGCTATGAGTCTGTATACAAAATTTCAACTCGCTAGCATACGGGGAAGTGAAATAACAGTAGTTAACAATGCTGATATGTGGTTGTATGAAACAATAATAAGAAATAAACGTTTTCTTGGTTTGTTTATCATAATTAGTCAATTATAAGCAATAAATAGTGAGATACACGGCGAAAGAAGAATTGTGATCACATGTTTAAAAAAGCAAAACTTTTTTTTTTTTTTTTTTTTTTTTTTTTGTGATACGAAAATTGTTTAACTCAAAGTAATTAAAGGTAAAAAAAACAAGATTAAAAAACAAAAAACAAACACGTTTTAATAAATGGACTAAAACATTTTACTGAAATACGTGTTTTGGTTTGGTTATTGATTTTATGAGATTTACTTGCATGTAGCGCGGCATGGTGGTTAGAAAGAAAGAAGAAAAAGAAGAAAAAAAATTTTAAAAGTCTTTTTGAGATGCTTTTAAATACCATTTTTACACATGGTGTTAGTTTTGTCTGGAGAACCAGACAGTCCCACGCAGAATTATAACTTCTTTGTTGATTTTAAATAAAACCCAGCTGTTAATGGTGGTCTAAAAATAAGTAGCCCATCAAAAAGACATTATATATAAATACATTGCCTTAAAATATTTGCAACGACTCACTTTGCACTCATAAATTCTTTAAAACGTTTATTCTATATATAGCAATAAAATAATTTTTAATTCCAGTTCAACAATATTCTTAAAAAGTTTGTTCTAGAGCCCAATAATTTATAGAGCAAAGGTTTTCTATATTTTAGTACTGGAGGTTAATTGTTAAAAGTGGTCATACTTGAATTAAATAAAAATACAATATTTAATTCTGAAGGTGTCACAAGCTCCTTGACCCATCGCTATAATAAATGTCATCAAGCTTGGATATTTTGAAGATATGTGTCTCGCGTCAAACGTCGTGAGCAAACATGAGTCTAAAACTTGACAAACATTTCTTTTTTCAACATTTACCTTGGTCTAACTCCTAGTCCTCTGAAAACCTTACATTTTAATCGGTGTAATGAAAAACCTGATAAGTGGCAGCGAAGCTACAGAAGAAACTAACATTCACATGATTTTCTATTGTATCGATGTAGTTATGTGTAGATGTAAGAACGTACTAAATAATGAACATGATGGCCAATGGGGACATCTCCGTAAAAAAAGAAGGTTGAAATGAGCAGAACTCTTTCCTCATCCTTGTTGTAGATGGGCGACTCTGTCACATGCGTAAAGACAGGTCCAACAGATGACGACTGTAGAATTTTCTCTTTTTAATGTCAGCGGACCAGCGACCTGTGGAATACTGAAAACTGCAGTGGAGTGACTGATTATTTTTGAAGAAATATATGGATGTTGAACTGTCTCCAAACCAAGGGAAATTAAACCAAGACCAAACAAGCAACTGGTCTCACTTTACTTAAAAATAGTAAAAAGATGCATATCCTAAACACAACAAATAAAGAAATTACGGGGCATAGATGCTACGTTTAACATTCACAAGATCAACCATCAAAAGTGAAACTTGGTGCTAGTAATATTGGTACGATTGTTATTACATTTCTTTTATGAAAACATGAGAGAAGTAGGTTGATGACTCACATATCAGCTATTACATGTCCTTTTAGTTGTTACATTTACCAACTCGTCAGGGTGTCTGTCAATCAGCGTTGCAAAATTATAACGAGCGCTCATTTGGGTTTCGCCAGATGTTTAACTTTTAGTTTAACTTCATTGAAATACTAGAAGACCATCATCAAGACGCCCAAATAAAGAAGCTATGAATCTTAAAACCATGGCACGTTTCGTTTTTAAAATCTACGTGCTTTGAATGCCTTAATTATCCAACTAATCACACATCATCATCGGTGTAATCCAAGATCTGACAATAGGTAGCACACATGCTCCAAAGATAACCACTGAAAAAATTTCTTCAGACTCTTTGTCTTGTCGTAGGATTGGCGCTAGAAACCGAAGACTATTGAACATCAACACTGCTGGAGCCGTCGAAATAAAATATATGATTGAAATCAACAAAAGTCTGGACAAATGCTTGTGGGTCTGGGACAGTTCTCTCCCATCAGCAAACTCAAGTCTTATACGTGACAATTGTGGATCGTTCATCAGCTGTGGAAAATCTTGATTCTCAAGCTCTGATGGGTCCAAATGTTTTTGTTTATTTTGTGCACCGTTCGCGAACCCAGAGCGACGATTTGATGTTACCGTTGATGTGCGAAATGTTTGCTGGTTTATGACATGTTTCACGCGTGTTTTGATAAAATACATAATTACAGCAGGACTTGGTGGTAATATGCAGATAACAGGATCACAAATAGGCGGAAACAGAAACTTAATGATTAAGATGATTATTAGCCCAATGATCCATGGGATGCTACCAGCGACTGGCGAGTGAATGATCCTCAAACACTTACATTTTGATGACAACGATTGGTGTCGAACTGTGTCGAGGCCCAGGAAAACCAAACCGACACCGAAGACAATGTTGGCGAAGAGAATAGGGAATGATATTATCTCCATGAAATATTTTGCTGTTAAATTATTCTGGACCGTTAAAGTCACCAACAACACCGTTGTTAAGGACGAGATAAAATCACCAGTGGCCATGGATAAAATGATCACAGATCTTGTTGGTCTGTACGTGACTTCACGTTGACGTGCCTTCATGAAGATCAACCAACCGTTGGTCACAGATCTTGGTCTGTACGTGACTTCACGTTGACATGCCTTCATGAAGATCAACCAACCGTTGGTCACAGATCTTGTTGGTCTGTACGTGACTTCACGTTGACATGCCTTCATGAAGATCAACCAACCGTTGGTCACATATCTTGGTCTGTACGTGACTTCACGTTGACGTGCCTTCATGAAGATCAACCAACCGTTGGTCACAGATCTTGGTCTGTACGTGACTTCACGTTGACATGCCTTCATGAAGATCAACCAACCGTTGGTCACAGATCTTGTTGGTCTGTACGTGACTTCACGTTGACATGCCTTCATGAAGATCAACCAACCGTTGGTCAGCAGTGCAGAGACACCGAGGAGAAATAACAGGGTGTGCGCAACATTTTTTTGAAATTCATCGTCCATGTTGGGATTTTTCTCTCACAATCGAAATGTAGAGACTAGCAAAACTTTTGTCTGTAGAAATGTTATAGCAAGTTAATTTACATCTTATTTTCTGTTTAATAATTTATGTCAAACAAATGTTAAATTATATGTTTAACTAATTTTTTATTTGGAAACTTACATATTAATATATATATATATTACCGATGTTGACAACATATAACAATATATTTATTTAACTTAAGTTGGCAATCTGGGTTTTAAAGTAAAAGAAACAAAATTCAATGGGAGAATACATCTACATTTAAAAAAATTAGGATAGAAATACTATCAATTGGTGTAAGTTATCATTAATAGTTTATCTGTGATGTCTGTTTCTCATCTAGATACAAAAAATGTTTCAAGAAACACATAACAACGGCTATTCTATTCTTGCCACATGTATGTTTAATTTTTTTTTTGTAATGATTTATATCACAAGACTAGGGTCGCGGAGCAATCATTCTACAAAAGGCTATTCTAGGGCGAGCTTACTGAGGGACAGTCCTCGTATGTCAAAGGAAGCACTACAAAGATACGCTCAAGACTGCATTGAAGGCTTACGGCATTGGGCATGACTCTTGTGAGGCGGCAGCAAGGGACTGAGCTTTCTGGCGCCTTATGATTCGGAACGGAGCAGATGTCCTTAAGGCACGCAGACAACAGGCTGCCAAGTGCAGACGAAAAGCAAGAAAGGAACGTACTGAAAACCCATCTGATGACATCCCAACAATATCTTGTCCAACGTGCGGACACACCAATCTGACAAGAATAGGTCTAGTAAGCGATCTAAGGACACACCAAGCTGCCTAAGCTCACGGCTAATGGGATGCGAATGGTCCTCGTTGATCTCGATGAATGAACAACAACCATGTCAAATATTACTATCCCGTAGTTTTCATAACATGTAAAACTAATACCAGAACTGGAAGGCTTGTGTTTGTAAGAATTGCCATTCACAACTTATTAATAAACTTACTGCTATATCATTAGTTAACACTTGAGCAACTGGTATGCTGACATATAAATTTAACACCGAATGCACTTAGACTGACCTGAAGGTGTGCTGTAAAAAAACGTTCACAATAAATAGACGTGTTTTGATTCACGGTCTATTTACCACGTACTTGTGTAAGTCTTTTTGAGGGGCTACAACGATGGTTCAAAATTTTTTGGTCACGGCGTCAGTTGTAACAAAGCATATTGGTGGCTGTCTCATATCTCTGATCTTTTGGGGCCGTCCATAAAAAACGTCACGCTCCAGAGGGGGGAGGGGGTGTAAGAAAGTGTGACAGTTTGTGACAGGGGGAGGGGGGTCCGGCCATATGTGGGGTTCCGAGATTTTTGACAGTTTGTGACACGGGGAGGGAGGAGTTGAAAATGGTCAAAAATAGCGTGATTTACTTTATGGATGGCCCCTTTGCAGTAACCTAGCCACAAGTGTCAAATTGTTACCATCTCAATCCTAGTGTAACAAAATATACAGTGCTGATAGTAGTTGATATGTGCCTGAACATTTAAAAAAATATTATGGCTGATATACCACAATTAGCCACGCATCGAGTAAACTAAATTATATTGAGATTATTTTGGCTGATATACCACAATTAGCCACACATCGAGTAAACTAAATTATATTGAGATTGTTTGAGTGCCACGAACACGAGAAAACAGTGCCTTGTAGTTGTTAAATAATAAAGTAGGTTTTAATTGAAATACGGGCACACGGCCCCAAAACAAAAAGTTTCGCCATCACTGCTATAGGCCATGACTTGTCAGCCATATAGAAACGGAGAGCAATTTTAAAAATAAAATAAATTGTTGAGAGCCGCATTGGAGCACTAGGGGCTACGATCCCACTCGCAGTGAGAAAGATTCATTTGATAATTTACGATAATTTTTAAAATTACTTTGCATTAAAATTTCTTGATTTAAAGTTTTCGATCCTGATGTTGAAGAAATATTTGCGTTACAGCTACATAATTAAGAAATGTTACAATATGTAAAATGTATGAATAGAAACATACAGTATAAGGACTAATTATTACAGTAAACATTAATTGTTATGATTTGGCACACGATGGTATTGATCAGTGGTTCCCAAAATTTTGACCCATGGACCACTTTTATAGTCAAAACTTCCCCACTGACCCCCAAGTGAAAAAAAACTACATATCTGCATAGAACAAGAATTAAGATTAAAAAGGCAACATTTTGATTAAGAAGTGCGATATTTATTGATATTATGTCTTTTGTTTAAAATAAAATTGACAACAATTTATGACTTGGATTAACATGATGCGATTTTATAAGTGTATTTATGACCGACTCAATGTTTGAGAGTAGCAACAAGGGATCCACACGAGCACCAATTTCTAGACGTTTTCTGTTTTTTTTTTATGATGAGGTTAACAACGCCACTGAATATTCGTTCTTCCAAATAGGAAGTCAAAAGCTTATGTACAGTAATTCCCATAACGCAGGATATAAAATTGGGATCTGACTTTGTAAAAAGAATCTGTGGTATCCTAGTTAAACGTTTG
Organism: Radix auricularia; assembly: GCA_002072015.1. Classification (NCBI taxonomy): domain Eukaryota; kingdom Metazoa; phylum Mollusca; class Gastropoda; family Lymnaeidae; genus Radix; species Radix auricularia. Next base: position 657,332 of record MUZC01003154.1, read on the forward strand.
TTTAATTTCATCCTTTCAATAAGCTACTCCTGTGTTAATATGGATTTCATATGTGTTTGGGATCTTAGTTAGTCCACGCGCAAAAGGATTCAGCTGCCATTCGGGAATATCCAATCGAAAAAATGTCTTCAAATCTTTGGTTCAGGTCTGAAGTCTGCGTGAAGAGTGAAGAGCCTTTATGTTTTGACAGTAAGCCAGTAAATCTTGAACTCTTTCTTTAAATTTAGAAAAATTGGAAACTGAGAACATTCTCCTTTTTGCTACGTCTTGTTTTCAAAGAAAAAGTTTTGCAACAAACTCAGTTGTAACGCTTTCAGTTTAGGCTGTGGTTACACTACACGCGAATTCGCACATCTAGTCGCGCACCTGAAACCTCTTGAAAAACAAATGCAATAACATATAGATTCTAGTGCGTGGTTACACTGGCAGCGTAAAAACGCTGGTATACGCGCGTGTACGCGCGAACAATTTGATTTTTTCCAGCGCATCGCGCGAATTGGCTTTCAAAAGTCAACAAAATGGCGGAAATTTGTGCCACTTCGTCTCATTTTATGTGTGTAAATAATCATTTAATAAATAAGAATTGGTTTTCATGCATGATTTTCAACATATAAAATAGTAGGTTTCCATTTTAAACTAAAATCATTTTGATTTTTATTATGGATATTGACAAATTAAATTCTGAAGTTCATGAGCCCACACTCCTCTCAACAATGTCGTCGAAGTGTTATCACAGTATCAGTGTAATAATAGTAACATGACTAGGAATATTGGAAGGAAACTTTGGCTTGAAATTGCAGACGAACCTAATTCTACAAGTAAGTAAGCTACAATTATTATTGTAGACGTTGTTTATTTAATTCAAGCAAGAATGATAGATAACTTAGTCTAAAAATAATTATAAAAATATTAAATTTTAGGACTACATCAAGTGACAAGTGGTTAAAAATTAATTGGGTCATAAAGATTCAAGTTGGTAGTCGACTTTTAAATATGTTTATTAATTTTAAACTTAAAAATTAAGTTGAGATAGTATAGATAATAATTATATTTATTTTTAGACTTATTATTTTACTATAAATTATTCATTTAATGACTAAAAGGGAATCAAATAACAAATATTATAAATTAATGACGTGAAATACTTATTTCACTATTTAAACAACTTTTGTTCCAATTAATGCTATGCCTATGCAGTTATTTTGTGTATTCATATATTATTATTATTATTATTATTTATACTATACTTGTAATTTACAAGTAAAATTTAATGTTATAATTATTTTTAATATTATATTAAATGTAGCGTTAATAAATAAATATTCCCTAATATTAATTTCAAAATTAATATTTAAAATGTTTCATAATGTTTTGAATTTCCTGGAAAGAAACCAGATTAAAATTATTATTTTTTTATTAAATTTAAATATCACTGCAGTGCTGTAAAACTACGAATAATAATAGTAATAGTATTAATAGTAGTGATAACACTATTTTTACTATTCTAATTCATAATGTTACTAACTAGTATAAGTAATATTAAAGTCAGTTTACAAAGAAATACAGGTCCAATTAACATTAGACCCTTTTACTATAAGTATAAGTTTTCTAATATAAAATCATATATAATATAATTTTAGTATTAGTTGATTGAGTAATTAGTATTAGTGTTAGTATATGAATATGTTTTTTAAATAACGTATATTATAATAGCACAGGTCGTGAAAATACAGTTGAAATATTTTACTGTTTGAAACAATAACATACATGACACATGTAACCGTTGAATAATTTATTAAACTTTTTATCAATTTGGTAATTTTTAAAAAGTTTTTGGTTTAACTTAAACTTTTAGAATTTATTTTGTATAAAAATAATTGTCAAGACAAATTTATATTATATATATTTTAACAATGTCTCAATGTGTGTAAAAGTAAAGTAAAAGGACCCTTTTTTCTTCTTTTCAGCCAATGTTGTAGAAACAAAATGGCAAACCTTGGAAGACAAATTTTGTAAAGAGTATTTTAAAAACAAGACCTCTTACAGATAGTCAGCTACATTAAATGGACAAAACTCTTCATGGAAATTCTATAACAATCTAACATCAGGTTGGATGTGTTCTCTTCAAGACAAAGAAGGTTTATAAACCATTTGCTGGCATAAATTCAGGAGAAGAGACATAAGAAAATGTTATGCCAAATAAAACAGTAATTAACAGTGATTTTAATGACAATTTAAATAATAATAAATGATGGACCAGAACAAATGAAAAGGCTAAAATCATTTATGGATCAATATCATTGTTCTTTATCAAATTAATCACCCAACATAACCAAATGACAACAAGGCTCAAAGAAATTTCATTCAAAATGGGATTGTAAATAAAATGTTGACTTTTAAGCACTCACAACATTTAATCAAAATGAAGAAACAAAGTTTTCTGATAAGTGTTAATAATAATGTTTATGTTTTTACTGTTGAGTGTTAATAGTTTTCTTGTTACATGTTAAATTTAAAAATAGTTCAAATTTTTAAAGTGAATTTATAAGATTTTTTGTTTCCTTCATGAGTTTTAAACACAATTTTGTGTGTGCTTGAAAGGAGTTTAAGGCTCAAATTACATGATATAAGACAATAAAAGTGTTTATATTAATTATAGTTATGTGAAATTTATTATTGTTTAAATATCGAATACAAAAAGCATTTATGATTTTATTGTAATGATGAACATCAGCCTTATAATGACCGGATTTTTAAAAAAAAAATTAACTAATCTAAATATTTCCACAAATTTTTAGAAAATAAATTATTCAAGAATAAAAAAAAATTATATGTCTGTTTTAATAGTTTTATGTTTACATTAAAGAAAAACATCTACAAACCAATTGAATGAGATATATAAATTTCAATACATTTATGGACCTTTCCATGGTTGATACTTGTGTGATTCTGCTGCATGCCATGGTACATCATAATTTTACAACAATTATGTTATGAATATGTGGTATTAATATTTAAAAAATGAAATCATTTACTTGGTTTATACTCATACTTATAAATATATGTGATATATTCCAATAATATCATGAAAATGAAATATAATAAATAACTTTATGTATATATACATATATACATGCATTGTTTGAAACTGTTAATATAATGAAAAATAGCTATTGCTAATATTGTGATATTTAATAATACTTTGTGACTTAACTATAATCAAAATTTGAAAACCATTTTTCTTTGACAATAGATAAAGTATGCAGCATGCACTAACTCTTAGGTATACCCGTTTCCTATATTAAATGGATTCAAGATTTGATAAGAAGCACAGAACAGTATCTAAAGAATATTGGCTAAGTCATCACTGATAATGGTAAACTCAGTTTTACAAGAAATCTTCCTAGTTCCCCCCTATCCCCTACCCCAATTTAATTATTATTTACATAAATTATTTATCCAACAGCATCTAATCAACAGCAAAAAATATGTTATTTGCTGATGATTATATAAACTATAGAACAATTAAGTCTGAAGAGTATATTGAAATGTTACAAATACACCTAGATTAAGATGAATAACTAAAGTAGAAAAGTAATTGTATTAACATAGACAGTGTTTACACTAAATTTATGTATTCAAATAAGAATTAAGAGCATAAGTAAGAGAAGAAAAATAAATGCAAACTATTGCATTCAGGGCAAATATATAACCCAAAATAAAAATGCAAGTACTTAATAGTAACAATAAACTAACAATTAAGATGGAATCCACAGGTTAATGAAGTAATTAAAAGCTCCAACAAAACTCTTTTACTATCATGCTTCATAAAAATAAAATTTCATTGTGTATTTTTAAAAAATAATAAAATTTCTGCCTTATACAAAGTTAAATTTTAATTATTTAATACCTATATTTTAAGTATGTGAATTGTTTATATTGTACCTATCCACCATGTAAAACATAAATAGAAGAAATAACAAAATAGTTGTTATACATTAAGTATTATGAGGTGTACGTTGAAATAAAGAAAACTTTTCTTGTTCCATATTCAAGAAAAAATATATACAAATCCTCATTCTTCTGTATGGAATTTTTGTCAACAATTGGATGGCCTTAAAAAACATAAATAAAAATTCTACAACATTCAAAAGTTGCATAAAATGCAAGCTTTAACATATAATGATTAATCTACTTAACAGTAATGAGCAATTGTAGGCCTAATTATAAGACATATGATTGAACAATATTAGCTTTGGATCTTTAAATAACTAGATTAAGTATAAGTTTTTCAGGGCCAACTGTACTTAAAGTTGTAAATTTCAACTTCTCTGTTTCACCATGTGTATGGATAAATTATATATTCCCATAAAAGATCTTTCATCGCCAGTAAATACATATAATATTGTAGTTTTGTATTGGTTCCAGTAGCTCTTTTGGTTGAGGGTAAGAGAAAGCAGCCCTATTTTATTTTACATATTTGATCCTATAAAAACCCCACAATCCCTGGGCTTACTATAAGCTCCAAAATCAACACTTTAAAATAATATTTGGTGTTAACCCAGTCATGAGGTTAAACTTTAAGAATAATATAATTAAATTGTAATGTTTTAATCAAGATTATTTGGGGCACTTGATGCATATAAATTATTTCTCTATTAGGGTAAGGCATATGACGGTATGTTCATCAACAAAACACTGCCAAACAACATTAGGTCTCAAATTATTTTTGAAATTGTTAAGTGGTTATTCTATAAAATGAGAAGTCCTAAGTCAGTTGATTTGAATCTGAAAAATACATAAGTAAAAGTGAATCATTATTTTAACTAAAATTGCGGACAAAGCAAACTGTTACTATGTGAAAACTTATAATCTGTAGGAATATCAATATCACCCTAATATTATTATAATATATTAAAATGTGTCGGAGGAATGAAAAAAACATATTGATTGAAATATTATCTAATATTTTGTAGACAACTCAGCAACAAACTAAATTTTTATAATNTTTGTAGAAGTTTTATTTAAAGTTGCGCATTTACATGTTATATCATATTTAACACCCTCTCACACACGTCACATAAAGGCATGACACCCCTCTTTTACCCCACTTGGCGCGTGATGTCAGTCAAGGATGACTACTTAATTTTCATTGGCTTATTTTGTTTGCGTCTCAATAGCCTGTGGGCTATTAAGACGTTAGCGTCTCAATAGCCACTGCCTTAAAAAGTTATAAAAATTTCACTAACAAAATTAGTACAAATGACATTAATATTTGTCAAGATTTTCAAACAGTTGTTAAATAATGTTAATCTTATACTTATATGTTACAGACGCTCCTTCTGTACAGGAGATTATTAATCAATTTACTTTAATAATTATTAGCCTTATCTAATAATTAATAAAAAATTCAAATTCAAACACAAATTAACTTACCTCACCTCAGTATTGATTGTTTTAAGGCAAGGCAGGCCAGTCTTTCTCCAGGAGAATTCATTTCCAAAATTAGTCATAGTCATAGTGTTTTTTTTTGTTTTTTTTAAAATTTTAATACGTGGTCTTATTCTATTAAATTTTTAAACAAATGTTTTAGGTCTCATCCTGAAAAATTCATTAAAATAAATCTTCTTGGACGACTAACTTCTTCAGTAACTCTAGGCTAGGCACTCTAGTATCTAGCGCCAGCGGCCTAAGCATAATTAGTATTAAAATTAAGTCTATTTAAGTTAAAGTATTAAATAACAAGGCCAAGGATTTACAATGTTTTATGAATGTTGCGATTGAACTTCGATGTAAATGAAATTCAACACTCTTACTCTCTCTAAAGATTTGGGTTTAACCACGTGTCTCTCTGATCTTTACCCATCTAAATAATCTAATGAAATAATTGGTGGAAATTTATTTGATTTGTATCTATTCTAATTCTATATGCAAATATTAATTATAATAACAACAGTGGTTGTTAAGCTAAACAAATAAAACGAAAGTAAGTGATGCCTATATAAACACACAAAATGTGTGTTTAAATAGCGAAAAGGATAAAGGTTAAAGTTTGTTGTCAAGACAAACAAAGTAATACGCGCGATATCAGCTGAAACAATCGCTTGCAGTGTAACCACCATAAAAATTACTTTTCAGATGCGCGTTCGCGCGTATACTAGATGAGCGAATTCGCGTGCAGTGTAACCACAGCCTTAAACTTAGTTTCGTTGAAGTTGGGTAAATAAATCATTCATAAAGGGAAAGTCATTTTTTCATTTAATTGTGTTGCAACTCATTGTCTTTGATTTTACAGGAATTCGGACACTGAATCAGAGAAGAAAATCGATTTAAATATGTACTTTTTGATAACCAACGTTTTTTCTATCTTAATAAGTAAACGATTATAGTTTTCTTCATTTTCCAAGCAATATTGAGCAAATAATCTTTCTTTGAAAGCATTCCTTTTGATTTTATTAACTGCTCTAATGACATAATCTAGTGATCCTTGCAAACTTAAACTAAGATTTTGTGAGAATATATGAGGTCAATGAATGGCACAATGTACTGAAATTACAATTGATGTAGCTTGTTTTAAATGCCAGAAAAATTAATGGTATTTTTTAACTTCAATTATTTTTAATTAAGCAAATAGTATTTCACAGGCTTGTCCATGGGACATATTTTTCTGGCCCATACCATCCCATCCCATTCAATGGGACGTTTCCCATGGGAATCCCATGGGAAAACATTCCCATGGACAAGCCTGGTATTTCACCTTTTTTAACTGTTTCCAAACACTAAGCCATGCTTCAAATATGCAACAGCATCGTATTGTAGGCATTGTTTATTCAGCTCACCCAGTGTTGGATTTACCTATTTGCTCAACAAGCTTTAGCTTAGGGCCCCCGCCTTCTGGGGGCCCCCGGAATTTCGGTTTCATAATTGGCACTGACAAAGAATAACTGGACTTCAAAAGTGCCCCGATGTCTCAAATAACATGGGCCCCATCAGGTCTAAATCCAGCCTTGGGCTCACTCATTCTCTTATCTGTTGTAGCAAACGACTGTACATTTAGCCATACAAAAATTAACTTAAAATATTGTTTAATACAAAGCTTACATAACGTTTTTAAAGCATTTTTGAAAAGACATTTGATGATGGGATACAATGTAGATAAATATAACTTCCAGACATATCGAAAATTACCCAACCTTGCAACCCTTGTAGATTTAAGTTAAAAACCGCATGTCTAACGCATCAAGCTTGAACCTTTAGCAAACTAAGTATTTTGATTGGTAACAGATGTGAACATTATAGAAGTTCTATTTCCTTTCCTAGTTCAAACAACATTGTATTCCTTGACTGATAGCACTTAAGGTGGTATTTAATATAGCAGAGAAGGCATTCACATAATATTAACATTATTTATTTTAATTTCCTTAATAATAAAAATTACTTAATTTTATTAATTAAATTAAACCTTGCGCGGACCCCTTGACGTTGTTCAGTGTACTCGAAATATTCCACGGAACCCTTGAATAGTACCGCGACCCCTGGGGGTCCGTACGGACCACTTTGGGAACCACTGGTATAGACTGTTGTAAATGAATATATCGACTTATCATTGATTTGATTTAAATTACGCAGTAATGGGAATTTTATTTTAGTACTGTTTAACTGTTTGTTTTAAGGTCATGTTTTTAAAGAGCACAAGATGATGAGAAAAGACTCCAGAAGTTGATCACAAAGAGATATACATATCTAAATTTGGTTGAATTGCTTGCTTTTGTGAAAAATGTTTTCGGCTCACATCAAGTTAGAGTTATAGTAAGAGAGCGCGCTCTGTTATAGTTTGCTTTACCCACCCCCACCCTATACGGTATACAGAAACGAATTACCTATTATATACGGGTCGATCACTGGCAGTGTTTGAGAAATTGTAGACTGAGGGGAGGGGGGATGTGTGATATCACACCGGGAGGTCACTCATCAATTTAATCCTCATCGCAAAAGTAGTTTTTTTTTTTTAAAAGTAGTCTAAGTAACCAACATGTAAATACTGTCTTATTTCCCTTGACCGTTCATTAACTATTATTTTTTTTAAAAAAATATTGTTTTATTTAAATGTATTTTAGGACATCAAGTGACTTCTGTAGTTATGAATGTTAACATCACGGGTGAAGAGAGCTTTCACTCTGAGTAGTCTGAGACAAAAGTTAAAATCTCGATTTTTTATATATATTTTTTTTTGCAATAACTAATTTAGAACAATTTTATTTGTGTGATGAACGAGTCCTGCAACTTTAAACCTACTCTCAGTTACTTGTTAGTTATAACACTATTTAGTAACTTACTTTTGTGTATAATCTTAGAGAACGAACTGATCAAGATCTGAACTATAGACCAGTTTCTCCTGGATATAACTTCGCCATAGATAACCTGCACCAGGGTGTCAACTCTGCTCCACATAATGATGACTCATGGGTTGCTGTGTTATCGCTGACGTGTTATTCTCGTAAAATACATCACAGGCATTGGTGTATTTGGTTCGCAGTCATCAAAATACTAGGCAACATGGGAAGAAAGTTTAGAGTTTCTTGGGTTCAATGCCGAGAGGATTTAATGACATTTTAAAGCATGGGTTGGGTTACATATATAATAAGGATTTATTATTATTATTATTTTTTATTATTTATTTATTTTTATTCATTAATAAAAAAAAAAATTGGGGGGCGGGGAGCGCAAGAAATGAGATAATTCTGAAAACAGTGGTTCTCAAATTGTTTTTAAACCCTTCCGTTGGTACCACAAAGATACCAATTGCGCACATAGAAACAAACTATTTCTGCATTCATACATTTTTTAATATTTACAATTTTATAAATGTAATCGTTCCGGTATCATTTATAATTTTTAAATCAATCAATATTTGATGAAAATGTTCTAGGTGTAACATAGATTTTAAAAGTTGTACAGTTTCAAAACAAGTTTTTATCAGCATTAACTTGTTAAATGCTAAGAAATTTTTCCGCCTTTTGAGTTTGAAATATAATTCCTTAAAAAAAAAAAAAAAACTATTGCATAACGAGAAAACTGAAGTAATTTTCTTTATAAATCAGAGAATTAATAGACAAATGTTAAATAAACTACTAAACATTAGACATCATAATCTCAAGTTTGATTTTATTGCCGTCATTCATAGATATGAGAATACTTTAAATACTTTAGGATAATTCTACTGACATGGTATAACATCGCAAAACATCAATTAGGATCACAAGCCATCTCATAACATCAAGTGAGATCACCATACATCTCATAACATCAAGTGAGATCACCATACATCTCATAACATCAAGTGAGATCACCATGCATCTCATAACATCAAGTGAGATCACAAGCCATCTCATAACATCAAGTGAGATCACCATACATCTCATAACATCAAGTGAGATCACCATGCATCTCATAACATCAAGTGAGATCACAAGCCATCTCATAACATCAAGTGAGATCACAATACATCTCATAACATCAAGTGAGATCACAAGCCATCTCATAACATCAAGTGAGATCACCATACATCTCATAACATCAAGTGAGATCACCATACATGTCTAAACATCATTTAAGATCACCAGTCATCTCTAAACATCATTTAAGGTCACCAGTCGTCTCTAAACATTATTTAAGATCATCAGTCATCTCTAATCATTATTTAAGATCACCAGTCATCTCTAAACATCGATTAAGATCACCAGTCATCTCTAAACATCATTTAAGGTCCCCAGTCATCTCTAAACATCATTTAAGGTCACCAGTCATCTCTGAACAACATTTAAGATCACCAGTGCATCAGTCATCTCTAAACATCATTTAATGTCACCAGTCATCTCTGAACACCATTTAAGGTCACCAGTCATCTCTAAACATCATTTAAGATCACCAGTCATCTCTTAACATCTTTTAAGGTCACCAGTCATCTCTGAACACCATTTAAGATCACCAGTCATCTCTGAACACCTTTTAAGATCACCAGTCATCTCTGAACACATTTTAAGATCACCAGTCATCTCTTAACATCTTTTAAGGTCACAAAAGTTCCACAGACATCTTCAGTTATGTGAAGAGACAAGTAAACAAAAGAACACACGTTTTGGTGATACAGCCGTCAAGATAAGAATTCACAAAACAATAACCAGAAATCTACAGGCCACTCTCACGTCGTCGTGACAAAACTATCTTAGATATACAGACGCTCCTTCTATGCAGAAGATAATTGCGTCCACAGACCATAACAGATGATCTGTTGGCAAGTGATACAGCGGTCACAGGCCACGGCTATACGGGTTCCACGCATTACCCAGCCGCCTAACTATTGTCTAGTTAGGTACCCATTAAGAGCTGGGTGACTCGGGGACCCCTCAGGCCTTCGCGTGGATTCGAACTCGTGACCATCGGTACGACAGTCGAGCGCGCTACCACTCGGCCACCGCGTCCCATCAACATATGGTCCCCCATATAGCGATAGCCGCCTTGCCAATATTATAGTATTGTGGACGTTCATGTCGCAAGTGAAAAAATAACTACAAAAATACAATAAGAAAATGGTTTTTAAAAATACAAAAAAGAAAATGGATTATATAAAAAACAAAAAAAAAAAAAAACAAGAAGAAAATAGGTTCTAATAAAAAGTGGATGTAATGGAGAATCAAAGCGACCTGACCAGTCTAAAAAGCTGTGTTCCAGCGATGCCCTAAATATTTGTCGCTGGCCTGACAGCCTAATAGAAGGGAGCGCCGCTAGCACCGTATCAGCCAATCAGATCGATGGAATCGGAGACTGTTTTCCGGAAATCGGCATATCACGTGACTGGCTTTTGATGCGTTTCCGGCATCAAGAACAAGGGCGGGCCATAACCCTGTTCCACCCGTTGGAAATAAATGTTCCTCCAGATATCCAGTTCCCTGCGTACGTCACGCTTTTTGTTATTGTGTGTTTGGTTGTTATTATAAGCCTTGGGAGAAGTCAAGTCAACAACGAGGACATATTTGTTTTAGTTCAGCCAACTGCATGTCATGTAAAAACCTAAGTTGTATTACTATTCATCTCCTTCCTACCTGTTACATAATATACGCCCTTAATACATATTTTTAAGTCCCACCCCTTACTAACTTGAATTTCTTTTAAAAATAGGCATTTATGATAATACGAAATAATCTTTTCTTATCCTTTTTATGTCTTTGAATATACTGGTGTTATTATAAAGTTGGTTGCCTGTGATCCATTAACTAGCAAGTAGTGTCTTTTTATATCTTATAGCTCCAAGATTTCCACACTTCGCTCCTATGACGATAGACGTGTTGACTGTTGTGTTCAAAAGACAAGCTAGAAAATTTTTAATTTTTTAATGTTAACGAACAAGGTTTATAAGTTGAAGCAAAGCATTTCCCACATATGAGCCTCTTTATTTGTATGTGTCACTGTCCAACTGATGGCTTATATATGAGCCTCATTGTTTGTATGTGCCACTATCCAACTGATGGCTAATATATATGAGACTCGTTATTTGTATGAGCCCGTTATTAGTATGTGCCACTATTCATCTGAGGGCTTATATGTGAGCCTCGTTATTTGTATGTGCCACGTTATTTGTATGAGCCACTATCCAACTGATGTCTCATATTTTCATTTTGTTTCCGTGAGTTGTAAATGTTTCTTCCTGCAGCCAACACTACCACAGCCCCCCCCCCCCAAACCAAACAAATATGAGAGTTGTGTTTATGTTACATTGCTACACAATATTATCCATTGGAGCAATTCAAAAAATTTTGTAGTTAATTATATTTTCCTAAAATGTCTTTATACAATGTCAAATAAGTCACATAAAGTTTCTCTAACTCTTAAACCTCATTGTGAGGTTATCACTTAACAAAGGTGTAAGTATTTTTTTAAAACAACATTTCATAAAATGTCGATCATACAGCTAAGAAATCTACAAATGTATGAAAACAAACTATCCAGGGGCATAAAAAGTTGTGTTTTTTTTACATTCCCTTTAAACCAATTCTATATTATTCTTGTATGGATCAGTTTCTATTAAGCAAATAAATAAAAGCAAAAAAATAATTAAGAAAAACAAAACATGAAAGTGGAAAAAAATAAAATAAAATAATGTTCATGCCCAACGTGTTGTGCCATGACTCACACCAACCGGGCGGGGATAAAAGAAAACATCATTAAGTAAAAGCAGACTCTTAGAGAAAAAGTACAAGGAGAATATCGCTAAGCACACTTGATACTGCAGGACTAAGCCGCATTTTTTGGCCTCGACTCAGTCCACTGGTTGTAGGATACCATCTCAGACGTTTCAGGGCTATACAACAAAAAGCGGAAATCTTTCTCAAGCTTGTCCACCGTTTCTCGGGCTTTCTGCCTCGCGCTCGTTAAAGATCACTTTATTACCCTTCTTTTCACGATGAAAAGCCCCGTAGCCAATATTTCAGTCTTGATTGCATAAATTCACATTACACTTTCAATGAACGCCCTCGTTCCACCCTCGGTGCCTAACTCAGAAATCGATGAGAGCGTCGAGAGCCACGTTGATGAAGATTCATCTTGTAATATTTTTACTTAAACGTCTATTGTTTCACAGGGAATTCTCGGTCGACAGAAAGGAGTAGAGTGGAGGGATTGAGCCCTTAAATATTTTTTTTTAAAATTCCTTTTTTTTTCAAAGTTATTGTTAATGGAGATCAAAAAGCTAGCTGCCTTTCATAGCACGAACGTCATTTGTGACACGTTAGATATCTCCTACTGGGAGCTAACTTTCCTAGCTGGAATTTAATTGATCCAGAAATGACTTGTAGATAAAGACGGATTTTGTAAAAGTATTTCGATTAGCATTGTTATAATATTTATTATAGCCTTGTCACTGTACTTCAATATGAAGCATTGAGCAATACGGAATCAGTGATTTGAACAACGCCTAAGAGAGTATGTCACAATACCAAGACAATATTATCAATGCCGTTTAAAATAGGTTGTAATGATGTTAGGTGTTCAGATGGTTTTCTTTTATATTTCAACGCTTCATTGATTTCCCGGTAATTTTGGTCAGTTATTTGAGTAGCTTCTTTGTGTATGCCATACTTTGTGTGTGCCATACTTTGTGTGTGCCATACTTTGTGTGTGCCATACTTTGTGTGTGCCATACTTTGTGTGTGCCATACTTTGTGTGTGCCATATGTGGTGAAATGTGTGTTATGTGGCTGTTGTCTAGGGTATTATTATTATTATTATTAGTTTGCACACACACAAGGATACGCTTCAGTGATCTCCGCAAATGATTAAGACCAAGAACCGTTGTATAATACAAATAATGAACTTTAATTTACAACATATACAATGACCAATTACTGGGCAGATAACGAGGTGCCCTTACGTTAATTATTTAAAGCAAATAGTAATTAGGCTAGTTATGTGTCATCATTACGGCCTGCCTTATGCCGATGTCTCTTTAAGGTGTATACTTAATTTAAAGGTGTGTAGTCCCTGGTCAGTGGGTCTTGCGGGCGACACGGGTGGTCTAGCTGCGCCGTGCTGTAGGACGTCAGCTCTCGAGGTCAGTCCCGCCCCTTGCGCCGAGATGTTCTACGGTGACTGTATCGCCGCGACCTAGTTCTGTCTCCAGGTGACGTGATGACTGCGCTCTCGGACTGGTGTCCCTCTCGTGTTTACAAACACTGAAGCGGTCAGCCGAGTTGATAAACAATGAAGCGGTCAGCTGAGTTGATAAACAAGGTCTAGGATGCGATGTCGATCAGGGTCGATCGTACACGCTGGCACTTCTATCCTCGTGCTTTCAAAAGAACTTCGTCCTGTGGACGGCTTCGGTTCAACGGCGTAAAAACACCGATAACCGGAAGGTTGCAGAGCACAG
>MUZC01003154.1:678996-734890 GCA_002072015.1 Radix auricularia
AAAAAAAAAAAAAAAAAAAAAAACAACAAACAAACAAAAAACAGTGAAAGAAAAAAAAAAAGTAAGTCAAAGCTAATTTTCCTTTGATTCTTAAAGACATAAATGAATTATAAGTTAAAATATTTCCTGAATATCTGTACTTATTTATAACATTCTTTCGTAATCCAGTTTTACCTCACAATCTTCTTCACTGAGAGAGAGAGAGAGAGAGTGAGAGAGAGAGAGAGAGAAATAGGGAGAGAGAGAGAGAGAGAAAGAGAGAGAGAGAGAGAGAGAGAGGAAAAGAATTGAGTTGTAAAACTGAAATGTCTGTTTTTGAAATAAATTAAACAATTAAAGATGATGATGACTCAGGATGATAAGGCTAATAGTTAATCTTACTCATCGAAAATAATTTATTGTAAGGGGGAACAACTGGTCATATTTTTGACTTACCTGTAAAGAACAACTGGTCGTAATTTTGACTTGCTTGTAAAGAACACTTGTTTTGCAGAGAAAGTAAGAAGTAAACTAAAAAGCGAAAATTGTTTCCTTCGGCAGTATAAAAAAATCATTTAGCCTCTATGAGATATTAAATTAAAGCTAAATCTCAGTGACAAGTCTATGACAGTGAAGACGTACAAAATCCCGCAGACTCACAAAGCCCATTGTTGGGACTTGATGTTAACGTTGTCTGCAAAATGTGAAGACAAAAGACTTGATGTTAACGTTGTCTGATATGGTGGGGACAAAAGACTTGATGTTAACGTTGTCTGATGTGGTTGAGGCAAAAGACTTGATATTAACGTTGTCTGCATAAGGTGAAGACAAAAGACTTGATGTTAACGTTGTCTGCATAAGGTGAAGACAAAAGACTTCAAAAAATAAAATGTGGAAGATTTGTTTGTTTGTTTCATCAATAAAAACAAAAAAAAGTATCATGAAACAACATCCATCAAACGTCTATCTTAATACATCAGCATCATTCGCCGCATCAACGAGCGGACGTCCCCCCACCCCCACCCCCACATCTTTCACTCACTCACACACACACACCAACCTCCCTTTCACCACGTCCTTAGCTTCCAGTTATTTCTATGGCATGGCTGAGCACTTCGCTAGTTTTTCTGAGACCCCCCCCCCCGCCGTCTCCCTTCGACCCCAACCCTTTCTCTGTTGGCCGCCCTACGTAGTGTGATTTTTATTTAGGGGTTTTCTTTTTGACCGTGTTACCCCGCATTGAAGCCGCGCGGACAGCTACAATGGAAACGCATTACATCCGCGCGGGGACTGTCGAAGCCCTCTGAAGCAAAATGAAAATTTATTGACTGCGTCACAAAGGCAATCAAGGCTAGCACCGGAAGTGGCAGAGACTTCCCTTAACGGACATGTTGAGGAGGGCCGCTATGTCTGCCAGTTAAGAGGTCTTGGCGATTCATGAAGAAGAAAAAATAATGATACAACTTTTTAAATCATGAATATGTTCGGAAAGTTTAATCGATTTTTACATTAATTTTTTTTATTGCTATGAATACCATTTGTTCCCTTAAAATTTAATTGATCAATTTGGGCAAAAAAAAAAAAAAAATTTGTATTTTGCTTTTAAAATTAAAAAAAAGGCCTAAAGATACTTGTTAAATAACAGCTTCTTATGATTGAAAATAGTATACATACATGTTTCTTACTTTGATATTTATTTATGTTCGCGTTTCTGATCTGTACAAAATGTCGAGACCTGAAAGAGATGTATTGAACTTTACACAGATGTATTGACATTTACAAATGTAAAATAATTAGTTTTAATTTTTTGCAGATGTGTGTAACTGTACACATTGCGTTACCTGTAAATGTTTTGATACCTGTACATGTTGTCTGACCAATACATGTTGTATTTACCTATACATGTTGTATAGATCAGTGCATATTGTATTTACCTGTACATGTTGTATTGATCAATACATGTTGTATTTACCTGTACATGTTGTATAGATCAGTGCATATTGTATTTACCTGTACATGTTGTATTGATCAATACATGTTGTATTTACCTGTACATGTTGTCTGACCAATACATGTTGTATTTACCTGTACATGTTGTATTGATCAGTACATGTTGTATTTACCTGTACATGTTGTATAGATCAGTACATGTTGTATTTACCTGTACATGTTGTATTGATCAATACATGTTGTATTTACCTGTACATGTTGTTCCCTAATGTCCTGTACTTGTAGAGCTAGTTGAATCAAATTTATTTGAAGCTAACACACTATGTATATAATCATAAACAAGGGCGCACATGAAATCGATTAATTAATAATCATTACGATCTTATGTAATCGATTCCGCCCTCCAAAATTAATCCTGTGTACATCGGTTTTTACGATCTTATGTTATCAATATCGCCCTCCCCACCAAGTCCTGTGGACATTGGTCTATACGATCTTATGTAGTCGATACCGCCCTCCCCACCAAGTCCTGTGGACATCGGTCCAAGTTATTTTTTACGTTGCCGCCCGCCATTTGAAGCCAGGTAGAGCCACTACAGCCGGGCCACTCCAGGATCCACGGGAATCGACGGAGCGTACTTTAATTGACTATTATTTATAAAAATGGCGAGTCGATACCGGTCAATGCCAGGAACAAGAGGCCGCTCTCATCGGCGAGAGAGCGATCGACCCAGCCAGGTATTGTCTGGGGGCAGTCATGTAGCGCGGGGAAAAGTCCTCGAGATTTCACCACCGTTACGTCTGAGGAGAAGTTTTGTTTCAACCTCAAGGGGGCGCTTCAGTGGGAAATACTTTCATTTTCAAACTTTTGTTTTATAAAATGTTATTTTTAGTGACGATGGAATAATAAAATATTATTTTCTTGCTTTTCATTTTTAAAAATGTTTTATTTTGTTGTTTCCCTTTGTTTTTAAAGAGGTTTTTTAAAAAGTCGTTAAGTCTGCACCATTGAGAGTTGACTGATGACTTCAGTCAACTTATACTTGTTGAGTTTGTCCCTGTTTAAGCTTTTCTGGACTTTAAGTTTGACTTATGAGTCAAGCTCCACCCAAATTTTTCGAGCTTTAAGTCAACTGTTACAGACAATATTGATGAAGAAATATTAACTCATTTATGCACTGGTCCGTATTTTGATATGCATTTATTGTCATGAAACTAATAAAATGTCTATAAATAATTACCGTATGATTTGTGTTCACGGAGCTCTCATAGAATTTGAATCAAAATGTGTCATTAGGTAAGAAAGAAGTAGTGGTTTTTAAATTGTAAATACAATCTGTAACGGTGAGATTATCCGTTAAACTGAGCAAGGCACATTCGTGAAACGTCAGTAGAAGAAAATGGCAAAACATTTCCCATCTTAAGTAAACATTATTTGAAATAAGTCAAGTAACATCAAAGCCCATAAACTTCCTGTATTTGACTTTGTTCACTCATTGAATACATCTTTACATAAATGGATTAGGTAATATTATTTAGTTTATAACAATACTAGCAGACCCGGTTGTGCGTTGCAACGATCTCAGTAAAAACGATACGATCCAATGAATGATATGTTTTAAAAACAATTATGCCAGAAACCTACACGGAAATGTGCAAAAAAGTCAAAGTTTCATAGCAAATGGATCAATAAAATAATAATTTAAAAGCTTTAAAAAAGAAGAAAAAAAGACATTAAATGGCCAGGCTCTAAAATGAGTTATAATTTGTACTCAAGCTTTGTTTCTCAATATTGTGTAAAAATCATGGGCGGATTAAATTATTAACGTGCATTACAAAAAAATTTGGGGACGCCTGCCCAAGGAAATAAACATAAAGAGTTCAGTTCCCTATAGTAATTATTTATAGACTCTTGATTTTTTATGTACTAAGATTGGCAAGATCCGTTATTTTTTCAGTAACTTAAGTTACCACTAATTTTTATAAAGGTAATTTAAGGAAAAAAAATGACATTTAAGGGCCCCTGTGCCCATTCTGAGCAAGATGTCAATTTCAAATAGCTGTTCATTTTAATTCAGTTTCATCATGAATATTCCTCTAGATTATTAAAAATAAAATAGGGAAAATATCTTAAGCATATACCAAATGCAGACATTCGGGGCCCCCAGCCAAGAAGGAATTGACATTAGAAGTTCAGTGTCCTGTAGCATTTTAATATGGGCTACCAAGATTTTATAAAACAATTTTCTTTAAGATCAGTTCTTTTACACAAAACTTAACGCATAAACTTATTTAAGCAACAAAAATGACATAATGGGGCCCATTCAGTGCAAGATGTAAAGTTGAAAACACCTGTTCATTTAAATTTGCATGATAATATATATATTTGCCATTATTTGTCAAGATCATTAAATATTGAATGTGCAAAATATCTTAAACATTTAATGAAAATTTTGGTTAAGATACATCAATTTACCAAGTAGCTAGCGCTTAAACTATTTTTATATCGCTCCTATAAGCAAAAAAACAACATTAAGGGCCCAGGGCTCATTCAGTGCAAGATATAAATTTCAAAACAATTGATCATTTGACTATAGATAATAATGGATACCTTTATCATTATTTGTCAAGACCTGTAATAATTAAATTGGGGAATAAAATCTTAAACGTTTACAAAAACAGGTATTTTGAGTAACCAGCCCCGAAGGACTTGCCATTAGGAGTTTAGTGCCCTATGGTATTTTAATATTGACTAGCAAGTATTTATATACAAAATTTGGTTAAGATCCATCAATATAGCAAGTAGTTAGCGCTTAAACTAATATATATATATATATATATATATATATATNTATATATATTTACATATATATAGGGGGAATACACATTAAGGGGCCCCCGGGCCAATTCTGTGCAGGATTTCAAATTAAAAAACGTGTTCCTTTTAATTAGTTTTCAACATGAATATATTTCTAAAGATGGTTTAAAAATGAATGGGAAAAATAAGTTAAACATTTAAGAAAAATACATTTGGTGCCACCTGCCCCAAAAAATTGACATTTGAACTTTAGTGCCCCTAATTATTTTAATATGAGTACCAAGTTTTTGTAGACAATTTTTTTATAGATCCATTCATCTACTCAGTAGCTAACACATAAACTTTTTTTTATATAGCTTTTATTATTGAATTATGACATTAAGGGCAACAGGGCCCATTGACGCCAAGATATAAAGTTAAAAACACCTGTTTATTTTAAGATGGATCATATTGGATACCTTTATCATCATTTGTCAAGATCTTTAATAATTGAATAAGGGAATACAATTTTAAAGGTTTACAAAAATAGGTATTATGGGCCCCAAGCCCCAAAAGAGCGGGCCTTAGGAGATGACCTACCTAAAGATTTTAATATTTGCTATTAAGAATATAATTTAAAAATTTGCTTAAGATCCATCAAGTTATCAAGTAGATAGCGCTTAAACTAATTTTTATATAGCTCATATAAATATAAGCGAAAATTGGCATTAAGGGCCCCCGGAGCACCTGTAGTGTTAAATGGAGAAAAACAAGTAGTCAGTTACCATTCCGGAAAAGTACCCCAGAGTCTCAAAACTTTTCATGACGATTGGATGAATGGTTTAGTCGGCTATAAAGGACAAGCACACACACACACACACACACATACTCACACACATACATAAACACTCTCACACACACACATATACACACACACATATACAGACATATTTCGATTTTTATATCTATAGATAGATGAAACATCCTTGATATGGACTGCTCGTAAGGGCCTTTGAGCCGGCACTCTTATTATGAAACATCAATCTAGGAGTGAGTGAGTGGAACACTGTGATGTGGTTGTGTCCACTATAGTACTTTATAGCAAGTATTCATTATTCAAATCCCAGATTTCTTTCCGATCCCCTAAATAATTTTCTCTACTGTAAACCTATTCTTAGAAATTGCATTATACTTTGTGTGCTAGAGTAGTTGGTAATATGTCATAAACTTACATTCAGTTTTCAAGCCTATTCATTACATAAGTGCCTGTCAATAATTGCGTTCTTTAGATGTAGGGCGAGAAGGAGATGGTTTTAATATATGTGTGTTTTATAGATGAGGAGCGAGATGGAGGTGGGTTCTATAGATGTGGGACGAGATGGGGTGGGTGCTATAGATGTGGGGCGAGATGGAGGTGGGTTCTATGTGCTGCGAGATTGTGGTGGGTTCTATAGATGTGGGGCGAGATGGAGGTGGGTTCTATGGATGTGCGGCGAGATGGAGGTGGGTTCTATGGATGTGGGACGAGATGGAGGTGGGTTCTATAGATGTAAGGCGAGATGGGGTGGGTTCTATAGATGGAGGGTGAGATGGAGGTGGGTTCTATAGATGTGTTGCAAGATGGAGGTGGGTTCTATAAATGTGGGACGAGATGGAGGTGGGTTCTATAGATGTGGGACGAGATGGAGATGGGTGCTATAGATGTAGGCGAGATGGAGGTGGGTTCTATAGATGTGGGACGAGATGGAGGTGGGTGCTATAGATGTAGGCGAGATAGAGGTGGGTGCTATAGATGTGGTGCGAGATGGAGGTAGGTTCTAGAGATGTGGGACGAGATGGAGGTGGGTTCAATAGATGTGGGATGAGATGGAGGTGGGTTCTGTAGATGTGGGACGAGATGGAGGTGGGTTCTATAGATGTAAGGTGAGATGGAGGTGGGTTCTATAGATGTAGGCGAGATGGAGGTGGGTTCTATAGATGTAAGGTGAGATGGAGGTGGGTTCTATAGATGTAAGGCGAGATGGGTTGGGTTCTATAGATGGAGGGTGAGATGGAGGTTAGTGCTATAGATGTGGTGCGAGATGGAGAAGGGTTCTATAGATGTGGGACGAGATGGAGGTGGGTTCTATAGATGTAAGGTGAGATGGAGGTGGGTTCTATAGATGTAGGCGAGATGGAGGTGGTTCTATAGATGTAGGCGAGATGGAGGTGGGTTCTATAGATGTAAGGTGAGATGGAGGTGGGTTCTATAGATGTAAGGCGAGATGGGGTGGGTTCTATAGATGGAGGGTGAGATGGAGGTTAGTGCTATAGATGTGGTGCGAGATGGAGATGGGTTCTATAGATGTGGGACGAGATGAAGGTGGGTTCTATAGATGTAGGCGAGATGGAGCTGGTTCTATAGATGTAGGCGAGATGGAGGTGGGTTCTATAGATGTAAGGTGAGATGTAGGTGGGTTCTATAGATGTAAGGTGAGATGGAGGTGGGTTCTATAGATGTAATGGGAGATGGGGTGGGTTCTATAGATGTGGGACGAGATGGAGGTGGGTTCTATAGATGTAGGGGGAGATGGGGTGGGTTCTATAGATGTGGGACGAGATGGAGGTGGGTTCTATAGATGTAGTGCGAGATGGAGGCATGTTCTATAGATGTAGGACGAGATGGAGGTGGGTTCTATAGATGTGGGACGAGATGGAGGTGGGTTCTATTGATATAGGGGGAGAGTGGGTGGGTTCTATAGATGTGGGACGAGATGGAGGTGGGTTCTATAGATGTAGGGGGAGATTGGGTGGGTTCTATAGATATGGGACGAGATGGAGGTGGGTTCTATAGATGTAGGACGAGATGGAGGTGGGTTCTATAGATGTAGCGGGAGATGGGGTGGGTTCTATAGATGTGGGACGAGATGGAGGTGGGTTCTGTTGATGTAGTGCGAGATGGAGGTGGGTTCTTTAGATGTGGGACGAGATGGAGGTGGGTTCTATAGATGTGGGACGAGATGGAGGTGGGTTCTATAGATGTAGGCGAGATGTAGGTGGGTTCTATAGATGTAGGCGAGATGGAGGTTAGTGCTATAGATGTGGTGCGAGATGGAGGTGGGTTCTATAGATGTGGGACGAGATGCAGGTGGGTTCTATAGATGTAAGGTGAGATGGAGGTGGGTTCTATAGATGTAGGCGAGATGGAGGTGGTTCTATAGATGTAGGCGAGATGGAGGTGAGTTCTATAGATGTAAGGTGAGATGGAGGTGGGTTCTATAGATGTAAGGCGAGATGGGGTGGGTTCTATAGATGGAGGGTGAGATGGAGGTTAGTGCTATAGATGTGGTGCGAGATGGAGGTGGGTTCTATAGATGTGGGACGAGATGGAGGTGGGTTCTATAGATGTAAGGTGAGATGGAGGTGGGTTCTATAGATGTAGGCGAGATGGAGCTGGTTCTATAGATGTAGGCGAGATGGAGGTGGGTTCTATAGATGTAAGGTGAGATGGAGGTGGGTTCTATAGATGTAAGGTGAGATGGAGGTGGGTTCTATAGATGTAGTGGGAGATGGGGTGGTTCTATAGATGTGGGACGAGAAGGAGGTGGGTTCTATAGATGTAGGGGGAGATGGGGTGGGCTCTATAGATGTGGGACGAGATGGAGGTGGGTTCTATAGTATAGGGCTTGGTGGAGGTGGGGTACTATGAACACGGATGGGGGTGGAGGAGGGTGCTGCAGACGTGGGGTGGAGGAGGGTGCTGCAGACGTGGGGTGGAGGATGGTGCTGCAGACGTGGGGTGGAGGAGGGTGCTGCAGACGTGGGGTGGAGGTAGGGAGTGTACCCTGTAGTGTGTACTTTCATTTAATAGGAGAGCATGCCACCTCCATCCCCACCCCTGGCTGAGGTCGCGGTAGGGGTTCAACTGTGGCTTTGACACCGGGCGTGCGCAGCGGCACGTGCAGGCATGTGAACTCAGGTATTTGACGTCTTTGAAATTTGATCTCACCTACCTGGGCTCCCTGCCGCCATCCCCACCCCCAACTCGCGCTAGAAAATTCACTCACCATTTTTTTTCTAACAGGTCTGTCAAGGCAACTATGATTTTTTTATTTTTACTTTCATCAAAAAGAGAAAAAAAAACGGGGAGAGAATAAAAAAATATGAAGGCCATTAAAAAGCGCCCGGGGACATTGTCGTCGGCAAGGATTTGGTGATAGCCAGACATCACAATGGGCTGTAGCTGCGTCCAGCTCTTTTTATGTCCCGCCTCAGCCTTATTCCAACATAATTTTTAACTTAAAGCTGCGCCGTTTAAATAATGGGCTGTTGTGAGTGGAAGTACGTTGGGCTGGTCTGTGTGTGGGGTGGGGATACAATGGCGGCGTAAGGGCGGGGATGGATTGATTTTTTTTCTCCACCTGAGGAGTACGCCTATAAATCGTGAGAAATCAGATAGACTGATATTCTCAAAGTGACATGGGTTTGAGAGAATGAGGGGAAAAAAGTGGCAGTGGCATCGATGATCAACGCGCGTGCTTCGTACCGCTGCTCACGTCGTGTTTGGTGCGGGGGGGGGGGTGCAGTCGTACTGTTTGGGGTTTTCACGTGTGAAAACTTTCAGTTAAGATTCCCATGGTCACAACCTTGACTCAGAGAGCATGCAACCAAAACCTCTTAGGTATTTGTTCTCAAACAGTAATTAAGTGCGTTTAAAAAAAAAAATTCTGTTCTTTAATTTTATTATTTATTTAACTTTATATATGGTATCAATGGAAACTTTTATTGACATTCACACTTTAGAAACAATGATATTGTTGAGTTTTTTTGACAATATCATACAAATTATGTGAAAAAAATAATTTTATGTTAATTTAATTTCTTTAAAATATTGTTCATATTGAGTAATGGTAGAAAAAAGTGATTTTTATGTCATTTAAAAAACGCTTGAATTACATTCCGAAATCAAACCTACCAAGTGCAGGGTAAAATGGCTAGTCATTGAAATTTAAGCAGGTTCTTTTGCAAAATTAAACTGAGCTTTTAAAAGGTATAAGAAAAGCGAAAATTTTATGCAAATAAAAGAACACATTTTAATCTTACGTAATAAACGATTTTTAGGTGTATATCTTTCAATTAATATCTTGATATGTAGAAATGAAGCTAAAAAAATTATAATATATTTAAAAATAAATGATCTACCCTACAACTTGAAACAAACAAGGCGGAGAAAAAAATAACAATATGTACAAGTCACTGACAAATAGAAAGCTAAGAAATATAGATCTACAGCTTTGTAATATATGTATTTGGTTCATGCAATATGGAGCCAACGTAAAATAGATCTATGCTTTTTTATTGCGCTATTAAATGTATAGCTAGATTTGATATTCTCTAAAACACATTTTAGTTGTTACAGTTAAAGAGAATAGAGACATGACGTTGGGAATGTTTATTACAATCCATTGTTGTTATATCCATTTACTCCAAGGCTACAGACTTTCATAGTTTCATCCACTCTGCTACAAGACTACAGACCTATATAGTTTCATGCATGCTGCAGTTTTCAACGCCTCCTGATATATAAAAAAACGAACTTTAAAATATTTTTTTTACTGGAAGTGAGAGGACTTTGCAGTGAAGACGAAGATATGAGGGCGGGGTAGGGTGGCAGTGGTAAAGGTGGGTTTTATTTTGAAGAAATTCATAGAACGAGGCAATTAGAAAATCAGCTGTCACTCAAATTTAAGTTGTCACACTAATGGTCCTTTTAGAATAAGAATTTTTGAAATTGGTTTAGTGAAATTCATTCTGTAAGGTCTCCTCTCCTATGGCATTCTTAAATATTGATCAGTTCTAATCGACCTGTAACCTATCAGATCTTTAAAAGAACTCGCATATTATAAGGTTATGCTTTTGGGGATTATACATACGAAGACGCAAGCAGACATATCAATTTCAGACATGTTGCCGTAAGTCAACACAAGAGCACAGAGAATGGCACGAGCGTAGACACGTTAAAACATGGTTGTTTTTAACGTTACTACTCACGCGTACACACATACATAAGTACACTTACAACGGCACGAGGATGAGACGGACAGGGAAACAAAGAGAACTAGAAACAAGCACACGATAAATACATACACAAACAACAACACATTTTTCAAGCAACAAAAACGAAGCAATGCATAACAACAACGAATTACCAACAAAATGACACAAAGAAATAACAAGCACAAAAAGAGGGTACGAGAAATTCCCGTCACATTAAATCACCAGGCTCCATCAAGCGACACACGGCGTGCTTATCTGCGGATAGGGAAGAACACAGTGGGGTGGATGGACGAAGGCAGCGGCCACCAAGGCAGTTTGACATCCTCCAGGTATTGATCGAGCCAGTTTAGCGGGGGCACGTCAGTCTAATGTGGGGGACAACACAATAGGGTCACGGGACAATAGCCGGGTCGGGGCCTCGTTTCGGAGAACCTTTTGACTCCAAACTTGATGTTTCCTATCAAACATGGTGCTCAGGTACGTTTACAGGTACTGAGAGCAAGTTCAAGAAATGTTGGATGTTGACGGACTAAGGTCACGTGACCGGGTTTATAGGACTGGTTCTCAGGACAGGGTTTATAGGACTGGGTCACAGGACCGAGTTTATAGGACTGGGTCACAGGACCGGGTTTATAGGACTGGGTCACAGGACTGGGTCACAGAACCAAGTTTATAGGACTGGGTCACAGGACTGGGTCACAGGACCGAGTTTATAAGACTGGGTCACAGGACCGGGTCATAGGACAGAGCTACATGACAAGGTTACAGGACTGGGTTACAGGATCGGGTTAAAGGACCGGGTTACAGGACCGGGTTACAAGACCGGGTTACAGGACCGGGTTAAAGGACCATGTTACAGGAACGGGTTACAGGATCGGGTCAAGGACATGTTCACATGACCGGATCACAGGACCAGAATAAAGGTAGGGACAAGGGTAAAGACTTATAAGAGATATTTCAGAGTTCAGAGAATAATTTCACTGGTTCATTAGGGACCGATTTTTATTTTATTTTATTTCTTATATTATTAATTTTGCTTTTAGAAATGTGAATATTTTTGTTTTGAAAATCTAAGGTCTTGAAAGATTATATTATTGTGACAAAGGGTGGGTTGGGGTGATTACGGAAAAATAAGCTTTAACTGAATTGGACAACAGGAAGTAGGCAGAGGTCAAGGCGGAAGACTTCCCAACAAGCAGGCCACCAAAGTCATTAGCCAAATATACTTCTCTGTGTAAAATTTTACTCAGTCAATATCTTTTAAATTGACCTTAAAACCCAGTTACTGTACCTCAGAGATATTACAGTCTGTATGAATCAGAGCAAATAATTTTATACCGCTGAGTTGTTTTTTCTCTCTATCATTTTTACTATTTTGACCTTTTCTTTAATTTTCTATTTGCCCTGACATTTTAATTAAATGTGTTTGAAATAGTATGCACAGAGATTGAAGCGGAATTATTTCCAAAGTAAAATTTGAGGTTATGAGTAAATGTATCACTTCCAGGATTCCCATCTGTTCGAGATTTAACAAAAACCTTAACTGCTAAAGACAATGTTCGAAGAGGAAAGATTTAAAAAAAAGAACATCGATTATTTTGCATTAATATTTTTTCATGTTACACTTTTAAAAGACATTTTCCCTTAAAATCTTTAACATACCCTTGGCCCTTTTCGTGAACTAAATCGTTGCGAGCTTTCAAAAGCTGAAGTTTCTTTTAAATTTGAATTCTATGTCCTTACTTAGACTAATGAGGTTTTAATGAAGCTCTATTTCTATACCATCTTGTTTTAGCGTCTTAATTAAAAAATCAATATCGCTATAAAAAATAATAGTCCCCCCCCCTGTAAATTAACCGACTGCATCTGTAACATGTGAACAGTTCTAGCACTAAGTGAGGTTGTTGAGAACAATTAAGCTGTGGTATCAAGCAATTACCAAAGTCATCGAAAAGTTTACCTATTTAACTCTTCCCTTTACTCTTCTATATAAATATTAAACCATCATTAAATATTTAACAGTGTCTAAGGTGGTGATATCTCTAGCCAAACATCATCTGTGAAAATATCCACAAACATTGTGTTCTATTCTAGTAGCCAATATTTTATTTGACCTAAATGGAATCTCAAATCTCCACACCTCAAGAGCTTTAGTTAAGTCCTAACCAAGTTCAAAAGTTGACTAGAATGAAAGAATCCCACCCAAACCCCATCTCCTCACCACTCCTAACACTTTTTGTTTTACTCTTATCAAGTCACTCGGAAAACTCGGCAAGATTACAACAACAAAAGGAACTAACACCAAAGTTTTGATCTCGTAGGATCCACGAGTTTAAGTAGAGCTAAATTAGTCCCAAATGGACCCCATTTCTGTGTAGGCCAGGGACAGATGACGGACTCTCTCCTCGGTGCTTTGTCCGGTTAATTTCACTCCGTCGGGCGTCCCATTGAACCATAATCAACCTTCCTGCATTTTATGGGATGAGCGAAGGAAATGAAAACATTTCCCCCATCATCCCAGGAATAACACGGCATTAGCGGCAGAAGACTTGTTAATTTGTTGATACAGCGAGGCCGAGACTGATAGGAGGTGGGCTGGGAAGGGGGGCACCGCCACGAACCACAGGATTTGTTTATGGAGAAAGATAGTCGGTGATTGCCGGTGATAGTCGGTGATTGTCGGTAGTTATGTTTCTTAATTGTTTGAGCAAATTAGCTGAGAGGAAAGTGTGGACAAAATGATGAGGTCACGTCAATGTTGATACCTGGCAGTGCTCGATGGTTGCGTGGGGACAAAAGAATCTCGAGCTTTTGTCAGAGAAATATTGAGAAAAAGTATCCCTTGGTCAGTGCGGCATTTCAATTGGAGAAACGCTCCAGTGGTTCTAACATTAAGTTGAGCCTTCACCTCCACATATCATTTAGGTTAAAAAAACAAAACAACAACAACAACAAAGAAAGAAATTATTGTTAGGTATTTTTAACCTAAAATCATGTTGACAAGATTCAAGGTTTAAATTAATCCTTGTTCGTGTCATAAAACATAAAGCCATTTGTTGTTGAAAGTTACCATAAGCCATTTGTTGTTGAAAGTTACCATAAGCCATTTGTTGTTGATAGTTACCATAAAGCCATTTGTTGTTGAAAGTTACCATAAAGCCATTTGTTGTTGAAAGTTACCATAAAGCCATTTGTTGTTGAAAGTTACCATAAAACCATTTGTTGTTGAAAGTTACCTTTGCTGTTGTTTAAGAAAGAAGTTTTACCATCTTACTTTAAAAAAAGGTAGCAATTACTTGCTCGTCAGGACGACCGAATATATGGCTCTATAATTCCTCGTACAATTCCGGCAAGGGTAAGAAATCAGGTTTGTAGAATTGAATAGTTACAAGTATTCCCTGCCCCTTGTCATGAACGTCCGATTCTATCTGTGCATTCAAACTATCTGACACTCTAAAACATATCACTAAACCTTACCCACACCCTAAAATATATCACTAAACATAACCCAAACCCTAAAAACTATAACTAGACCTAACCCAAACCCTAAAACCAATCACTAAACCTACCTCTAACCCTAAATATATCCTTAAACCTAAAATGTTATTCTGTGAAGACAAACCATTAAAAAAAAATCTTATTCATATTCAATTCATGTTGTAAAAAAAAGACCCTAATGAGGATCGAACCTCGGACCTCCGTTTCAGCCAACGATCGTACGTACTATCAATGCGACCATGAACACCACCAAGATTTTTTAAAACTTATTTTAAAAAAGTTTCAAAGAATAGCGATACCTGGAATTAGACGAGGGAGTATAGATCTGTAGATTCGGTCGTTCTGACGACCGAGTTATCACTGCCTTAACTAAAAGATTTAGGCCGGAATACATGAACTGTTGCAGTGGCGTATCTAGGAATGTGTAGGGGTTTCGGGGCCCGGGGGGCATAGCCTATTTGTGGGCCGCAAATATATGGTGCTGGCATATTTTTTAATTAAAAATGTTCGGACACTAATTTGGGTACCCCCTCTAGTGGGAGCCCGGGGGACTTTCGAATTTCGTCCCCCTCCCATAGCCACGCCACTAAACTGTAGGCTTGTATATTGCTTATTCACACTCGGAATGTGTTCTAAATGAATATTTCTAATTTAGTAACTTCTTATCAAAGACAAAAAAATTCAAACCTTTAAGCGAATTGGAAGCTTAAATATTTAGAAACGGTGATAAAGAAATTTAAAGGCATTTTTTAAAAAGAATTTAAATGGCGTTTAACAAAATAAATAAATATTTCCTGAAATTCGCTCGATATTCTCATAACTGATTTGACGATTTCAGCAACAAACATTCTTGTTTGTTGCGTTACGTCTAATCCTAGATCCGATCCCCAAAATTTACAGCTGCCCCTATAGACGAGTGGAGAAAATGTTTTGATTTAGTTCATCCCACAGAAAAGTTAAATGATTATAACTTATAATTTGATAGTAATAACCTAAGACGTATCAAGCCGCAAGAGGATATTCATCAAATGACGTAAAATTACCAAAATTCATTTAGACTTAACACATTACATTTTATTGTCATTAAAATGCCTTGAATTAAAAAAGGTTTTCATCCCTGATCTTGCAAAGTATTATACACAACAAGGGTAAAATATCCAATAAAATAAATCACAAACACCAGAGCCCTACTAAAAATATTATCACAATCATTCAACAGTCACCACATGCATTTTCCTACCAACAATCGGACCATCTCTTTGGAGTTCTTCAATCGGTTCCACGGTATCGCTGCCCCACAATCTTCCCATAGCCATGTATGTTGCCACAATCAGACCAACACAATCAGGGACGCACGAAGCATATTGTAAAAAAAAAAATCTCTGGTCCTCGATCAAAGACCAGGGCATTCAACACGGCAGTGTCGCTTACACCAACAGGAAGTGACGTCATCAATACATTAGGGCTTGTTTCTCCTTTACAAGGGTGTGCTGGCTCGCGACCGGAAGAGGGTCCTCACTACGACTTCCGCTCACGGAATGCAGCTCTTGCGCATGGCCGGAAGTCACCGGGGACGCCAGTGGAAGCCTATTTTCTTACGCTCTCTTATCCTCATTGTCAAATAATGTACAACCCCGAACCTCAGCCCTGCTCCCAAACTTTGCCGGATCTTTCCAACGTATCACAGAACTTTGGCCGAGTCTTTTATTCAATAATGAAATCCATTTTAAAAGAAAATATTGGGCTATATAGCTAATAAATCTTCAACGAAATTTTAGAAGATTTAGTTATTTAAATTGATGTGGATAATGCGACTCCTCTCGATGTTCGTTCTCTCGTTAGCCATAACAAACTAACAGGTACACATCTAAACAAGAAAATTAATTCATGGTTTATGCGTTCCACTTTTTCAAAAATTTAGGTTATGTCAATGTAACCTCTTAGAAATGTTGACAGGTATCTTGCAAAGGTATTTTAATTTTGCATGAGTCATTCGACTGTTTAAAGAAATTTTGCCTTGAAGTTATAAGCATACGATGATTTATTAAAATGTAATTAAATGATTATGTGCTCAAAAAAAAAAAAAAAAAAAAAAACCACACGCAATGACAACAAACAAACAAACAAACAAACAAAATAACTATTTGAACCAGCTTTCTGCCGTCAATAGGCTTGTAGATGAATGAGTGAGCCTTACAAAACGTAACAAAACGGCGAACGTTTCTGCAAAGAGCCTTCCCTAACGAAAAATTTTACACAATTAAAATGAATATAAAAATTAAAATAATAATAATTTTAAAAAAACTAAAAAGAAAGTTTTGGACTATAAATTCCTTATATATTAGAACCATTAATCCTACATGTGGAAGTGGTTCAACAGCCCCGAGCCTGCGTTTCCCGGAAAATCCCCTCAGCTCTCTGGCCCCCTAGGGGACGTAAAAGCTGACCCCCCCCCCGGAGCAGTTGCATCTAGAAGCGGCCACCTGGGCGTCCATGACACTAGGTCGAAAACGCCTCCAACTATGTTGACCTCCCGTGGGAGGGGTTGATCTTTCCCTACTTCGACTCGCTATCACTTCGGTGCCACCCCAGCAAAGCTTACGAGTCTCAATGCTTAGGACCGCTGCAGTGCGGGGATCACCACTGACCTACCTAGGGTGTAGCCCCCATTGGAAGGTTTCCTCAGAGCTGGCATCCGATGCATTCCTAGCGGTTCCTTTTGCTAATCCGCACTGGCGCTCCTGGCCCTGAAGTGGTGCCACTAATTGGCGTTGCTAGTTAATTGAGGGATTTTTTAAAAAACCCGCAAAAACAAAGTTTTTATTTTTTATATTTTTTTTTACTTTAAATCCCTTATATATGAGACAGAACTAAAAGTATTGTTTACATTCAAAAACAAACATTTACAGACTGATAGTGTTTTAACTCCAAAATGCTCTAACATTGTGGACGAGTGGGGGTGAGGGGTGGTCACCGATAGTTGGAGTGAACTCAGCAAACACGTGGATGTCAACAACAACAAACGGCTACCGTACATTTATATAGAGATAAACTAAAAGTGCATTAATTTTATTACGACACATTCGATCTGAAATTTTGATACAATGCATTGTTAGGTGAAACGAGTCTATGTGCAAAATTTCAGCTCGATAACATGATGGCAAGTGGGTCATTTTTTACTTTTGTTTTTCCGTCGGCTCGACGGACGGACGGACCAAGAGACGTCGGGGTCGTTAATATAAGGGATTTAAAAATTAAGAGTAAATGAGAGCAATTACCAGACACTTGGCTTACAGAAAATTTGATTCAAGTTTCATTGTGACCTGACATCTTGATCAGCACTGCTATTGGGTTCTCGCCTTACATTCAGTCTATGTACCGACAATTCACTTTTTAAATTCCATCTAATAATTCTCTAGATATCGTGTCTGTCATAGTCAGAGACAAACATGCTAGGAAAAAACTAGACACGAGCACTTTTGGGGCCTTCTGTTTTGTTTTATGACTGTGTCAATATTAAGACACTGCTTAAGAAGGGGTGAAGCAATTTTTTTAAAAAATTCTTGGACATGCAGCAAGTGTGTGGTGGCTGTTGGGTTCTTAAATAGTATTTATTTAGTTGATTTAACGATGAGAAGCTTAAGCAAAGCTAATAAATTTTTTACTGGCTCACTACTAGCTCCAATTAATTTTATCTAGGACAACAATAAGATTAAATACTTATTTATGATCGTTAGGCTCAACTAAGCAGTGACAATCCGGCCGTCTGGAAATGGTAGAAATGAGCGATATTTTTATTTTAAGTACGCGGTAAAAGTATGCGTCACGTATTTAAGGGAAAAGTGTGCAAGTATCACACTGTGAAATGTTATATTCATACTATGAGACAAATTGTGTTTTTTCTCTTATCAATATATTTGAGTTTTTAATATGAGCCAACTTATGTATTTATCAACTAAAGCAAAATTTTCCTTTTCTTGAAACACGTTGTGTATTCGTCAACTTTGGGTATCTTCCCTTTGTCTCATAGCACTTTATATACGTCGGATAGTTTCGGGGGCTGAAAGTTTTCTAATCGTCACCTGACACTCTGCCTGTCATGAACTACTATTACATCTATACAATACACTTATTACACTTTTTTTTACCAGTGATTATGTATGCATTATTTTAGAGATATCCATATATCGATGTGTATAAATCTGATTGCGTACGCAGAGCTTTGTAAGCGTGAACATAATATAATTTTTATTAAAACAGAGGGCTAAGTTATTATGTTATAAAAAAGATTATAATTTATATGGTTATAAATATGATAGTCTTATATTTCCTAACTAAAATATAATACTTATATTTCCTAACTAAAATATAATAGTCTTCTTAGATATTGCTATGATCCGATCGTCTTAGTCGCCATTAAAAGTAATGGAGATAAAAGAAGAGCTTTTCGACGTCAAGAAAGGTCATTAATTTTCTTCCTTCGGAGATAACAGTTATGCGCTGGGACTCCTTAACCACATTTCCCACAAGAGGGCGCGCGGTGATCAATCACGTGATGGGGCAGGCGTGACCCGATTGGACAGCTCAATAGGGTGCTGATCTCTAGATTCCAATAAGAGCCGCCATTTTGCCTTTAGCTGACCCGTCAACCAATTTATCCCCCCTCCCCCGGGTCGCCATTTGATAGCTATGATTACATTTGTTACAGATTGTCGTCTGCTGACATGTCTGAGCACAGACCACCACTTTTGGCGAGATAGTTGGAGATCATTTGTGTGGATCTTTAGTTTGTACCTACATCACATTTTAGAGATATTCTGGTGGCACCGAAAGTGATCTTGTACATGATGGAGATTTCCTAAGCGAAATATTTAGTACCGAATAGCAAAGAAGTAATGAGTTTTAATTAGGGCATTTATCGATTAATTTAAATTTAATAGTTAACTTTTGAAAAAGTACCGAATAAGTAGTCGATAATTTTGATTAAATCTAAAAGTAAGATGTATGGCGTTAATAAACTGAAAATTTAAAGGGAAGTAACAAAAACAGGCAATGAAATTTTTTAAAATTTGAATATAGATCTAAGTATTTCAATATAATGTCAATGAATTTAAATTTCGTTATTGTTAATTAAGTAAAAATAATGTTTAATTTTTCGTTATTATTTTCCTTAATGAAAGAGCTTATTTAAAAGTTTACACTTTAAAAAATCTTTTTTTTTTAAATGGCGAAGTTTGTACGTAAAAAAAAAAAGCAAACTATTATTAATTATATTATTAATCATTTATTACTACATCGTAGTAATTAATTAAAACATTTTCTTTAATTTTAATCGTTTTTTATCGATTAAAATAATTTTAATCGATACGTTTTGTTACCGATTAATGGAGAAATTAATCGTTATTTTCTGCTGCCCTACTTTTAATAAAAATAGAGCTTATCGATCAGTAAAAAATTATAGTTTAGAAAGATGTTTAACTTGTTGGTCTAAACCTACACAAATGTTTGACTTGAATTTAGAACATAAGTATCTCTTCTATTCTCATAGAACAATACCACCAGCCACCAATCTATACCAAGAGCTCCGTGAATATTAATTGTCAACTTAAAGGCTAAAAAGTGCAAGGACATTAAAAATGGTTTTGATGTGTATAAATTAAGAAATATATATTTTTAATCAAGTACATAAACATGGACATAATACGGCAAGGCTTCTATCTTTGTTCACTTGTTTCTTAAAATACCCCCTCTCCCCCCCCCACACACACACAATGCCATGCAAAATAAACTGGATACTCATTCTCTGCCCTGAACTGACCATCCGGTATTCAATCTGATGTACCTCTGGTTGCTGTCTTTTGTCCTGCGAGCATCAGTGATGTGTCCCATGGGCTGATGGACAGTTTTGACCTTTCAGACTTCTTCCGCATTACCATTTCTCTCTGAGCCCCATGGTAGTCATGCACTACGGTAGAAATCATGGCATGCATATAGTGAAAAGCACTTTGTTTTTTTAATGTTAAATGAGGATATCAGCTAGTATGAGCAATGTGCACTTTAAAATTCATACCCCCAAACCCGCAAAACGTTTTCTGTCTTAATCTGATTGCCGATGACTTCTTACAAGCTTGATCTAATTGTTCTAATTCCAAGAATAATCTCGATGGGTAAGTAAAGGCGAACCTTTAACAGCATCAGGCCTCAAGATGATGATGCTTCATCTCTAACAAGACCAACACACTAACAAGACAGAGCCTCTTACAATATCGAGCCCCTAACAAGACTTGGTCTCTAACCAAATCAGGAATCTAACAAGACAGAGCCTCTAACAAGACCGAGCCTCTAACAAGACCGAGCCTCTAACAAGACCGAGCCTCTAACAAGACCGAGCCTCTAACAAGACAGAGCCTCTAACAAAACCAAACCTCTAACAAGACACAACCCTTAACAAGACCAAACCTCTAACAAGACACAACCCTTAACAAGACCAAACCTCTAACAAGACACAACCATTAACAAGTCCAAACCTCTAACAAGACCGAGCCCCTAACAAGCGTATGAACACTTAAAAGCCCAAAGCTCCAAAAAGAATTCAGACACATATTTAAATGTGTCCGAGTCTCCGAAATGCTATAAGTTGGGCTCAAAGAAGAGTGAGGCCCAATTTGGGACCAAGAATAATTCATTGACAGTGCTCCAAAATTCCTCATTTGACTCTTTTTTATATTTAAATTTTTTAAACAAAATATTATTTTTGTTTGTATGAGTGGGCTTTAATAGACTGAGGTTACATGATTTGGAATTAATAGAGTGAGGTTTTCACGCGAGGAGGCTTGATAGGTGTGTGTTTTATGTATTGAGGTTTTATGAGTAGAGGTTTTATGAGTGGAGGTTTTATGAGTGGAGCTTTTATGAGTGGAGGTTTTATGAGTGGAGGTTTATGAGTGGAGGTTTATGAGTGGAGGTTTATGAGTGGAGGTTTTATCAGTGGAGGTTTATGAGTGGAGGTTTATGAGTGGAGGTTTTATGAGTGGAGGTTTATGAGTGGAGGTTTATGAGTGGAGGTTTTATGAGTGGAGGTTTTATGAGAGGAGGTTTTATGAGTGGAGGTTTATGAGAGAAGTTATTACAGGTGAATGTTTTATTAGAAGATATTGATAGGAGGAAAGAATACAAACGACTTTTAATGTTTCTAGAAAGATTTCAATTTGTCTGTGGCATACTTACAACTTCGATCTGATATTACCTATTTAAAAATGTCTTTGATTCATGCCTGTACTTGAAGTCTTGCCTTATCTGCAGTGCGCTATGCGTGTCCTTAATGACATGTTGATAACTGAGGTTGTTGAAAAGTTAAAAACTTTATAAACGTTTTTGATTTCAAACGATAAATAAATTTTTAAAAAATGCAACTGGAGAATGCACCAAGGCTATCACTATGGCGAAGTATAAGAATATCACAAAATACACATCATATAGCATCATAACAACTATTAAAAAAGAAGACATAGTCTATATGTGATATCTATATTCATTTCTAGCATTAAAATTATAATTTAACATAAAATAATTTAATCAACATTTTTTTAGAAATTGTCTCCAAAATGAATAAAGATTATCTCTGCATACAGAAACAGAAATGAAAGGAAAGGAAGTATTAACAAGTGTAAGAAGTTGACTGATTTAAATTGCTCTTAAAATCATTAGAAGAACGGGAAAAAAAGTAAATGCTATTTCAAATATTTTTTTAAATTGACAGTTTAAAAATAATGTAGTAGGAATAACAAGACAATAACAAACTAGACATTCTGTAAGTACGGGAGTACAGGACATTCTTTAAGTACGGGGGTACAGGACATTCTTTAAGTACGGGAGTACAGGACATTCTTTAAGTACGGGAGTACAGGACATTCTTTAAGTACGGGAGTACAGGACATTCTTTAAGTACGGGAGTTTAAAGGGAGTAGGGAAAATATAGTAACTGGTAACCATGGCCTGCAGAAGTGTCGTTTTTTTTTTTTGTAATGGCTTTTGTTAGGCGATGTTTGAAACTGAAACGCCAACAGCAAAGAACAGACCACACAACACAGATCACACAACACACATCACACAACACAGATCACACAACACACATCACACAACACACATCACACAACACACATCACACAACACACATCACACAACACAGATCACACAACACACATCACACAACACACATCACACATCACACAACACACAACACACATCACACAACACACATCACACAACACACATCACACAACACACATCACTAAAACAAACAAGCCGGTCCGACGTTCATCTCATCAACCGCTTCTGAAAACCGTCGGCTCTGATGGTTCAAGTTGTGTTTTGTTTCGCTTCATCAAGATTTCTGCTCTCGCTCTCTCTCTCTCGCTCCCTTTTTTTTCTTTGCTTTATTACTATTATGAATATTTTCTCTTTTGCCCACGGTCGTATTTTTCTAGTGTCCAGCATCAGATTTCCTGACTTAAGACCTCAATCGTCCTGCCAACCGTCTCGCAAGTGCCGAGATCGCCACTCAGAGCCTCGTTTTGATGAGATTTTATTGAGACCGGGACTCGCCGTGAAAACAATGCCATTATGCACACCCAGGCCAAAGACCCTAGCGCGTTAACAAGGGGGGGGGGGCTGCATATTGCCGGCGACTATTATTTTGTTGGTACGGGGGGGGGGGACAAGAGCCTGGAAAGACCCTGGTAACGGATTGTCCAACGCGCGTGGCAGTTTTTTCATGAGGGGCTCAGCCCGACGTGGCCGGAGTTTTGTCAAGAAAATTGTATTGTCATCCCCCGGCTGGGAATCCAATTAACCAGGTGTGAACTGTTAACTACGGGCTTCGCGGTACAATTATTGACGTCACCCAAGGCCGAGATGACGACGGTTCGTGTTTTTGTTTTACACGGTACACAAAAGTTTAATATCACTCACTTTCTATCTTTTTCTCCCACAATCCAGTGGGAACTAAGAATATGCTTAAATGAAGATCACGCAGTCCAACAATAATTTATTTACGTCTAGTATTATGCAAACGGTTAAGGACAAAGAAGTTCATGGTTTATTTTTATACGTGTGAATTCTTTTTTTTCCCACCTCGTTAAAGAATGGCTTTCAAAACTCAAAATAATTATTTTCAAAGAAAATTTTCCGGACTAAGACGCTGCCATTTCTAGGACCGATAACCGTAGCTTATATACGTCGTCCTTGACATTATCTTATTTTTATTTAATTATGAATGTTTTGTATTGAAGGTACGTATCCAGGATTTTTTTTAATGTGAGCTTAACAATAGACTCGGTTACTGCTCCACTTTTAAGTTATATTATGAAAGTAATAATTATTATTATTCTCTTTACTTTCTATAAAAAGTTCACATTTCTTTAAAATTCTGCAACGTCATTTATGTTGAAAATATCTGAAACAAAACTCACAAGTAAAAAGCTTTTTAAAAAATTATTTCCAATTTTTCCTCTCAAAATTATTGTCTTCTTGCATCGTTATCAGTTTGTACAAATATTTCTTTACTGCTGTCTGTGTCACAATATGTACTGGAGTGCTAAACATGATATAAGATGTGTAGTAGAAAACATGGAATTTATATATCTTTGGGTGGGGAGGCGGGATAAATTACAAAAGAGCTTATCTTATTCCTACATTCTTCTCTCATTTCAATCCCTTTCTGTATCTCCCTCATCTTTACTTAAAAACGATCTCACCCAGGCACAGGGAGCATATTGGATCATTTTCAATAAATACGATTTTCGCCCAGTCACCACACAGTCAAAACACAAATGTCTTCAATGTGTATCAAAATCTCTACGTTGCGTTACGAAATGCAATATTTTATATAAATTAATGTCATCATTGTGTCATAAATGTCAAGAAAGGGTCACAAATGACCAGTCGAAATATCTCCAATTTTTCATCATATTTTAAAATGTATCAAAAGTTTTATTATAGTTACATAAACATCATGAATGTCAAGGGCGTGGTCAAATCAGAGGCGTCAGTAGGGTTGGTGTCAACCAGTGTGGTCCACACCCCCTAGTGACGCCACTTTGTCCAAATACCTTCGGTGTGTCACTCATATCATCAGCGAGTGGCAAACGTCATTAGAGTATAACAAAATAGCCCAAACGTCATTAGAGTATAACAAGTAAGCCCAAACGTCATTATAGTATAAAAAGATAACCCAAACGTCATTAAAGTATAACAAAATAGCCGAAACGTCATTAGAGTATAACAAAATAACCCAAATGTCATTAGTGTATAACTAAATAGCCCAAACGTCATTAGAGTATAACAAGTAAGCCCAAACGTCATTATAGTATAAAAAGATAACCCAAACGTCATTAAAGTATAACAAAACAGCCGAAACGTCATTAGAGTATAACAAAATAACCCAAATGTCATTATAGTATAAAAAGATAACCCAAACGTCATTAAAGTATAACAAAATAGCCGAAACGTCATTAGAGTATAACAAAATAGCCCAAATGTCATTAGTGTATAACTAAATAGCCCAAACGTCATTAGAGTATAACAAAATAGTCCAAATATCATTAGTGTGTTAAAAATACCATTTTATGGAACACATGCCACCAGTGTGTAACAAATGTGTGGTCAAAGACCGCCGTCTACGTCCGTTCCCCCGGGGGTCCGACCATGCCGTCGACAAAACCCCGGAACCTGTTCCAGCTGAAGCGGGTCGTCTGTTCACGACAAATTACTTCAGCTTTTGTTAGTCTTTTGTCCAGGACTTCCAGAAATTATAATTGGATTCCTGCACCACCTTGATATTGTTTGTTGTTATTCTAGAAAACGGATACATAGTTTTGGCCCCTTATATCGTTGAAAGTTTTTGGAAGTTATGGTGTGTTCACTTGTTCGAGAAAAGCTGATGGTCCATTGAAAATTAGTTTCATTCGTTACAATATTGACATTAATTTCAAAAAGATATAATCGATTGACTTTTTGTGTGTGGCCATAGTCTAGAATTATTTATAATTCATTTATCGATCTAAATTATACCAAATCATTACGTCGAACATAATTCATATTAGGTGGCGCATCAAGACTTTATGTTTACCCGATGGTTGTTTGAAGTGACCGGTCCAGTCTTCCCCAAGAATTCACACATATTCCT
Source organism: Radix auricularia (assembly GCA_002072015.1). Taxonomy (NCBI): domain Eukaryota; kingdom Metazoa; phylum Mollusca; class Gastropoda; family Lymnaeidae; genus Radix; species Radix auricularia. The sequence goes on from MUZC01003154.1 coordinate 704,442, forward strand.
GTTGGAACAGTCACAACTGGAAGTAATGAAACTTCTAATGTCAGGAGACCCTCTCCCCAACATTAGCACGGCAAAATTAATTATGAAGTGACCCCTACAGTTAGAACCCTTGACTAAAGTTCAATCTATTCCCCTTTCTTCCACTTTCTTCCGCCTCATCTCGCAGCAGTTCCCAAACTGTTTTAACGAAGCATTTGTTAACTGCAACATTGCTCATGGTCCCTCCACCATTGCAGTGGACAGCGGTGGCGACAGAGCGGATCTCACGGTCATGGCACGGTGAAAGTGTAACGGATGTCTCGAGACGTTAACAAGCTTGATGTGGTCACTAGCCACCAGGGGTCACCCCGTGGCAGCGAGTTATGTGTCCACACACCCTCGCCCCGACGCCGACCGTTAAGACCACTCAGTGCGACCAGCTGCCCGCAATATTAGCCGTAATTAGAGTCTTTACGAGTACGGACGTTTTCATTAAAGACAGCGTTGTGACCTTTGAAGTCCCTGGTCAAAGAACTTCTGGTTCCTGTTAGTAGCAGACCGCCATGAAGACCGAAGTGTCCACACGGCAATCGTTCACTAATTAAAAGGAAAAGAATTTTATGTGTTTTAATAAGATAAAACGATTTTTTTAAAAAGTTTAACGTTTTTAATTTTTTTTTACTTTAAAGTAAGCAAAAAAAAAATAAAAGTTCATCAGACTTAATCCCGTGGTCTATGTTTTGATACCTTAAGTTGTATTCATTCTGTCTTTACGGCACACAATTTCAACACCTCTCTATTTTTCCCCATTGCTATTATTCACTCCAATGGTCCGACTCTATACCTCTGTTATCTATCTATTCCTCATTGACCTCATCCAATACTAAAAGTGAAAGTTTCACAGCACGTTACCGAATCCCTCCCTCACTACTACCCGTCCCCATTCCCCTATGTTTTCAATAACTTTCCGTCACCACCATGCCCCCTACACCCCCCACAGGTCTCATCCCCCAAAAGCCCACAAGCCCATCCGATTAACTCGTTAGCCCGGCACCCCAACCCCATCATCACGATGACCCCACATTTATCCTAACACCCCCGAGGAGGTTTAATCCCCTTCCATTGATATTTCCAACTCTCCGGTCATGCTATCCAAATTAGGCGCAAAGATCGCTTTTTTTGGTTAAGAGTTGGGTTTGCGGGGGGGGGGTGAGTAGGGGGAGGCGAGAGAGGGGCGTGCAACGGGAAAACCCAGTAATGGCAATTTTTCTAAATTCAGATTAGAATACGAGCTGTGTAAAATAAGTTAGTTCTTGAAATTGTATTCGTCTATAAATGATATTACCTTCTTGCATTTGATTCCACAAGAAAGGTACGTCATTGACGTTTTTATAACGTTTGTTGTAAGCCTAATTTCTGATGTATTAAAAGGGTTTTCAAAACTCAAATTAGATATACATGTAGAAAAATGAGATTTTAACAAGTTCTTTTCTACATGACAAGATTGTAAGATTTTTAATATAAAACTTGGTTGTAACAGACACATTTTAAGAAATATATATACGAGCAACAAAGCCCGTCCAATGACGTTCCACCGTCGTTTCGGTGGCATGTTGTCTAGGAGTAAGAGTAGTGATTAGCAGGAGTGACACACTTCAAGATGGGGACACAGAACTAAATTATGAAAAACATACTGCACCAAAAAAAATTATAAATATGTAAATGAGATTTAATTTTTATCTTCACCAAACGTTACTTTTTATTATTATTATTTTTTGTATGCTGCTAATTGTACCTAAAACGTTTATCTAAGCTGATATTTGAATGCCAAAAGTTTCAAGTTGAAATTTTTGTATGAAATTGTCATCAAACCAGTTGTCACTGAGAGTATGTCTGACATTAGCCAGTATAACTGGCAAGAACCCTATTTTGGACGTTGCTCACTTGGCCTAACAAACAAGACAACTGGGAATCGTCCTTTTTCCCCTTATGCCTGGCTAGAAATAGCTCCAAGAGATCTCTTAATGACATGCTGACGTGTTGACAAGATGTCTGCCGACATTTCATGGAAACATATCGGTTGGCGTTTTTGTTGCCTGACGTGTCATCAAGTGATTTGTTTGGTTAATTTTCAAATCCAGGTCTTTCAATCACCGTCCAATTCGGCCTATACATTTCGCCCCCACTCTAACATTTGGCGGGGACCCCCTCCCACTCCGCGCCACCCAAGCCCCCACACCCGCACGCGGGTCTTTGTCAGGGCACGTGGTGTCATGGCGGCTAGGACAAAATTAACTCTTTCTGTCCCGGGGTTAACTTGCAATTATTGTAACCTTGATGCCGCTGGAGACCGATGCGTGGGGAAAGGTGTTTGGGGGGGGGGGGACGGTTCACTTCAGTCAGGTTCATTAGTACCCCGGGTCACATGTAGCTTGCAAGGCAAAGGGATCATTCGTAGAGCGAAAGCTGAGACGAAGAAGAGTTGGGTAACTTTGTAAAAGAGCATGTATTTTTTCTTGATAAAGATAACAGAAACCACGGAGAGCAATGCTGAATTCCAATGACAAATAAATACATTAAAATTTAAAAAAAAACATTTTGAGCAATTTAAAATTTTGAATAGTTTTTAAAGCTGCAAAATCTCGAATTTCTTCCCTTCATCTCAACTCAAAGTAAGGGACAAAACGAATTCCCCAAATTGTCGTTGGTTGTTTGCTGTAGTCCAACTTTGGATGTGATCGAGAATTGTATATGTATGGAGCTACCCTTCCCCATAACAACCCGTCTGAGCTTTAAGACTTTCACCACCATTCAATTTATTGAATTTAGGAATATATTCCTAGATCTGCTTTATTTTCGCGACATTACCGATAAATAAATAGGTTACAACTAACGGCAAAACTAAGTCAGGCAATCAGCATTCTCTTAGTATTAACTTCTCCTCTTTTTATAAAGTCATAAGAAATAGGAGTCGCATAAAGTTTTCAAATAAAAAAAAAAAAAAAAAAAACTTCAGAAGTATGGATGAGCGCTTTATAGCCAACAAAAATGACCTTTATTTAGAATTTAGAGGAGTGTTAATAAAATGTAATGATATAATTTTTTCTCATATAAATTCTCTACATACTTTTCCCACAAATGGAATTGATATTTTTTTAACGTTTTCCTATCCTTTACGTAAAGTTAAATAATCTAATTTACATATTACGCCCCAGTGCCCGGGTTAAAGCTTTTTTTTTTTGTTGTTGTGATTACGTTAACCAGGTGAGATTGTCCCCCTGTTGTCAAAACTGCGCCTTATCCCCCCTCTCCCAAACAGCTGAGGGGTTTTGAATATTAACTATAAAGTCTGAGCACAGACGTGTCTGTACCCGGAGTTAGCCGAATCGTCTTCGCCAGAACTCGGATAAATGTTTGTTTTTGTTGTTGTTGTTTTTTAATATTTACCAGGAGGCTACGGCGTGGAAGAGAGAAATGGATGTAGTAGAAAAATGGATATAGAAGAAAAATGGATATAGTAGAAAATGGATATAGTAGAAAAATGGATATAGAAGAAAAATGGATATAGAAGAAAAAGGGATATAGTCGAAAAATGGATATAGAAGAAAAATGGATATATTATAAAAATGGATATAGTATAAAAATGGATATAGTAGAAAAATGGATATTGTAGAAAAATGGATATAGTAGATAATGGGATATAGTAGAAAAAGGGATACAGTAAAAAAATGGATATAGTATAAAAATGGATATAGTAGAAAAATGGACATAGTAGAAAAATGGATATAGTAGAAAAATGGATATAGTAGAAAAATGGATATAGTAAATTGAGTTTTATAACATGTGGAGGGTAAAATAGTTTGTCGTGTAATTTCGTAACCAAATATTCTAAGCGATGTGTAACAGCTTAAAGAAAAATGTATGTGTGACATATAAAATAATAAAGGTTAGTTTTTAAATCTAGTTTTATTTAGTCTTTCATGGGGTCGAAAATGCTCTTTATAAAATCTGATCTTTCATACCCAGCACATCACAAAAAATAATAATTCATACTCAGCACATCCCCAACAAATAATATCTTTCATACCCAGCACATCCCCAACAAATATGATCTTTCATACCCAGCACATCCCCAACAAATATGATCTTTCAAACCCAGCACATCCCCAACAAATAATATATTTCATACCCAGCACATTCCCAACAAACATGAGCTTTCATACCCAGCACATCCCCAAACAATAATATATTTCATACCCAGAACATCCCCAACAAATATGATCTTTCATACCCAGTACATCCCCAACAAATATGATCTTTCATACCCAGCACATCCCCAACAAATATGATCTTTCATACCCAGCACATCCCCTACAAATATGATCTTTCATACCCAGCACATCCCCAACAAATAATATATTTCATACCCAGCACATCCCCTACAAATATGATCTTTAATACCCATCACATCCTCAACAAATATGATCTTTCATATCCAGCACATCCCCAACAAATATGATCTTTCATACTCAGCACATCCCCAACAAATAATATCTTTCATACCCAGCACATCCCCTACAAATATGATCTTTAATACCCATCACATCCTCAACAAATATGATCTTTCATATCCAGCACAGCCAAAAACATTTCGATCTTTCATACCCATCACATCCCAAACAAATATGATCTTTACCACCCATCACATCCCCTACATTTTGATCTTTCATACTCATCAGATCCCCAACAAACCGGATCTTTCATACCCATCACATCCCAACAAATATGATCTTTACCACCCATCACGTCCCCCACAAATTTGATTTTTCATACCCATCACATCTTTAACAAATCTGACACTGTCACTTTAAGATAATGTGAGCACTCTAAACACTGAATATTTTCTTCGGTCATCCACTCACCAGCTTCATGCGTAAGTCAAAGGTCATTTAAACATAACCCCATATCACGTGACTCTAATGCCATCGCTTTCAAAATTGGTCAATCTAGGCCAAGGGTTAACAATCAAAATATTTTTTCAGTACCGAAAGCTCGTTTTCATTTTTACTCCCACCACTTGTGAATCACGGAGATGTCCCGCCTTCCGCCCCGAGATCCCGTGGAGTGGCAGCAAATAAGAATCGATAAGCAAACAGAGGCAGAACGCATTCGGTAAACTGTGTTCCTCTGTTCGACGTAGAGGATTAGCCGGAACAATCCAAATGATCAACGCATAAGATCAAATATTTTCTTAAATAAAAATATTAAATGCACTAAGAACATGTTCACTTGATGAGATGACTTGCATTAAATCTTATGTGATTTTCCTGACTTTTAATTTTGACAAGCCTTCTAATTCCAGAAATGAACAAATACATTATCGAAGCGTTCGTCCAATGTCTGTTTAAACACATTTCTTGTAAAATCATCGTCTGCAATATCAACCTTTACTAAACCCTTCCTCCTGCCAATATCAACCTTTAATAAACCCTTCCTCCTGCCAATATCAACCTTTAATAAACCCTTCCTTCCTGCCAATATCAACCTTTAATAAACCCTTCCTTCCTGCCAATATCAACCTTTAATAAAACCTTCCTTCCTGCCAATATCAACCTTTAATAAACCCTTCTTCCTGCCAATATCAACCTTTAATAAACCCTTCCTTCTTGCCAATATCAACCTTTAATAAACCCTTCCTTCCTGCCAATATCAACCTTTAATAAACCCTTCCTTCCTGCCAATATCAACCTTTAATAAACCCTTCCTCCTGCCAATATCAACCTTTAATAAACCATTCCTTCCTGCCAATATCAACCTTTAATAAACCCTTCCTCCTGCCAATATCAACCTTTAATAAACCCTTCCTCCTGCCAATATCAACCTTTAATAAACCCTTTCTTCCTGCCAATATCAACCTTTAATAAACCCTTCCTTCCTGCCAATATCAACCTTTAATAAACCCTTCCTTCCTGCCAATGCAATGATAAATGTCAATGTTTATTTGAACGTAATATATTCCCGTTAGGAAATGTAGGTGTTGTGATAATCTCCATTTTAAAGTGTTTATTTCCTGATGTTTTTTTTCTCCACAGTGCCATACAGAAAATAGCACTTTTCAACCTAATGACTCTATCTCACAGGGACATTAGATTCCCACAGCCCACCCCACCAACTTAAACTTGTTTGTGTGTGAGTGGCGTATGGAAACACCTTTGAAAAGTTTTAGATGACGTTACACATGAGAAAGTGGACGTCACGTGATCAACATGTAACGCTGAGCGTAGGTAACAACAAATGATTTGTGGCACATTATATTGCCGTGACAGTTACGTTAATTAGCACCGAGACAGTCTGACATCTGCAATGTTATTAAACGACTTGACATTCAGTCATCTGAAACGTTATATAATACCGTGTCAATATGTCATCTGCAAAGTTATTTAACGCCGTGATGGTCTGTCATCTGCAATGATATATAATTCGGTGACAGTCTGTCATTTGCAACGTTATATAACGCCGTGACAGAATGAAATCGATTGTCGGATCAACATATCATAGTGGTAGATTTATATCCCGGGGGATTTCGATCATGTTGATGGAAATCCCCAAATTTTTAAATGGTGAAACCAGATTTTCTAACTTTTGATTGAGTTAAAATATAATCCGCTTTTATGTGAAACTAATCATTTTAAATTTAATTCTTTTCTAGTAACAACTATATTAAACATTAAATAATTCTAATGTCCCAGTCAAACTGTTAACCATATAAAAAGATTTGAATGCCCTGGGTATGTTATCTTTAAACTCCAGCTTGCAAGTACATCTGACATTTATCGGACATTGGATGACGGTTAAATTTAATGGAGTAATCATTGAGGTACATGATTAAAAATAAGTTATTAAAGTATCGTATTTCATAGTTTTTTAGGGCGGATAATCCACAGGCAAGACAAAGTCGTGTATTGACTATACTTGTTTTAACACAGTAGATAAATTTAGAGCTATGAAATTATTTTACCTGTAATTTGTTACTTAGTTTCTTTGTTTAGCACAAAGCATGGGTTCCCAACCTATTGGTCACGACCCCTTCGACGGGGCTTCACTGGGGTCACCAACTTATACAGAAAACTTTAAAAAAAAAAGAAACCTTCATAGTGAAATGTTTATTTAATTTTTATTGGTGTCTTGAAGCTGAAGCGTTGTAAATCATGTTTTTGAATTGAAATCAACTTGTCCCTGGAAGTGCAATGGAAACATGACCCTTTCGTATATTTTGAAGAAAAATCTTGATTGACACGAGTGGAATATCTATTAGATATTTTAGAAAATTGCATCAAGTTTAACCAAAGAGTGAAGGAATATGAATATTGTCACCTTTAACAATGATCTCGGCTCATTTGTTATCAGGGCTGCAAAGCTGGCTAATAATTATTTTAAAAAAACATCATCATGTTTGAGAAAAAACTGCCGTGTGGTGGAAGAATCAGAAAGTTAATTAAATGAAATTTAGAAAGAGGAAATTACTGGCAATCTTGAATCTCTTGAAATTGGACTTAAGTGTTACTTCATTCAGCTGAAAGAAAAAGAAGAAACCATTTTTACACAATTTCTTTCTCTAAAGAAAATATAAGTTTTTAGGATTCGAATTTGAACGTTTTTGTTATTAATTTTTGTTTTGTTTAATTCGCTTTTTGAAGACAAATAGTGAAGTGGTCGAGGGCTGAGGGTTTTCATTTCTTAATGCATCTTTAAATCCGAATAATTTTTTTAAAACACTAAATTATGTATTCTTTTAAAAAAAGATGCATCTATCATCATTAAGAAGGATTTGCTTGGTCGACAGGGTCAATTATCAACAATTTCATAGATTCGCTCAGAGAAATCCCATCATCTTCACTATAAAAAAATACGAGGTTTTCTTTCTTAGGCCAATCGTAAGCGTTCTGTCTGCCCAACTTCTCCATTATAGCAGCCCATCTCCAACGATCTATCTGGTTACCAGATCAGGCGTGAATGACCTCGACCACCCCAAGACAGGAAGTGGCCAATCCCAAAGCGCTGTACGCATGCTCAGACCCGGGAAGATGGATGTCATCCCCAAGGCGAGTGGAAAAGGGGCAGACAGAAACTTTGTGGATTGTGATGTGCTCTAACGAACAGATACTCCTAGTGATGGTTTTCAGAAACGGAAGTACACTGCTGTCGCTTGCATATTGCATCACTAAGTTATTGGTCTGTAACCTATGACGACGGGTGCTAATCAATAAATAAAATGATTCATTTTGTTTCAGTGCATATATATATATATATATATATATAAATATANTCGATTCATTTTAAATTAATCGTTAACTTTGGAAAAATTACCGAATAATTAATCGATAATTTTGATTAAAGCTAGAAATAAGATGTATGAAGTCATGAAACTGAAAATTTCAAGGGGAGTAACAAAAATAGGCATTTCACATGTTTTTTAATTTAGATATAAATGGTTCAATATAATGTCAATGAATTTGAATTTTGTTATTGTTAATTAAGTAAAACAATCGTTGATAGATATCATTTTCCTTATAAAATCGCTTATTTTCAAGTTTACACTTTAAACATCTTTTTATTAAATGGAGAAGTTTGTACGTAAAAAAGGCAACTATTTTTTTATTATTAATGATTGATTATTTAATGATAAATCAGTAATTACATTGAGAACATTTTCCATAATTTATATTTTAATGGATAAAAATCTGTACCGATTAATCGAGAAATTAATCGATAATTTCCGCAGCACTAATATATATATATATATATATATACCTTTCTATCTACCTTACTATCTACCTTTCTATCTACAATTTTTTTTTTTAATTTTCGATTTGAAGTAATAATTATATTAAAATATCGAACGAAAAATTTTTAATAATTTAAACCTCAACAATGTTAAGTCTTCATTTAGTTTACCACATGACTACATATTTATTTGAAATAACCTGTGCGCCACTCATTCTCTTCTACTGCCAGGACAAGGCTATGAACGAGGACCACGGCTGGGGGTTAGAGAAGATTTATTGAAGAACCCCGCCGTTCATTCACTCATCTATTCTCAATACTTAGCCCCCAGCCATAGATTCGGTGGGGACGAAGGGAGGGGAAGGGTGTCCAACAAACACACTCCAGCCAGGCGGCGTCAGGCAATTAATGGAAGGAAATGTTCGGCTCTGGAGGCAAACACGGTCTTATGCTCTCATATTTTCACGGGTGGGGCGCCGGGAGGGGCGCCGGGTGGAGTGAAAAACATTGATTTAAACAGGGGGATAGAGAGAATGAGAGAGAAAGAAATAGAGAGGGGGAGAGAGAGAGATAGAGAATGAGAGAGAGAGAGATATAGAGAGGACGAAGATGGATGTGAGAGACAGGATGGAGAGGGAAAGAGTGAGCCAAAGAAATAGAGGGGTGGAGGACAAAAAAGATAGAGAGAGAGATTGATTGAGGAGAGAAAAAGAATAAGAGAAAGAGAGACAGAAAATATTCCAATCGTGAGGACTCTGTAATTTAACCAAATTACACACAATAACACAATGAGTTATTAGAAATTTGTAAAGATGGCCATTGAATTTTCGAGTGTGTTTCTGTGTGTGTGTGTGTCCGAATGTGCGAGTGAAATGAGTACAAGATATAAGGTAGAGAGGTAGATTTAGAGTCTGAAGGAATATCTTGGAAAGGGCTAAAATTTATTTTTTAAAGGAAGATGTCATAGAATTTAAAAATGGAGGACCTACCTAATAAATGACAGAATTAACCATTACATACAATGTCAAGAAAACATGAAGAGATCACACAATAGTTTGCACAGTGAACATAAAAACATGGAAAAAAATGTAGTACTAGTGTCTATAACTATAAATGTTAGTCTAACAGCTACATCTTGAAAGGCTGACCACGAATCTTGCATTTCGGCTTCAAAATCAGCACCATACGAGCATAGCATGTTTATTTTTATAGCATGGTTAAACAATGGGGACTTGTAGAGGACCATTGTCAGCAGGACTTCTAAACAACAGAGCTTCAAAATTTTAAAGACGTTTTAGTCAGGGCATGAGAACTTCTAGCTTCTAAGGCGATAACATTATTTGTACTTATACAGCAGTAGGAGTTGTGTTAAATAAAACGTGTAAGAGCATCGTCCCTTCTACAGCAGCGACACCTCTAAAACTGTCGAACTGTCGGCCTACACAAACATCGAACGGACCAGGACTTGCAATAGTCGAGCCGAATCTCCGAAGTGGTAGACCTAACCAAACATCGAACGGCCCAAGCCTTGAGTCAATCGAGCAGAGAACTTAAATGGGAAAAATACGCGACCTCCCTTCTCTAAAAGCTAATTAAATCATGACGGAAGAAATGCGGGGGGAGGGTGCTGGGAGGGCGAATAACCCAGGAGCGGCGTCCGGGCGCCCCGCGCCATTACGAGATATATATCTGGCTCTCGGCAGGAAAACTTGGACAAGAGAAATAGCCAGCGATTAATTTTCTTTTCCCGTGATAGTCTTGAAAAGGCGAGTTTATCTCGGCCCGAGAAAATTGGATTTCTTCCTGAGTTTTTTCCTGGCCAAGTTGGCTTGTGTTTTATTTTGGGTGTTACAGTATTCCCTTTGGCCCGACACTTCCAGGCGATGTCCCAATCTCGAGAGGAAAGGGGGGAGAAAAGAAGAGGCTATTATGCGGACCGAAGGAAGTTGTATTTGAACTCGTGAAAATCGGTTGGTTTCTGCCGAGCATCTGGTGATGGTATCAGACGAGAGAATTTAAATTTGGAGGAAATGCTGGGGTGTGGGATGTTGCTAGTGCTATTTAATAATACGGACTCACTCGTCATTAGCTACTAGGAAGCTGGTTATTTTATAGTTATTGAATGATTGAAAGTTTCCAACGAATTATTATGACGCAATATTTTTGTAAACAAGAAATCAGTGTAAACTTGGGAAAATACTGGCCTATTTATTTACATTTTGACAGGAGATCGTTTGGTTAAACCTATTTTAAAAATTCAGAAAATCTTAGCTGCGATTGATGTTAAACATCCAAAATGGATTTCGAGTCCATGATACAAGCCCCGCCCCGCGTCATGGAAGGACGTCTAGAAAGAAACTTAGATTAAGATATATTTAAGTCTCGCTATTTCAGAGTTTGTGAACAAAATAAATAAAATCCGTTTGTTTTTTTCATAGGCCGTACCAGAACTCCAGGGTCCGGGGTGGAAGAGAAATAAAGAAAAAATTATATTTTTATTATTTGACATTGTCAACAAATGGGCTCAATTAATTATTTTACTGACAGTATTTTCAGCGTAAATGCACGAAGTCCTTACATTCTTCAATTTCTGTTAGCTTGTTTAACTTGCAAAGATGTTAAGGAATTAGGGCAACGCTCTGGGTAATAATATAACAATTTCACAAACAGCAGTAATTTTAATTTAGTTCTGAAACATCTGTTCTTGTTGTATCCGTTAACGACGGCGTCTAGTCGAAACGTTATCGTTTTGTTGCGCTATTCATTCTTTTTTCGAAATTTAACAAGTCATGTGTTACTTATAATCCCTTAAATTTTGGACTTGAATCAACTTAATATATAGTTTTTAAAAAAAGGTAGCCCCCAAGCAAACTACTAAATGACATTTATGTATCTAGTCAGAAACCATTAAAAATAAAAATGATTTTTAAAAAAATTGCAAGAAATAATAATTATTTTGACTTTATTTTCCACTGTTTGAAATGTTTCTTTTCCTCTCTCACCATTTTAATAATTAAGTAACAATATTTTAAACTATTGTCAAAGTTTAGGAAAAGTAAACACGTTTTCAAATCGCCATTACATGCCAGAGTATCACTGGGACTACGCTCAAGACATTCTTTTTGTCCAGGAGACTTTCGGTGGACAGGCGATGAGGTGGGCCGATCTCGCTACATTTAATGACCAGTCTATGACGTCGTATATAGGTTTAATGTTGTGCATGTGATTATGTTTAGGAAGATTGAGTTTGTCTTTTTCTCAAGCTGTTGGAAATGTTTTTTATTGCGCTATTTTAAGAGTACAAAATAATGTGTTTTTTTTTTAAATGTCAACATAATGTTGCTAAGGTGTCAAATTACATTTTGAGAGTTTACGAAATTTCACTGAGGTAAACAAATGTTTGGTCAGGTGTAAATAAGTTTTATGATTAAATAGACAAACTATTTTTTTTTAAAGGAAACACTCACTTCATATGGCGAAATGCAAATTAAAGAAGGTGAAGCCATGTGACGATAAGAGTCAGACTATACACACGACATGTGTGAGATTAATACCATCAAACTCTATGGAACTTAGGAATTGAAAATAGGCAAATAGTCTCACGAGTTAAGAACGTTAATAGCAAATAAATGTTCTCTTATTTATATTTATATATAGACATATACTTATATTCAGAGAGGGAGAGAGAGAGAGAGAGAGAGAGAGAGAGAGAGAGAGAGAGAGAGAGAGAGAGAGAGAGAGAGAGAGAGAGAGAGAGAGAGAGAGAGAGAGAGATATATGCTTAAAACAGAATTGGTGCAGTCAGTTTACAACATTTAACTATTATGGTACAGTCAGAATACAACATTAAACTATTATGGTAAAGTCAGATACAACATTAAACTATTATGGTACAGTCAGATTACAACATTTAACTATTATGGTACAGTCAGATACAACATTAAACTATTATGGTACAGTCAGATTACAACACTAAACTGTTATGGTACAGTCAGATTCAACATTAAACTATTATGGTACAGTCAGATTACAACATTAAACTATTATGGTACAGTCAGATTACAACTTTAAACTATTAAGGTACAGTCAGATTACAACATTAAACTAAAATGGCACAGTCAGATACGACATTAAACTTTTCAAAAATAAAAAAGAGAGTGAGTTTAAAATTAATCCGGTTTATTTTATTTTGAGTTATAATATTTTCTTTTTCATTGAAATAAATACCAAAAAGAAAATAATTTCATTCAGCGTTAAATATAACATATCGATACATAAAACTTTTTAAAAATATGAACAAAGACCAAAGAGCAACATTGACAATCATAGACACGGAAGCAGACATAAACCAGTGACTAAGAACTGAAGGGCAAATAGCTGTGTCGAAATAAGCCTGCAATATTTGTTCCCTGTATTCATGGACTTAAAGTTGAGCAATCAATACCCAAATATGTACAACAATATATAGAAAAGATGACAGACACGTTGATATTTGCAGGTGCATCCAGTGTCCTGTGCTGTTGATAGTTAACATATGCCCAAGGAAACTTTAGAGCTATGAAAACAAAAATTATACAACATTTTTGGAGTTTGGAATATCCGTAATTAGGTTTTGTTTTCAAAATTTCGTCAGTTTCAGATCAACATAATAATCATAATTTCAGATCAACAGCTCATGGAAATCCTATGGTAGACTTAGTGACACACCCAGCAACACTCAGAAATGTCACTCAATACATTTAAAACATTATATTTGGATACTCTTATTTTATTTATATGTGACCTTGAGGTGGTCGAGAGGTAGCGCTCTCGACTGTCATACTGATGGTCACGAGTTCGAATCCACACGAAGGTGAGGATTTGTTCTCGGGGCCTGAGGAGTCCCCGAGTCACCCAGCTCCGAATGGGCACCTAACTAGACAATAGTTAGGCGGCTGGGGTAATGCGTGGAAGCCCTATAGCCGTGGCCTGTGACCGCTGCATCACTTGCCAACAGATCATCTCTCATGGTCTGTGGACGCAATTATCTTCTGCATAGAAGGAGCGTCTGTATATAAGATAAGGTAAATCAACAACATGTCGGATACATAGAAGGCTAACTTTCATTTCTTCTAGCAGTTATATCCCCATTCTCTGTGTAAACTTCTGGACACATTGTAAACTAGAGTTGAGAAAATAAAGTGTCTGCAATCTGAACCAATTAATCCACTGTACTGTTGAAGTAACCAATTGAGCCACGAAGTTAAAGTGTGACTTGAATCCTCACCTTCCCCCAGAACTTTACTGTTGGCCAAAAGCATTATCTCCCTTCTGTTAAAAACTTAAATTAAAAAATATTTAAAGGAAAAAAAAAAGTATTTTTCGGGCGCGGACTACCCTTTCTATACAAAATGACTGCACATTTGGATTCCATTAGAAAGCACATTCATGAGATGTATTTAAGTTTGACAGTATTCTGATTAGAATCATGGATGTCCATGTCGTTAAAAGAAATCAATAATAAGCTATGATCAAAGCAGATAAAATACACGGAGATTCCATCCAATATAACACTTGTAGGAATACATTTTTAAACGCTTTATGGTTGCCCTTTTTAAAAACAAAATTCCCTACTTTTTGTTTTAAGGTTATGTTTATGGAAAAGTAGGATATTTTTAGTGTTCCACAACAATGAACTTTGTAAGTTTGTCAACACTTACTCGGGGTATTTAATATAACAATCAAAGTAATGTGCAATGACTTACTTCAGATAGAGCCACGTCACTTTTAATTAAAACCACTTCTATATTTGTTTTAGAATATGTATCAGCACACAAATTTTATTTAAATACAATATTTCCTCAATAAGTCTATGACCAGAGATCATTTTTTTTTTTACCATTACATGACATCAAGACTGGAGGTGTGTTCATTTGAAATGGCTACCTGTTCTTTTAACTTTCTTACCCCTACGACCTATCAATATTTCACGTTATCACTGAAAAGTTAAATCTACAGCCAAATTTCAACTTTACGTCCCAAGTTTAATGATTTCATAATCCTGATACTTGTCGGTTGAATTGTTTTAAAGAAAGTTAAACTGGAATTCATTTTCATAAACCTGAATAAAAACATATTTATTATGTCCCTTATGCAAGCCACAAACAATTTTTTTTTTTTTAAATTGAAGCGAAATTACATATTTCAACGTCATCAATAACACAAGCAACTGTTCACATCTTTCTTTGAAATGAAGACACTTTTTCCAATCATAGTTATTTTAATTTTCTTTATCTAGAATTATTGTTATTATATATATTATTGTTATAAATGAAATTATGTTTAATTTTTGAATTTATGACCGATGCTTCTGTTCAGTGTAAACCATTTCTTGTGACTTAATTACATGCCATTGACGGAACGAAAGTAATTATTTGATTCTCAAGTTCCCAACGATTACAAGAGATTTGAGGGCCGTGGGTTTATGTTTTAAATTAGCATTTGTTTTAAGTTGTTGTTTTTTTATAGTTGTGCAAATATTTGTTAAAATGTTTTTATTTACAAAGCATCTTTACAAATTTATATAATCACTGGAAAGGAAATGATCAGAATACAAGACATTATATTTCAAGCAAACATTTTTATATATATAATTTATAGTTTTATAAAAAAAAATTTGTTCAACGGTAGCACATCATTTAAACATCTTTTAGTACATCATTCAATAATCTTTTAGCACATCAATCAATCATCTTTTAGTACATCATTCAAATATCTTTTAGCAAATCATTGAAACATCGCTGAAGAGTTGGCACAATGGAGGAAACCTTACATCTGAGACAGTAAATTGATTAGTTCACCCGAGACAGCATGTCTTAAGACAGTCTGAGATTCACCTTTAAACTCGACAATTCCATTTCATTTAACTTCTTTCACAATTGGTCAGCTTTACTTGAGCATGAAGTCAAAGCGACTAATAAAAACGATTCTTTAAAATAAAATAAAAAATAATTAAAAACTTAAACAACCGGGTAACTTGGTTACAGCCGTCCGGAAGTGAGAAATACATTAGAAGTATGAGCGTCAGTGTAAACCAGAGGTTAGCTGTCGAGTTCTGGAGTCTGCTGACTCCCATGACGTGTAAAGTAAGGCAGCACCAGGTCACGTGATTTGAATTTTCTGTACGGACTGACCCCAGCGGAGACGCCGCGTCAGACTTAGACGGCTGGGCGTCAAGCTTCCCACCTGTCGTACGGGTAGTAGGGACCCAGAGGCGGCGCCATGTGTCCAGGGTGGGTAGGCATGGGATGGTTGGGAATGTTATGGTAGAGATTCGAGCCTGGACTCCCCGGCCAGTAGCCCGTATGTGAGGGGAACAAGCTGGGTGGCGCTGAGTTTGTGATAGGCGAATGGGGGTTCAAGTAGTTGAGCTTCTGGTTGTGGGGATGGTGGTGGTGGTGGTGATGGTACTGGTAGGATGACATCAGGAAGTCCTGCTGGTATTTGTACGCAGAAGGGTCCGTACTGGACGGCTGCATGGCCTGGGCGAGGCCGGCGAAGTCGAATTTGTAGGCGTATCGCTTGCCGTGGACTTTGGTCATGATGTTCTTGTCGTAGTAGTACCGCAGGGCGCGGCTCAGTTTGTCGTAGTTCATGTTGGGCTTGGACTTGCGCTCCCCCCACCTCCTGGCCACCTCGTCGGGGTCAACCAGTTTAAACTCGCCGTTGGTGCCCTCCCACGTGATGCAGGCGGCGTTGGCGGAGTCGGAGAGTAGCTCCAGGAGAAACTGCCACAGTTGGATTTGACCGGAACCTAGGGAACAAAAGGAAATAAAAACGGGTTGAAATTACGTGTATCAACAAAGCAAGAAAAGCTAGATTAAACGTGCTATCATACATCTATTGTATTATTTTTGTATTTAGCTAATTTTTTTGTTGAACCGTCGAAAAAACATCATGGTATACACATATTACATTTTAACCAAAAGAAATAATTTAAATATTGTTCCCTTGTATATCAGTTTCCGTTGTGCAAAAATTTTTATTTTCCATTCTAGTTTTAACATTTTCATTTTTTCATACTGATTGCTGAGAATATGTGTCTCAATTTGTCTCAAACATGGAGCTTAATCACAATATGTCGGTAACATAGAAAGAACAAACTCAAGTTTTACAGATATCCTATTTAAGTGCCTTTTTAAAGTATTTTATTTATGTCTTTCAAAGTCATAAGCAGCAAACACAATGGCAAAAACCAAAAGTTTGTCCTCAATTTTCACGGCTAAGAGAAATAAGGTCAAGGCATCATCAACAGTCCAAACAACTTAAGAAGACTATCTATTAGATAAAATACGGTCATTTGTCTTCTCTAAATTCTCATTCATTGCATATTGCCTTTAGATTGATCTATAATGTAATTGCGAAAAGTTAATATCATTTTGACATCTCTATGGATTGAAAGATAGGTTTCAAAAAGTGATGCATATTCGTCATTATTAAGAAATTCTATTTTAGTTAAGATACTTTTTTTTTCAAAAAATCCTTTTATTATCCAAAGATAACTTTCAATATGAGACGAACCATTTAGTAATTTCCCTACTTTTCATTTCTTTTTAATTTTAAACATCGTTGTGGTCTCACTAACCCCATGTATTCTTGGAGATCACTCCCCACCTCCCAAAAATTGTAGTTAAAAAATGTTACTGAAGTGAAATCGAATTACAATAATTTTATAGATTACATCTGTATCAATAGTCACTACAGTTGGGTGGTGCATTGGGAAACATACTGGTTCTCTCATGTGTCCAGATGGGACTTCTGTCTATATAGATCATTCATCAATGGCTGAATACTAGTACAAGCCCCACCCCTCTCCCCAATCTAAGCTCTCACTGTTCAAGTAGCTAGAAGAGAGATCTGCTTGTATTAATATCACATACAAACTTGAATACCCTCAGGTATAATTTAACACCGTATGTTAGCAAGCAGCTATTAAAGAAAAATACCAAGTGTTAGATTTCAGCCCCTCGAAGCCATCGATCGAAGAGTGTGTGCAGGAGGGAGAGGAGGAGGGAGAAAAAGTGATCGAAGTGGCTAACAAGTCGATCAGACGCCCCTGCAGGCATAAACATTATTTCTTTTGGTTGCATCTAGTTGTGAATGCTTCACGGCGACCAGTGGTGATCCCAGCAGGAACCAGTACACGTTGATCTAACAGGAACCAGTAGAGTACATAACTCGAAGGTACCAGTTCAAGACTGATATAACAGGAACCAGTACGAGACTGATCTAATATGAACCAGTACGGTACATAACTCGAAAGTACCAGTACGAGACTGATCTAACAAGAACCAGTAAAGTACATAACTCTATGATACCAGTGCGCGGCTGATCTTTGAGGAACTAGTAAAATATTAGACTGAGAGAAACCAAAAAGTGACGGGTCTAGTCCTCTAGAACAGAACTGAAGATGTTCTTTTTTGTTTGGAAATCAGTTTTGTACGCCTCGATCACTTAACTTGCCCTATCTATCTGCAACCAGCTTTTGGACTGGTCAAGCACAGAACTGGTCGTATCGATCTGGAACCAGCACCGATGCGTTTGAAATGAGTACAGAAGATGTGTTTAGTTTCACGAAAAAATGTCCCAGTTGGATGCCGCTGGGAAAAGAATTCTAAAGAACAACCAACGTTGTCATGATCTTTGTATCTAGACCAGGGGTCTCCAAACTTTTCTGCCGTAGGGCCGCATGAACTATCATGCAGCAGTTTGGGGGCTCACTACTATCCCCCAACTACTAGGTTTTGTGGTAAACTACAGGTAAAAATAGAATATCTTTTTGAAGATGAAAAGGTCTTCAGCGACCGTATGAGAGAGCCTCGCGGGCCGTAGTTTGGAGACTCCTGATCTAGACAAACGTATAAGAGAAACACCGCTGTCACCTAGATCGTCATAAAGAATTTTTGTGGTACAGACGGTTAATAATTTAATTGTTCTCAAATAGTTTTGAAAGACTTTTAGTTTTAGTGGTTAGAAAATTACATGTAACAGAAAAAAAAAAAAAAAAAAAAAAAAAAAAAACCTGGTAACTGACCCTGAGTGCTTTTGATGTGCAATAATTTCATATGTCTAATGGAAATCTAATTGCAAGAAATCTGAGGCCTAAAGTGGGTGGGATTTGATGACATGAAGTGGGTATTGATGATATTCCATCGGGTGCCTCCACCTGGTGGCGAAAAGAGGAATGATGATATCCCATCGAGTGCCTCCCCCAAGTGGGGAAAGAGGAAATATCACCAAATATGAGGGGTGTCTGAGAAAAAAACTACTTAGGCCGAACCAAATAGTCATACTGCCTTGTAGGAAGTGGAGGATGCCACAAAATATAGGTACCGGACCGAACAAAGGCAGCTAGCCTGTAGGTTGTGAGGGACGTAACTGAGGTATTTGTGTGCAAGGCTTACAACACTAAAACGTAAAAATTTAAGTTAGGACTATGCCTAAAGACATTATTGATTTTAGGAGATGATAGATTCCCATTGATAGTTGATGTCAAACAGAAGAAGATAGAATCTTGAAGGTTTTAGGCAAACCACCATAATATTTTCTAGGACAATAGCCATCACTGAGACATGAAATGTACCGAAGCATGTAAATGCACAAGGCAGCAGCTGACAGAAAAAAATATTCAGAGGTAATGGCAATGGATCGGCCATACTCATTAAATACTGCTTCCAGCACAACAACGAACTAAACTGGACCTCTCAGTCAAAACAAGGCCGACCGAGAACCACTTGGCGCCGTATATGTAAAATACCATCAAGGAACTTTAGCTGTTTCTACTGGACACTGCAGAGACTCATAGGCCCAGGAAAGAGCTGCCTGGAGGACTTTTGTAGGCGTATTATTTCTTTGGAAGAACCGCAGATGTCGGCAATGATAACAAACAATAGATGACGATAAGAAATAAATAAACATGTGTACTTCTGTGACCCAACCTGATAAATCAACTTCCTCCTTTTTCCTATATTCTGTGTCCTTGTTTGTTTATGTTTTTCTTTTCTTTTCATTTTTTATCAGATATGCTCTAATATGTTTTAAGATTATGTAATGTAAATAATCATTTATGTTATTTAACTTTGTACTGATGAAGGCATGAGCCGAAACGTTTACCATTATTTGTATTAGTTGATAAATAAAGCTTAAATTTATGGTTTTCTTACACAAATAGTTTGTGTAATTTCTTTTATATTTTTTTATTATTCTTTTTTTTTTATAACTCAGGGCGTCCTGATGGAGGTGACTTGGCTAGACTTCTGTACGGAGGATATTTTTAGGAAATACAATAGCTTGAAGAGTGTAGCTTAAAAAAATTGAATCCTGAAAACTATACCAAAAAATCATGCTAAAGGCCAAGTCTCGGGTTGTGATCGGTTTCGTATACAGAAGGTGACGAGTTACACGGTAAGACTACATCCCTACTGTCTAGCCAATGTCTAAAAGTTGAATTCCCCAGCCTATAATAGTTACAAGATTTCTCGGAGATATGAGAAGTTACAAGTCTAACTATTTAACTAATGTCAGCTGTTGACATTAAATAGACTAAAGCTGACCAGGAATAAAATCCACCAAGAAGTCTGTAATAATGATCTCTTCAGCTTGCGACGCAACAGTTATTAAATAGATTTAAAAAACATCAGTTACATAAAATTGCAGTTTTATGATGTTTGAGAAAAAGGGGAGGCAAATTTATAGATCTAAATCTAATTTGTAGAGTACGAAAAGAACACAGAGAAATTGCTACGATTCCAGAAATAATTTATTTAACTTCCAACACAAATGCTTGACTCAAAGATCCATAAATAACTCCAATAAATTTTTTTATGATTTAAAGAGAAATCTGGTCATTGTCACGCAATCCAATCAGAAAAAAATAGCGTTAAACTTTTTATTTTGTTGATCACATCAATAGCATTTAACCACCAGTAAGTGAATATTTAATTAATCCATTTCACTTAAAGCGAGTGTAACTTTTATTATTAATTTTCGCGCTTAGCGTCTTTATGTATTTGCACACAGCCGATCGTCAGGACCAAGCGTCGGAGCTAGAGGAGAAATCTTATTGACACACACACTTGATGCCGCATCGACCGCAAACACACATCTCGGGAAACTGCTCTTTCCCAGCCAGCGTTTAAAAGCTTTTTCTAATAAGGCTTCTATGGCAGTTCCGTTTGTGTTCACAGCGAGTTCCGGTTTTGAATTTCGACAAGGGAATTAAATGGAGCTTTTTTTGTGAGAATCTCGCCGTGAGATGACGTTACGCAAAATTAAAAGAAAAAAAAAGCTAATTTTTTTGTTTTGCTTTGCTCTTGTTGGTTTAAAACTTTTCCATGATCGATATTCAATGTAATTGAAATTCATCTTTATGATCAATATATTATGAAGGAGAGTAAACAATTTTTTTTTTCAAGAATAGCAAATAAAGGGTACCATCTTTTATGTAATAACGATACGTCTACATGACTTATCGACATCACGTGATTAGGGTGCTTCTTATTCGCTAATCTCAATTATAAAAAAAAAGTATTATGTTAAAATTGCTGCACTAATGGTCGTGAAACAAAAGATAAGATTTTCTTTATAAATACCAAATGACAAATCTTCGCGTCGCACTTGTACAGCATCGCCTAACAAGCTGAAAGAACAGCAATCAAACACAAGTTGTAAATCCGTTGTTTCCAGTACGGTCGAAGATTTATCTCACAACAATAGCCAATATTTTATCACGTGACGGGACAGAAATAGCTCTAAAATTACCTTGTGGTCTCCAGGGGGCGTGGCTACTGTCTAGTGGGCTTTTCGTTATTGGTGTCAAGGAATTGGAAAAACCTAAAACATGAGATGGGTATCGTTTTGAAATCTAGCAATTCATAACACCTGATATTATAACAATTTCTTATCACCTGATATTATAACAATTTCATATCACCTGATATTATAACAATTTCATATCACTTGATATTATAACAATTTCATATCACCTGATATTATAACAATGTCTTACCACCTGATATTATAACAATTTCGTGTTACCGGATATCATATCAATTTCTTATCACCTGATATTATAACAATTTCGTTATAACGGATATCATATCAATTTCTTATCAACTGATATCCTAAACAATTCCTATCAGCTCATATCCACAAGTAACAAATTTAATTAGTATCCACGAAAAAGCAACTTTTATCCAGGACAACAAGTTTTACCAATAGCTACAACTTTTATGCACTTCACCAAATTGTTTAAAAATAAACACATAGTTATTGTAGTTACTAAGAATATATTTGTTAAAGATAAGATAGTATAAGATATTTAATTGTGCAGAAAGAATACCCATGTTTACTTCATAAATACAGACATCTTCTGTGTTCAAACTATATGTCTAATGCAATTGAAAGACTGGATACACATTGTGTTTTTCTTGAGTAAAAAGTATATTAAAAAAAACGTG
Organism: Radix auricularia; assembly: GCA_002072015.1. Taxonomy (NCBI): domain Eukaryota; kingdom Metazoa; phylum Mollusca; class Gastropoda; family Lymnaeidae; genus Radix; species Radix auricularia. Next base: position 726,701 of record MUZC01003154.1, read on the forward strand.
ATCAGACAATATAATATGATCTTTGAGATTCGTTGACTTCTGAATGAGCGGAATATTGTCATATATTATTGTGCTAACATGAAGTACAATAATAATTGATCGTTATCTGCTAGAAACAGTTGGCAATGAGGGAAAAAAAATCCCCTTTCTAAGTTGTATGTACAAATGTTCTTTATTCAAAACGCTTTTTGGTTGAATAGTAAAGAGCTCGTGTTACATATTTCTTGAACTCAGATATCATTAAGATTTAAATAAAAGGTTGTTAAAATGCGAGATTAAAATTGTCAAGCTGTTTAATTTAACCTGCACCGTAAGTGAAAAATATCCATTTATTAACTAGGAGTTTTACCATGACATTCAGAATTTGAGATAATTGTCCTTAACGTTTAAAATTAATGAATTATAAGATCGCAAATATCTAAACATTAAACTTTCGATACATTGTTGTCATTTTTTAAAATTTTGACTTACATTAAAAAATGTTATAAGTGATAATATGTAAGGCCCTACATGTAGTTAATTTAAGGGAGGAAAAAAAAACAACAAAAGAACCACAACACAAACACATTTTTTCGTTTAACAATAAAAAATAAAAATCTTTGAGATTGTTTATTATGAAATTAAAAGTGACCCTCAGCTTTGCGATTTATAGCTGATACTAATGACTCTGTGTTATTTATTACTGATACTAGTGACTATATGCCATTATTTGCTGATACTAAAGACTGTGTCATTTATTTCTGATACTAGTGACTATATGCCATTATTTGCTGATACTAAAGACTTTGTCATTTATTTCTGATACTAGTGACTATATGCCATTATTTGCTGATACTAAAGACTGTGTCATTTATTTCTGATACTAGTGACTATATGCCATTATTTGCTGATACTAATGACTCTGTGTTATTTATTACTGATACTAGTGACTATATGCCATTATTTGCTGATACTAAAGACTGTGTCATTTATTTCTGATACTAGTGACTATATGTCATTATTTGCTGATACTAATGACTGTGTGTCATTTATTACTGATACTAATGACAATATGTCATTATTTGCTGATACAAATAACTATATGTCAGTTATTGATACTAAAGAAAATATGTCATTTAATGCTGATAATTATGAATATGTGTCATTTATAGCTATTAATAGTGGCAATATTAAATTTATTGCTGACACTAGTGAATATATGCCATATATTGCTGAATGTAATGACTTTATGTCATTTATAGCTGATAATAGTGACTATACATAATCTATTGCTGATAATGTATGTCAACTGCTGGTAACCCGAAAACATATAAGTGTTGTTGTACTTACTCTGTGAGGGTCTCCACTGGGATCCGTGCATACCAGCATCAATACTGGACTTGCCCACACCAGCAAATGTTGGGGAATAAGCTGTCGAGTGGGAAAATAAGTAAACCAATGAACTTTGGACAGTGAGTGCTTTTATCTTATTTGTTACAGACGCTCCTTCTGTACAGAAGATTATTGCTTCCTACGTTTATCTAGTGTTTGTGTTTAGTCCTGTATTTTTTATTAGAGTTTTAAATGATGATAAAGTGTTGGCTTTCCTGGTTTCTTCGGGCAACCCATCCATGCCCGAATACCGGAAGGGAAGAAAGAAAACGTGCATTTGTTTGTTCTTGCATATGGAATAAGAAAGGTGTTTTTATCTTTATGTCTACCTGAGGGTTGTATTAAGTTATCTTTGTGTTGTATTTCTAAATTAGAACTAATTGCTTTGTGTATAATTACTAATTGGCTCTTCCATCCTCTAGTGTTTCAAGGTTTAATGATTTAACTAATGGTTTTACTTTTAACCAGATTTCTGACAACATGTCACAAACATGGCATTGAATTTCCTAGACAACTTTTGATGTGTTTGTTATACACAAGTTAGACACAAGCCTGATAGAAATTTACATGAAATTCAGTTGTAAAAGAGCTGCAGTAAGTAAGTCAAATATGTTGTTGATATAGCTGTAGTGAGCCGAAAATGTTGTTGATATAGTTGCAGTAAGCCTAATATGTTGTTGATATAGTTGCAGTAAGCCTAATATGTTGTTGATATAGTTGCAGTAAGCCTAATATGTTGTTGATATAGCTGCAGTAAGCCTAATATGTTGTTGATATAGTTGCAGTAAGCCTAATATGTTGTTGATATAGCTGCAGTAAGCCTAATATGTTGATATAACTGCAGTAAGCCTAATATGTTCTTTGACATATCTGCAATAAGCCTAATATGTTGTTGATATATCTGCAGTAAGCCACATATGTGGGCCCATAAACATGATCCAAAGATATAAGTGTATTTAACACATTTCACTTATCATGTCGGTCCGTGGACCTAGTTTGAAATACTTACGTTTTGGTACTGTAGGACCAGGGCCTGATAGCGCCAGTTTGGGAAACGCCGAATCTGCGAAGCAGAAGAAATCAAATGTTGCTTTAAAACTGTAGGCATTCAGATGTTAAAACATTAAATATTTTTTAGTGTTGTTACCGTCATTTAAAACTAAAATCTCTTTTCAAATCGTAGACATGTAGTGAACTTAGGTGAGTGATGTTGACAAATATTGAGCTTAGGTGCGTGATGTTGACACACAGGGAGCTTAGGTAAGTGATGTTGACACACAGTGAGCAGTGGTGTCGCTAGGGGGTGCGGTGGGGACGGGCCGCCCCGGGTGACAACATCAGGGGGGGTGACACCAGACTGTAAAATTCTATATATTCCCGTTATTTGGCACTGGGAAACTCGGAGGAGTTCTATGGATTAAATCATGAGGGGGTGACACCATGAGCTACCGTCCCGGGTGACACCAACCCTAGTGACGCCTCTGACAGTGAGGTTAGCTAAGTGATGTTGGTTACAATTCGCACATCTTTTATTTACAAATGGTAGACTGTTAAGAAAAAGCTTTTTAAAAATGTTTCTGAATGACTATTAAGATTTATATAAACTAGGGTAAATCTCGTAGCACTTGTTTTCTATTGCATTAAAAGTTAGATCATACAACGATGCGTTGGATGATGACTATTTCATTATTACTTGCAAGTAATCAAACTAAATTACGTTTATATATTTTAATACAGAAGAGTGAGTGTGTATGTGTGTGCGTGCGTGTGTGTGTGTGTGTGTGTATGAGTGAGAGAGAGAGGGAGAAAGAGAGAACGAAAGAGAACCAGAGTTAGATAAAGAGAGTGAGAGAAAAAATTAGAGGCGGAATAAAACACTACAATCCGCCCTGAGTACTCGGAAGAGGAGACCGAGAGAGAGACAGGGAGATAGAGAGAGAGGTGGAAAGAGAGAGAGAGAAAGAGAATTTAACACTATTATTCGTCCATAACCTGTGTCTGAGGACTCGGCTGAGGAGACCAAGAGAGAGAGAGAGAGAGAGAGAGAGAGAGAGAGAGAGAGAGAAAGCTAGAGAGATAATAAAACACTATTATTCGTCCTTACCCTGTGTCTGAGGACTCGGCTAAGGAGACCAAGAGAGAGAGAGAGAGAGAGAGAGAGAAAATACAACAATATTATCTCTCCTTGCCCTGTGTCTGAGGACTCGGCTGAGGAGACCAAGAGAGAGAGAGAGAGAGAGAGAGAGAGAGAGAGAGAGAGAGAGAAAATACAACAATATTATCTCTCCTTACCCTGTGTCTGAGGACTCGGCTGAGGAGACCAAGCATTTTTACCGTAGGCTGAATCTGTAAACAAATGAAGAGGAACTTGATGACCTCATTGCTATATCATAAGCGTTCAATGATTTGTCTTTAATTGTTCATGAACTTTTATTCTGAACATTTAAAAAAAAAAAAGTAAAATATAAAGGTAAAATAAATCTCAATTTTTCTCTTTGTATGTTACTAAATAAATTAGATATTTAATAATTTTATAATCAACGATTTCTCTTTTAATTCGTTTCTTTTAAAATAACTTGTAAAAATGTCCATTTATAAATAGTTTCTGATGGATTCATCAGCTTTTCATGAGGAAAAAACGTCTTGTTTAAATATATAAAAACCTGTTAAATAGTAATGCTAAACAGCATTTTTTTAAAAATGTTATTGATGCAGTTTGTGTACTAACTTCTAACAAATTAACTCCCGACGACATGTTAGAATTCAATCAATTTCAATTTTTTCCTAATAAGATTTGTTAAAACTTGTTATTTTATTTGTGGCATAAGATACTTGGAACCTTATACTAAATAAAATGGCCATCAATTCTTTTAACGAAGAAGTAATCTACCTTCAACGCAATGGAGTTATTTCCCGCCATAAACTCCTTGTTAGTCATCCAATAATGTCAGAAACAACACATTTATTCTTGTGTAATCCAAATTCTTTAGAAATATAACCTCATCACTCACAACCCTCCCAATCAAATCAACACTTTTTGCAAGTATCTTTTATGAAGAACATAAATCAAAAGAAAGAAGGCGAAACTTTAAAAAAAAAAGTTATATGTTACAGAAAAACATGAACAAAGAAGAAAAAAGTATTTAATCTAACAATCTGAAATAGAAACACCGAAGTTCCTAACATTAACCGTGCGATGGCCCAGCAACTTGAAACTAATACACACAAAAATCCAACAAACGCGCGGACATTATAACCTCGCTGGTCTAAATCTTTCACAATTTCTTGTCTCCTTCCCAAGTCACCTCCAATTTATTCAGCACCACAACTTCTATGTCTTATATCAGAACTTCTCCCCCCTTTACCAGCCCGCTCCGGCTCTTTCCTTCCTTTCCTCGCACATCACTTCTATTTTGATTTTCCGGAACCGGAAAGACGGAAACCGGAAAACGGAAGCAACCGATGCCATGGCAACGGCGGGAGCGTTGTGTTGGGTATCGTAGTGATGGGAGATGAGTGCGGGTAAAGGTTTGTTGAAGATGGTGGGGGGGGGGGCATGAGTAATACTAACATTTCTATATTATATTCTGTAACAACTAAATATTATTGTGTTTTATTATAAAACAGTAATTTTGGTGTATGACTAGTTGTTTTTCCAAAGAATGGTAAATCCCTTTATCAAATGAATTAGTTCCCTGCATTGGTGATGTAAAAAACATTTGCTTACTCTCTCCTTATATTATGAAGGTTCACAAAACATTGAGTTACCTGGTGGTTTCTTCAAAAATAGACAAAGCCCTGTAACGCAATGTTATGTGACCATTGAAGATCAACAAAAATCCCTAGTCAGTTTCACTTAAATTTTGAATGAAGAGGCGTTCCTCTTACACAGAAAATTGTTTCGCCCTACGCTTATCTGCGGTTTGTGTCTGCTCCTGCGTTCTTACTAGAGTTTTCATTGTTGATCAAGTGTGGGTTTTCCTGATTTCTTGAGGCAACCCATCCACGCCCGAATTTTGGACATGAAGAACAAGTATATGTATGTGTTTGTTCTCGCATGCAGATTAAGAAAGGTTTCTTTATTCTTATCTCTATCTAAGGGTTGTATTAAGCTATCTTTGTGCTGTATTTCTAAATTATAATTAATTCCTTTTTGTATAATTACTACTTAACTCTCGGTTCTTCTATCCTCTATTGTATCAAGGTTTAATGATTTAACTAATGGTGTTACTCTTGTCAGTTTTTAATATTCTCCAGTAAAGAATCTGGAAGCTCTTTTTTGAATTTGCTCTAGTTTATCTATGATTTCTTTGGTTGATGGGTCCCATACAGAAGATGCATACTCTAGTAGAGGTCTTACCAAAGTGAGGTTGCATTTTAGATGTATTATTACATTTGTTAAAGTTTCTTTAATAAAGTCTAATGTTTTATTTGATTTTTTAAATAACTTCATTGAAATGGGGATTCCAAGATTGTTTTTCATTTATTATTACTTCTTAATATCTTGCATCTTTAGTTTGGGTTCGTTCTTTTCAGTGAATGAAATATTTTGAATTTATTTGTTTCTTTTTATTTGCTACTCTTAACAGTTGACACTTTTCTGGGTGAAAGGACATACTCCACTTTCCCATTTTATCAATTTATTTAAGTCTTTTTAAAAAACATTTTCTAGCTTGTTCAGACTTAATTTTTCTATAGGTTATACAATCATATCAAATAACCTAAATTTTGATCGCGTCGAAATTTTGTAGGGTAGATCTTTTATATAATAAAAAAATTTAAGCGACCTAACACAGTTCCTTTTTGAACTACTGAGTTTACCTTTATTGGTGCAGATTTAGACCCATTAATTATTGCAGTTTGCTCCCTACCCAAAAGGAAATATCGGATCCAGTGATGTAAGGGACCTGAGATTCCAAAGTAGTTAAGTTTTTTAAAGTAAACTAAGGTGGTGAACTTTGTCAAATGCTGTTACGTAATAGTCTAATATATTGTATCTATTTGATCAAAATTGTCTAAGCCCTTTGACAGATCATCTATTAAACCAACCAATTTGAGTTTCACACGATCTTTTTTTCTAAAATGACGTTAATGTGGGCAATTGACTTTATATTTGTCTAGGTGGTTAAATATTCTACCATATAGATTAGTGCGCTTTGCACTATTTTATCACATAAATCTGAGCACTACGCCACAATGACTGCAGCAAGAAACAAAACACGAATGAATGTATCGTAAACTTGGTCCATACCTCAAACCAAGTGTCGCAGTCGCTCATATACTACAAACGACCCGCGGTGTAGCATATGCCGCAGACTTGCTCTTAGATAGTGTAAAGGGGGGGGCGTACACAATCTACAGCACGAAGAAATTAGAACAACGCAAGTGAACGTCGGGGGTGGGGAGAACCACCGATGGATTGTTGGTCTCGAGACATGCGTACTGCGGTTAGCTACCTGCCCCCACCCTACACCTCCCTAGCTTGGCAATCACAACCTGTAATTGGCTAACCCTAGAGAGGGTCATTCGTCATGCTTATTTGCACTCGTCTTGTGCTTGTTGTGGTGAATTATATTTATATAGATAAATACGATAATATTCACTTCGTTCACTACCTGGATTCAATCACATCCAATAATACCGTTAATCACTTACGACGTAATTTTCTATTCAGCAACGTCATGATCTTTGTGAGATCAAAACACAGCCTTATTTTTTTATTTAGGTTAAAAATATCAATAGCCTACATATCGTGAATAACGGCCTAAGATAAATTATAATTTGTGCAGCAAAATTGTGAAAATATTACAAAAGACATCAACACCCTACTTCTTCTTAACTTCACCACCACGTCTCCATTAATTTTAAATAAGTTAAATGCCATTTCAATTTTAAAAGCGAATAATTATTGTTCTTATAAAGTTAACAATCAGATTTAATGATATCTAACAGCTATTGAATTCAAACCATAATTAAAAGTTTATTTTTGTTCTACCGAAACAGTGGCCACCCAAGTAGTGAGTACCCAAGTAGTGAATACCCAAGTAGTGAGTACCCAAGTCGAGAATACCCAAGTAGTGAGTACCCAAGTAGTGAGTACCCAAGTAGTGAATACCCAAGTAGTGAATACCCAAGTAGTGAATACCCAAGTAGTGAATACCCAAGTAGTGAATACCCAAGTAGTGAATACCCAAGTAGTGGATCTCCTTTCTAAATGGTACCTAATTTGTAAATCTCTATTTAAATTACTGTCTGCAATATTTCATAATTTTATTTTAAAAGAATAGAAAGTATACACAAATTTTGAGTGAAAAAAAAATTCACCCAAGAACATTTGACATCCACTAGTAAGGGAATAATGCGGATGTTTATGGTTTGAAGGAGTCGCTCAAAGCTGCAGTCCTTCACAGATTTAGAGGAAAACTTTCTTAACTAACATTTTTCCAACGGTAGATACAGGTAAAAAGATATTGTGAAACATTCTCACGATTTCTAAGATCTTTATCCAAAGACATTATCTGAACTAGTAATCAAATTAAACTGATGGTTCCAGTGGTTTAAGCAGTGCTAAGATTTCTCATGGTATTTCAGTTATCTATCTCAGCACAATACTTACAAAGTCGCACTCTTTACACCTGTGTGTGTATGTATATAAATGAAAAGGCTGATGGTAATTATCGATACCATTTTCTCATGACTCATAATAATTTCTTCTGGTACAAACGGATTAGGGGCCGTCCATAAAGTACGTCTTGCTCCAGAAGGGGGGGAGAGGACGTAAGAAAATGTGACAGTTTGTGACAGGGGGCGAAAAAAAAA
>MUZC01003154.1:735043-752289 GCA_002072015.1 Radix auricularia
ATTCCGAGGTTTGTGACATGGGGGCGGGTTAAAAATTGTCAAATATAGCTTGACGTACTTTATGGACAGATCATTAATTACTCGAAATAATTTATGTGGTGTAAGTTAACATCAATGAATGAAGTTCTCTTAACTTAATTTATTTTTAACGTGTAAAGTTCCCATTTCGATAATAAAGCAATGTTTATTTCTTATTTGCGCGATGGATATCTAACAACCACCTCAATTTTTTTTTTTAATAATCCTGCCGTTGTTTAAATTTAATAAAACTGCTACTATTACTAACAACTCATCTCAATCGTGTTTTACAGCACATATCTTATTGCAACGTTGCCTTTGTCACAACAGCTGTTTCCTAAAATAAAAGAATCGGTAACGATATCTATATGCCGTCATCACTTTTTGAGTATCACGCGGCCATTACAACTCAACAGTCACACAGCTACCTTCACTCAAAGTTTGGACAACTAACTATACAATTCAGCGGCATGTCAGATAGTATATGTTAAATGACAGTTAGTAAGAACGTTTAAAATCTCAAATCTCATTATAACGTGTACTAATCCATCCAAACACCCACACACCCAGCCGCCCATACATGTATCCACAAGAGGGGCATTCAATAACAAAGTGTCACCTAGGCATCAATTATAAAATTATTATTTTTTTGTTCTTTGAGGACCATAGCTATATTCCATCTTATTTCAACATTCTGTTATTTATGATTTCGACATCATCATTGGAAATAGCCAAGGTTACATGTTATCAATAAAAATAATAACAGTAGAAAAAAATCTTGTGCTACTTTAACTTCAACCCACGACTGTCCTTGACCAGTCAAAGAAATAGTTCCCTATGTATGTAATTTAGCCAAGGATGTCCGAGAAGAGACTGAGACAGAGGACGACTAAACCAAACAAGAAATCTCCCCTGAGACTGTCATCTCTGTTGTCACAACCTGAAAGACTGTAGAAACTCTTGTCAGACATGTTTGTCTTATTAAAAATGTCTGGGTTTTGTTTGCGTGACATAATTAATGCTTTTTTTCTTCAGTGTTGCCTATAAGTAAAACAAATAACTTTTTTTGTAGCAGGTTTGAGAAGTGTTAAACATAAAACTTGAAGAGACAACACATTCGCCAGTGTTTAGTCTCACGGGGTGCCAAGAACGCTGTGTCAACACCTTTTAGAGGTGGACACTGGAGAAAATTTAGATTTAGCGCCACATCAGAATTGTAAACCTGACACGTAGCATTGTCAGGAAAACGCCACTCAGTGCCGCATGGCAGCGACCCCGTCTATACCGAATGCGTGTGCCTTGCTGGTTACCCAATTGAAGAAAAACAACACGTATAAACGTTCCTGCTTATAGGGTTTCCAGATCTGGCATTTTACACGATCCAAAATGCGTCTATTTCAGCCAACAAAATCTGATTGAAGACATTTAACAACATATTGCATAATTATGATTGTTAAAGATTTTTCGCCTTTTATTACGAGGGATATCATATTTCTACTTTAAGGATTTCATCACACATAAGATGTAATGATGATTTTTTAAAAATACATCTTCAAACTTTTACTTCAAAACTAATTGAAAAAAAAATCAACCATTTCTCTTTTTGATAAACGTAGATTATGCGTTCTATCCTAACATTATATGTTGTGTTTGTAAATGTGTATCACTATTTTATGTAAAGCGCTGTTAGCCCAGCTGCCTGTCGTGTTAATGCGCTATACAAGTTATCAAATTATTCGTATTATTTAGACTTTCCCACGTTTTGACTGAATGATAACGGTAAAAGAGACAGCTAGTCCCATAAAAGAGACAGCTAGTCCCATAAAAGAGACAGCTAGTCCCATAAAAGAGACAGCTAGTCTCAAAAACAAAAACACGCGGCTGTCTGATAATGTCATGAAAATTCTCTTTTGTAAAAGCATATAACGAGCGCCCTGGTCTTTTACGTAAGCATTTAAAAATTGAAGACCCTAGTGTTAAAGGTAATAAAGTCACATTTTTGTTAAATTCAAACAAAACCGTGATTATATAATATCTTGTTTAGATCAATCTACTGTAAAAGGGTGGAAAAAAAGCAACTAGGTCCAATTTTTTAACTGCTAAAAAAATTAAAATCCTATCTTCAGAAAGATAAAATATAAATGTAGACTTGATTAACTCCTAATGCACAATTTGTGACTAAAGTGCTATTAACTCTAAGCTCTTCAATTGTATTTCAGCTGAAAGTCTTTGTCTTTTTTTTTCAAATCTATTTGAATAGAGACATGTTTCAGACATGACATTTTTCTGTTTCACGCTCCTGTACGAACTTTTAACAAATAATCATTATTTTTTTTTTAATAGGACCATTTGCCAACTTAGATTCGCAGGAGATTCAGGGGCTTTGTCCTAACATAAACCTTGAACCGGAAGCAGTATTTGAAAATAAAAGACGTTTAAATTAATATAATGGATTGTGAAGTAAACATATGTAACATTACCTGTTTGCACCAATGTAAGTTGATGAAAGATGTTTAAAAAATATTAATAATAAAAAAAACCTAACATCCAACACTATTAATACAGTAGCACTCGGGGGGGGGGGGGAGTCGTATCCTACGCTGGACTGACAATCTCAGAACCGTTTCCTACACCCTCTGTTATGTCTGTTCATTAAAACAATTAACCAATGTCACGTAGGAGGTCCATTTATTGATACAACATAATTGACGTAACGCCAAACGATCTCCCCTGAGACATTCCTTCGTTTGTCAGCTGTACTTTTTCAGAAGTCGCTTTGTCACTTGTACATCACAGTAGGTGGACTTTCAAATAGTTTGTATTTTAATTGAGCCCTGGTGTCAGAGTGACCCGATGATGAAGCAATCTGAAGGCGCGGACTACTAGTTCGTCCACTTGACTCAGTTGTTTTACATATATTTGCAAGACATCGTATGTCAGGCCTTGTGATTAAGCTTATAATCGTCATTAACATACACATTTAACGTGTGTAAAAGATTAGTAACTTGCCATTTTATTAACCACGCTTGCACACTTTGCAATTTTCACAATTATAATTAATCTAGCGTTTGCACTTATTGTACGGTTTTATATTAAAAGATATTGAGTTGTGTTTTTTTAAAACACATTTTAAAGGCCATGATGAGTTTGTTTGGGCTACTCTGTTTAGATTTGTATAACTCGCTTTAGATTTTAGACTGTTTAACTTTATTTATTTATTGTATTCAAAAGTCAATGCAAACATTTTCTTTCCTTGCCCTCAATTGTGTTGACGTTAAGTTAAGCTATGTGAAATCTGACCAGTCGACAAAATCATTTAGAAACCCCAAACAAACTTTCACTTTTCAAATTTGGGATTACTTATCCACGCACCTCTACACTCTCCACACCGGGTAATGCCGCCGTGACGTTAGTTTAAGTAATGATCTCCTGCAATAATACGGCTCCACCACCCTCACGGCAACAACTTAAAACAACTTATACATATTTTAAAAGTAGCATTCCCCGGTACAGGCAGACATACATGACAGACAAACATGACAGACATACATAACAGACAGAGATGACAGATTGATTACCTGGGAACATCATGCCAGGTAGTGATGGGAAGGTGCTACATGCCCGGTAGTAATCTTGTTGCATAAGGCCCTGCATTTTTGTTCACACCTGGATCACGCTGACCTGTGTCAGTGTCCGTAGGGTCAAGCTGCTCCGTGTAATCTCCTGATAGCCTCTCAATGATCACGTCTTCATTAAACAGCATATAAAACTCGAACTATGACTGTGTAACGTCTGGAGATAACCCGGAGAAAGTTGGTCAATTGTTTCAGTAGGTCAACACTTTTAGATATTGTGTCTTTCACATGCAGATTTGAAGGTTAGCCGATCGGCTGTTTCACGTCCCTTCATCTTTCATAATAATCGTAATCTCAACTATCGTAGGTTTATTTTAAATGTTAACATTATCACAGCAATGATTTTCCGTGTCCGCGGGTCCTTAATTAACCTTCCTGATTTCTAGTTGACAAAAATTTCCCCAAAAGAACACAATCTCACACAATCGTAGGGATTCTTTGAAAGGCAGTTCTTGAATGTTCAATGTTATTACAACTTGTCCGCATGTTATTTGAAGAGTAACTGTTCAACAATCCAGGATGGTTTGAAACACTTTTAGCTTCAATTTTTAACACATTTTTTCTTTTTTTTTGGAAAAATGAAAAAATTCTTTTAAATGTATTCAATAAATTGATAAAATTAGACCGATTTAATACTTCAATATTGCTTATCCCTTAAAATTTTCTATAAATAATTAAGACGTAATAATATGTTTTAAAAAGATGCAACTACATTACTTTACTTTTCAAGGCCGTAAAAAAATAATAACTTTCAAATGTAAAATAATATTTTTAAAAAATAGCGTTTGTGATGTTAAAGTGGTCTATTTTGGGTTAATTTCAAAACGAATATTATACAATTCCTAATTACTCGATTCACCTAGAATTGAACAAATTTATTCAGAATCAGTTTTAAAAAATGTGGCCCCGTCGACATCTAGCTAGGATCGCGATGGTCTCCTAACTAAATTTTAATTAAATTTCATTTAGGCTCTAGGATTAACCTCTACTGGAGAAAGGTCAAGGTCGTCACACCTAAAATATAACGGGCGGAGTTAACGATGATCCCAGGTGAGATGACCAACCGGACAATAATAGTAGCCGTCGGCCGTCGATCTTGATCAAGCAATCAATATAGTCAAACACCGTTGTCATTCTCTTTTTTACCTTCCGCCGCGGTACATACAATAAATCTGATTATGTCGCCAATAAATCCACGCATTCCGGCGGCACAACAAAGTCTGTCACAATCATAATATATATTTACTTTTTTTTTTTAAAGTCGAAATCTTTGGCCAAGACGGGAAGTGAAAAAAGGTGGACGCCAGCAACACAAGACGGGAGGAAGAGCCGCTAGAAGCAGCTACACCTGTTTCCCGTTGGAAATCCCTGCGTATGCGGGGACTTTCCTTTCCTCCTTCCTCTCACAATTATCCCGTTTGAGGCCTGGTTTCCGTAAAGGCCGAAGCCCAATTTCCCGCACGGAATTCCTGTCGCAGCCCGGTACTACCGGTGACAAGGGCCGACAGAGTGCTGGAGGAGCGGCCGTGGGAGGAAGCTTTGAGGCACGGAGTCTCACCCCACCACGAGGGAGGGTCCATCAGGGATCAAGGACATAGCAAGTTTCCAGACCCGACGACCAATAAGACGGAAGGAAGCAGAACTAGTGACGGGCTCTATCGATTCCAAAGATCAATTTTGGGGCGGTTCTGGCGGAGGCGGCTAATATGTCACCCGTCCCTCAAAGATTCTGGCAGAATGGAACCATTTCCAATTACAGCCAATAGTTCGGCGCCGTGTATTTAGGAGCGCGTCTCCTGGAGGCGTGGCCTAGCGCGGTGACGTATCGATCGAAGTCGGTCTACCAAAGTTACCCTAGCGACAGTGATTTTTTTTTTTTTTTGCTGTCAATTTTTTTTCTTCTTCCGCTCCTGTTCTGTTGTTTTGTTTTTGTGAAGGTCTTGATTTAATCCATCAGGGGCGGGCGGGTGACTTAGTTCAGGTTAAACAAACCAGTCTTACTCCTGAAGTGTCGCAGTAGACAGAAAGTGGAACTAGAGTAATTCGTTGATTTAAATTCGTTTAAAAAATACAAAATAGCTCGGACTTTAGTCACCACAAACTTGAAATATAGCTCATGGTCCAGTCACATTCAAATATTTTTTAAACCATCATTTTGAGTTATTTTGATTTTTAATTGAATTCAACACTTAATTACAGATTTCAAGAACATCAACTTTTCATAGTGAAATACCCCTCCACTTGTTTGAAAGAATTGTTGATTTTATGTTGAAAATTTAAAAACTATAATATGTTGCCTTTATTCATTTTTAAAATATTGTTTTCAAAAAAGCCTTGAAATTTGAAAACGTCGACCATTTTTTCTCTTTTTTTTTGTCGATATTACTTGGTTTAAAAAAAAAAAAATGTAGACACCATTGAAGGAAAATTATTATTAATCTTCATATCATTTAATGGTTGGTAGAGGCATCACTAGGGTTGGTGTCACCCGGTGCTGTCACTCATGCTGTCATACACTAACGACTTACCCCATAGAACCCCTCCGAGTCCTCCGGTGCCAAATAACGGGAACATCCAGAACTTTACATGTTGGTGTCATCACTTGTGATGGTTTCAACAGGGGCAGCACGCCCTCACTGCACACCCTAGTGACGCCACTGAGGGTTGGTTTCATTTTTTAATTTGATTTTTCTTTCATTATTTCAATGTTAATTGATTACATTTTCGTATTCATGTTTTTCCGTGAAATCTATACAGAGTAAGTACCGGAATGTATCGTAGTCAGTTAACTCTGATTAGTTGCTACAATAACATCAAGCCGGCGACTAGACACGTGGACTTATTTACATTACTACTTAAAACATTTTGTGTTGAAGGTCTTTAAAAAAATACTTGAAAAATAAAAGACTCCAAATACCTAACATGCATTGTTCACATAGCCGTACGCCATCAAAAGTCTTCACACATGGTGATCTACTATAGTAGAATTTCAAATTGGGATCTAACATTACAGATTTAATGGAAACGATTGAAGTCTATTTTTTATTTAAGGAGATTTTGAAAGTTGGAGTACAACAAGTATCATGGTTAGCATGGGTAGTGTTAGAGTTATACTGTGTTTATATTGTCATCTACTATCGTTATACAATGTTTATATTGTCATCTACCATCACTATACAATGTTTATATTGTCATCTACCATCACTATACAATGTTTATATTGTCATCTACCATCACTATAAAATGTTTATATTGTCATCTACCATCACTATAAAATGTTTATATTGTCATCTACCATCACTATAAATGTTTATATTGTCATCTACCATCGTTATACAATGTTTATATTGTCATCTACCATCACTATAAAATGTTTATATTGTCATCTACCATCTCTATAAAATGTTTATATTGTCATCTACCATCACTATAAATGTTTATATTGTCATCTACCATCGTTATACAATGTTTATATTGTCATCTACCATCACTATAAATGTTTATATTGTCATCTACCATCGTTATACAATGTTTATATTGTTATCTACCATCACTATACAATGTTTATATTGTCATCTACCATCGTTATACAATGTTTATTTATGTTATTTATGTTGTCATCTACCATCTCTATAAATGTTTATATTGTCATCTACCATCACTATAAAATGTTTATATTGTCATCTACCATCACTATAAAATGTTTATATTGCCATCTGCTATCGTTATACAATGTTTATATTGTTTTATATATATTGTCATGTAACACCGTTATACCTTATTTATTTATTTTATTTATGTTGTCATCTACTATCACTATACACTTCCCGCGACAGATACACAATAAAAATAGAACTTTGAACTCAGGAAAACGACTTACAGAAATTATAGGAATTTATTCTTAAAACTTTCACACCACAAATGTGTCACTAGACACACTAAACCACAAAAAGCAACATAAACAAATTCACGCAGGCACATATATACAGGCTTGTCCATGGGACATATTTTTCTGTCCCATCCCATCCCATCCGATGGCAATTTATGCCTTTCCCATCCCATCCCATGGGACGTTTCCCATGGGAATCCCATGGCAAAAACATTCCTATAGACAAGCCTGCATATACGCACACACAAAACTGGTTATAATTAATCTAGAAATGATCGCAGTATTTTGTTTCTGTGATAACGCATCGACATTAGTGTAACCCTCTTCACCGCCTCGTAGTTTATTAATTTGATAAAAGAACTTTATAAATAAACAATACCCCAGCAGTCCCCTGCCTCCAGTTATAGCTATGTAAGAGGTCGTCGGGCCGACTCTTTGAAAACGTCTACGTTTTATTAAGCCAATATTGACCATGTCTGGTCCTTAGACGATGGGTTCATAATTTTCCCGACAGCTCCTCGACGTGTGGTCAGTTCACGAGTTGGTCACAGGTCGGGTTGTGGTGGAAACTTGTGGGCAGAGTTGACCTGTAAATTGTTGGTTCTAATGGCTGGCGGTCACATGTGTGGCCTTGGGTCCAGTGCCTAGGATCACTGTATCAATAAGACATTAAATACATTCAGAAAATAGACTTTCTCTGCGAAATAGTTTACAATTAAATGTATTCTTATTTCCTATATTTGCCCCATTGTAACCTCCCTTGATAGATGCTGAGAAAGGCAATGATACTTGGATGATCTAAAATATTAAATTGATCAGTATAAATATAACCGGGTCGTACTTGATATAATAAAAGGGAAGTCTTCAAGCAACAAAGAGGAATTACTTCAGTTAGATTATAATTATATTTACATTGAGTAGCCCCAATTGAGAAATAGAGTAACTTAATTTCTTAACTACGGCACTTTGGTGTATTTATTGATAAATGAAGCATTACATTTTATTTAGCTTCTGGTGCTTTAAAAAATCTCTTTTTTAAAATTTATAAATGGCATACCTAATTTATCGTGGAAAAAAATGTTAATTCAGTATCATTAATTTGTTTAATCTTTTTTCTTGCGCCCCAACATGTGTGCGCCCCAACACTTGAACGCCCCATACGCTCAGTAATCACCCAATAGCAATCCAGGAATTACTGAAAACATTTCAGGATATCACTAGATCTAAATCCTATTTGAAAATAATTTATTCTTTCATTTCATTTTCAATCCATTTGTAAGAAGTCTTCGAATTAAAGCGTTTTTTCGAAATTAATTTTTTTTTTTTTGTTATTTTGTAAATTAAATTAAATTGTACATTAAAAAAATCCTATTTTGCCATTAACATACCATATACAAAACATAGTGTTAATACTTAATAGGTTGTATTTAAAACCTTTCATAATTAATATTTTAGTTAATCTGAAATAACTATTTGCAACCCCTGATTTCGTGCCGGACATTAAAGGGTACAGATAACATTCACCTGAACTTTACATCTTGGCCTCAACAAAAGTCAACAATGATCCTGCAAATAACAATTAACGATCTCCTCTAGCCTGTTGTAATACATAGAACCATTGGGATGTGGTGGTCAAGAGGTAGCGCTCTCGACTGTCATACCGATGGTCACGAGTTCGAATCCACACGAAAGTGAGGATTTGTTCTCGGGGCCTGAGGAGTCCCCGAGTCACCCAGCTTCGAATGGGTACCTAACTAGACAATAGTTAGGCGGCTGGGGTAATGCGTGGAACCCCTATAGCCGTGGCCTGTGACCGCTGCATCACTTGCCAACAGATCATCTCTCATGGTCTGTGGACGCAATTATCTTCTGCATAGAAGGAGCGTCTGTATATCTAAGATAAGATAAGATAAGAACCAGAATTCCGTGGCCGAAATAGTAATATGCACCAACTTCAGATACAATTTAATAATAGGATCTAAACAGATATATTTCACTTGTATAGGAGCCAAAAATCTCAGGAATCTTCAGTCATAAATTCAAGTATCTTCATAGTGATTTTCCTTTACTAAAACAAGAGCCAAGAGGAAATTTAAACATGTTTTCTTGTTACATGATAGAATCTTCTTTGACCTTTATCACGATTTCCTTAAGTTTGATCACAGCAATACTTTAAATAAAAGACAGTAAGCATTTTAGAATAACATTTAAAGCAGAGACAACTGAACGGCAAGGAAGTTTTGAGGTCAATACGTATACTGAACACACAGCAACTGATGTCTGATTGTTTAAGGCCCACTGTGTCTACTTTAAAACTGATTCAGGTAGGGAATGTGTTTATGTTGTTGAATCTAACATTAAGGCTAATGTTTCTTTCAGATACTTCATCCTAAAAATTAAGAAATTTCACGAAATCGGTGACGGGAGGGGGGCGGGGAGGGGGTCATACATAAACTCCAATATATATCTTAAAGGCGCAGCTAAAACGCGTACATTTCATGGAGGGAGAAAGATAGTTCCAACATTTGTCACGAGCTATGTCATTGTTTATTTTAGTATTTTAATCCATGTTCTTTGCTGGTGTTATTTGACCGTTCAGGGTTCTTGTATAATTTTCTCTAACATTCTTATGTTAAACACCTTGTTTCGGCCCCCAAGTATGACACCACATTATGAAGTTCCTGACATCCAACCCGCATTTCTATAAAATCACCCACAATGTGACTCCGTCCACTTAACTACTAAAGATTACAACAATTTCCACACAAATCAAACGTACCGAAGCCATCGATATAAAACAGAACCCGAGTGCACCCACTCCCCACAAGACTGAGCTCACAGCCAGCAATGGCGTGACGCGCTCGCATCAGCTGATCAAAACGAATGAAGACACAATTTGCACCAATTTGGACTACTCAAAAGCGAAGTGCGTGCCGGCGAATGCGAGGATGGCGTGTCTGATTTAGAGCCAAAGACCGAGGTCATTGTGAGGGGGAATTACAGCAAATTTCAACTCTTCACTCAGTGAAACGAGTTTATTTTCCCGCTGTAGGATCGGTTGGAACCAGACTAGGGATACACATATAAAAATGTAGGAAACAGTGGGGGGGGGGGCATTGGAGGTAGCGGCTGAAAATCACTATAGTGAAAATGGGCCAAAAATACAATTAGTGCTCGCTACATCAATTCGTGAAGGCAATGAACGTGCTTTCCGTTTATGGTGTGGACATTTAGTTTATGACCGAATTTTAAAAATGGTGAACATGTTTATCCGACATTTGCGGATGTATCCGATAACAAGAACACGCCAGTCATCAGAAAATGATAAGTCCAACCATCTATCGCTTATCAGGGGTCAGTTAAACTTTTATCACAAATAATCTCCATTTTTTATGTCTCTATCGATGTTATCAAAACTTATCGCCCAAAGTTCAAATATTTGACAGAGATTTCTGTTGCACTAAAATGTTTTTCCTGTTTTTGATATGTGTTCATTTCAGCAACGAAGATAAACTTTTTTTTTCCAAATAAAATAAGTCAGAAAGATACGGAATACAATCAGCTGATGCCACTTCGTATCTGATCTTGACTGAAATGTTCTAATAAGTGCATACATGACGTCACTGACAGCTCCACTGTTATTTCGGAGATGCAGCAATGACATCATTGACGACTCTTTGATTAGTTGTGTCATTCGTGACATCGTTCCAGAAGTACACCACTGACAACTGACCACCATACAGTAGTGCCACCAGAAGTACACACCTGACCACCATACAGTGGAGCCACCAGATGTACACCACATGACCACTGAGCACCATACAGTGATGCCACCAGATGTACACCACTTGACCACCATACAGTGGTACCACCAGAAGTACACCACTGACCACCGAACACCATACGGGGTGGCAGAGTAGTTTTGATGACATGACTGAGAGTCAATGGTCCAAGAATCATTGGTGATGATATTGTTGGATCTGAGTAAACAAAAAACAAATAATTTTGATGAAATCGTTATTTATAACATTTTTTATAGCGTACATTTGTTCTCTCTAGGGAACAGATCTTTACGTACATTTGTTCTGTCTAGGGAACAGATTATTGCGTGCATTTGTTCTGTCTAGGGAACAGATTATTGCGTACATTTGTTCTGTCTAGGGAACAGATCTTTACGTACATTTGTTCTGTCTAGGGAACAGATTATTGCGCACATTTGTTCTGTCTAGGGAACAGATCTTTACATACATTTGTTATGTCTAGGGAACAGATCTTTACATACATTTGTTCTGTCTAGGGAACAGATCTTTACATACATTTGTTATGTCTAGGGAACAGATCTTTACATACATTTGTTATGTTTATGGAACAGATCTTTACATACATTTGTTATGTCTAGGGAACAGATCTTTACATACATTTGTTATGTCTATGGAACAGATCTTTACATACATTTGTTATGTCTAGGGAACAGATCTTTACATACATTTGTTATGTCTAGGGAACAGATCTTTACATACATTTGTTCTGTCTAGGGAACAGATCTTTACGTACATTTGTTCTGTCTAGGGAACAGATCTTTACGTACATTTGTTATGTCTAGGGAACAGATTTTTGCGTACATTTGTAAGGGTAATGTGAGTTAGGAATATGTTAGGGTGATGTGTGAAAATGGTGTGTGAGGGTATTCCGGCTGGGCGACACTTCGTGACGTTATCGCAGCAAACTGTAGCGATTTCGCCCTGACAGCTGACCACCTATTGACCCTTGCTACGCACATGTTTTCTACATTGATTCAGTCTTCACAAGTTTTTTTTTGACGGTACATGATTCATTTTTTCAGTGGCACAATAACATTAAATTTTATAAATATGAAACATGTATTATTATTTATGTCTGCAATGTTTTACTCGATATTTCATTGTTTAGTACACAGAAAATATCGTAAATTGGCTGGTGAGGTTGGGGGGGGGGGTGTGTTACAGTGTAGTTGACCAGTGGCTCTACTAATTTTTTTGTCGTTGTGTCATTTTGTTTATTACTCAATTCAATGACAGTTACAGTTAGTTACTCGTATTTACTTTTAAAGATGAAATCATTGTTAAAATGGAATATTTCATCACCTTTACATTTAATATCAATTCATCAAATCCATAAGATCGCACATGATGTTCCTTAACCCATTCAGCTCTCTCCCTCTCTCTTTCTCTCGAAAAAAAACAACATACAATGAATTACCCCCGTGAACGTGTCCCCTAATTTATTTGATAACGTGCCGTACGTCCTATTTATATATCCGCCCCTGCTGCTTTAAATTAAACCACTTCTATTGAGTGCCGTCTTATCATTTAAATACTCAACACTTCAGTGTCCCCCTACTTGCCATTAATAACCCGAGTAGATTTACGTAACGTACTTATTTATATAAGACATGAACAATACTTGGTACTGTTCTTGACACACTCATAGACAGATATTGGGCACACAGTCACTTATACCACAGTATAAGACATGAACAATACTTATTACTGTTCTTGACAAACTCATAGACCGATATTGGGCACACAGTCACTTATACCACAGTATAAAACATGAACAATACTTGGTGCTGTTCTTGACACACTCATAGACAGATATTGGGCACACAGTCACTTATACCACAGTATAAGACATGAACAATACTTGCTACTGTTCTTGACACACTCATAGACATATATTGGGCACACAGTCACTTATACCACAGTATAAGACATGAACAATACTTGCTACTGTTCTTGACACACTCATAGACAGATATTGGGCACACAGTCACTTATACCACAGTGACACACGCGTCCGTAAACTCAATGATTGTGTGTGGTTGTAAGGCCAGGGACAAACAAGTATTACCCTACCCCTGTAAGTGTCTTTTATCTCAAATTGTAAATCACTGTGACAGTTTTCAAGACAGGTGGCACCGTACTGTGACAGGATTGAAGACAGGTGGCACCGTACTGTGACAGGATTGAAGACAGGTGGTACCGAACTGTGACAGGATTGAAGACAGGTGGTACCACACTGTGACAGGATTGAAGACAGGTGGCACCGTACTGTGACAGGATTGAAGACAGGTGGTACCACACTGTGACAGGATTGAAGACAGGTGGTACCATACTGTGACAGGATTGAAGACAGGTGGTACCACACTGTGACAGGTATCAAGATATATGATGTGGTACCGAGACAGATTTGAAGACAGGTGGTACCGTAGAGTACCATTTCTTCAACCCGTTACCCTGCTGATAAAACACTTGTTCGTTTTCGGTCATGCTGATAGAGAAAACGACATTTAACTACTAAAAGTTTATCGATGTAACAGCTTTAAAGAACTGTATACTTCAGGAAAATACATGAAATAACATCTACTCTTTTCTATGTTACTAGGTCGTTTGGTATCGTACTTGTGCGGCCCGTTCAAATTGTTACGAATGGACCTTAGCATATATCTTGGTTGATGATCGATTGTCAAAAATCCTAAGCTTTTCCTGACTACAGGGGCGGATGATGTTTTCCGCTTAGGCTGAAAACTTTAATATATAATCAAGCTAGACGACCACTTACTTATTTTTTTCGTAAACAAACATTGTGTCAATATTAACATTCAGGTGTGTTAAAATAAGTAATTTACCAAAGTACTTTAAATGACAGTTTGTTAAAGAAAATAAATCGCAATCGGTTTCAATCATGGCGTCACCCACAAACAACTGAATGCATCTACAGAAATAACTATATTTTTTTATTAAGTTTATATACTTCATTTAACTAATCGAGTAGAGAAAAAGCGACAGTTTACGTTGGAATTTAGGGTGTATATGGGTGTGTATCTGTATACAGGGAGCCATTTAAGGGGGGGGGGTGATGATTGGGCTAATAAAAGCCAAGGGCCCCAAAGATTTAAGGCTAAATTAAGGGGCCCAACCTTATAATATTGTATAATGCATTGTCTGGATCGGTTTCTAGGTGGAACTGCAGCCAGGGGCCTCGTGCACTCTTAATCCACCACTGCTTGTATATTGTATATATGTGTGCGTGTGTGTATTTATTGGTTATAATCGAAGTAGAGGACGGAAAGAGATTTAAAAAGAGAAAGCTCGGGTAGTTTGTATGTGAATATATAGGAATAAAGAGAGCAATTTATAAATAAACATGGTGATATATGTTGTTATATAAAAAATACTTTTCTGTGTATTTTTATAATTTATAACCAACTAATTTTGAATATATATATATATATTTAAATATATATGTATATATACTTTTAAAAATTAATTCCTAAACTTAATTCTTAAAAGTAATGTAAAACTTTCTTTTATTATTGTATTATTCACTTCGTTGAGAATTTTCGAACCTCTTTTTATTAAAGAAACTGTCCTGCATTAATAAACAAAATACACAAACTAATTGTGTCAGAAGACAATCAATTTAAGCTTTATTATTGAACTAATACTAATGACAGTTGAACTTTCGGCTAATGCCTTCATCAGTACAATAACATGAAATAAGTAATTGCCTAAATCTTAAAACACATTATATGATAAAAATGAAAAGAAAGGGAAAACAAGGACACGGGATATTGGATGTGCTTGTTGCTAAACACTTCAAAACCCTCCAGCTCTCTTCTCGTACCTTCGCACCATGTTGTCAGTGCCCCGTCACGTGGTCTTTTCCTAACAGTTTGTGTTTATGAGCTTAGAGAAATCTTTATGGAATATCATCATCATTATTATTGTTGGAATAAAAAATAGGGCAGCAGCAAGAAATTTAAATTTTCACAGATTCATGCAAACATGTTGACTCAGTTTATTCATTTCAAAACCAATGGCGCATAAAATTTAGAGTGATAAAATTGATGCTGTTTTATGCAGAATATCATTATATCATAAAAATAAAATATAATTTAATATCAGTTGGTTCAATTCATGGCAAGTTAACCATTGTCAATGTCTAGCAGTAGACTCCTATGCCTATAGTTTCATAATGTTAAGAAGGCAGCCCACGGTATGAAAATGTTATGTAAGACAATCAGGTATAAAAGTCATCGTTAACCGACTTATGTACGTGCCGCTGATACAAAATCTTATCGCAGACTTTAATTTTTTTTCTAGGTATTCATTTCAATTCAGGTTTGTTCTTAGTTTACTTTTAAAACTTCAATTTCATTTATGCTATTCTTCAATAGGGGAAAATATGATTATATTGAAAAGAAATATCGATTGAAGATAAATAAAGCACGCTCTAAAATATATTCTAAAGTTAGTTCTGAGGCAAAGGCAACGTCTTTAAAGATGTTTGTTTTCTAACACTTGAATAAAACCAGATTTGAACATGAAGCATGTTAAAAATTAAAACAAATTTTAAAAAGACGTAACTTTTAAAATTCCGAAATCAAAATCCACGATTGGTAAGTTTTCATAAATCTGAATTTTAAAAACAACAACACACTGACAGAAGAACATTTTTTTAAAGCTCTCGCAAAAGACTCCACTTACCCCATGTATGCTATACAACTTGTAAGATTTTAAGCGATATTATAAGTAAATATTTTAAAATTAACAAACTAAATGCCAAAATACTATTTTAACCACTCAACGTCAATAAAAAATTAACCTTTATTGAAAGATGAACGTTTTGTTCCATATTTAAGTACACAGTTATTATTATCTGTAAATTGTCCATTTTATCCATTCAGAATAAATTCTCCAATGGATATAAAGAGAAAAACAGAAGAGCTCCATGACAGAAGAAAGAGAAAGTGAAGTCGGACTGTAGTGAAAGAGATGCTTGGGAAACCGTCAGTTCTGCAACTGAAAGAATACATTTTCATTCCATTTTTTAAACATTCAGATTGATATTGTATATTTTAAAAGTTTCTATCGGGATATTCATAATTATTTGAGTATTAGAATTGTACTAGGTCAAGACAAAAAAAAAAACAACAAAAATGGAACTAAAAGATATCAGCGATATTCTGGCTGTTTCCAGTTCTTCCTTCTACCCCTTTCTGGTTACCTCCCTTGCCTTTCTGTATCTCGTCTACAAACAGATTTCTGTAGCTGAGACTTGGGAAAGGTATGGAGTTAAACATGCAACAATCGGATTTGTCGGCCCCAGGTAAAGAACCCATTTAATAGCTGCATCTTGACTGTCCAACAGCCGCTGTTTTTTTTTTAAAAGAAAAACGTAAAAAAATAAATCTTTAAAATCTGATAAAATAATTATTTTAAAATTCAAAAATATAAATATTGAGGACTCTTCGATAAGTAAGCGGAGCTTAAAATTTCGGAACATTGTCATAGAAAAACTGCAGAAATAACAAAATAACAATTTGATTACCTCGTGAGGACATATTGATCTGTCGTGAGAAGATATTGATCTGTCGTGGGGAGATATTGATTTGTCGTGAGAAGATATTGATCTGTCGTGGGGAGATATTGATCTGTCGTGAGAAGATATTGATCTGTCGTGGGGAGATATTGATCTGTCGTGGGGAGATATTGATCTGTCGTGGGGAGATATTGATCTGTCGTGGGGAGATATTGATCTGTCGTGGGGAGATATTGATCTGTCGTGGGGAGATATTGATCTGTCGTGGGGAGATATTGATCTGTCGTGGGGAGATATTGATCTGTCGTGGGGAGATATTGATCTGTCGTGGGGAGATATTG
>MUZC01003154.1:763968-797263 GCA_002072015.1 Radix auricularia
AATTGGGAATAATATTTCATTATCATTGTGTAATCGGATGGTGGAATAAGCACAATGATATAATTGGTTACACCAATATAATTCCCTCCATCTGTCTGATGGTTAATTAATACATTCTATAATATAATACTAAAATGATAATTCATCCAGAGAGCGGATGGTAAAATAAATACAATGCTATTATTGGTTACACCAATATAATTAGAGCCATCTGCCTGATGGCTATTTAATATGTTCTATAATCTAATACGGAAATAATAATACATTTCCATCAGGTGAAGGAAATAAATATAATTACAGTTATATTAAAGTTAATAATAGTACTAGTTGTACTAATACCATTCAATCCATCTATCGGATGGTTCACGTGTTATCATATTTATTTATGAAATGAGATACATGTAACTCGGCGTGCAGCCGGCTTATGGCTAATTGGGTCAACACGTCTACAGTTTCAATATGACATTGTACGAATCTTAATATTTAAATATCGGTGTGAAATATGCTCACAAATACCAGGGGAATAAGTTAGAGTTACAACTTACATAGATTCTGGCCACGAATAATTAGCGCCGGCTTCCTCGATTAACGGATGGTTCGGGATGTGATGCAGTGTCTTGAATACACAAATCGATATCTTGCTCCATTAATGTTTGAACGGAAGAGAAAGACAGATTTTTCTGATTGTAGGGTTTATATACCGGTCTTGATAGCCTCATTTCCAGGAAGTTCATTGCATATATAATTATTGACCTCTGCTCCTTGAACTCTTGGAGAGTGATTCCCCTTTTGTTTTGATTCATTCTCGTGCTAATAATAGTGGGCTCACAAAATTTCGCCACAGTACACAACAGCCACCTCCCTACAAATGTGCTTATACAATCTGACCAAATATCCGGTCATTCGGGTACACAACTTTCACCTCCCTACAAATGTGCTTATACAATCTGGCGAAATATCCGGACATTCAGGTACATAACTGTTACTTGCCTGATACCCGACACATACATTTCTGCGCCTTAGTATGAAAATCTGACAAGTTTAAAAACAATTATGTTGTTCTCAGGGAACTTAAATTATTTTACCTTAAAAGTTCTCTCTTTAAAAAAATTATTAGGATACTAAAAAATAATTAAGTTGAACTACTCTTTTTTAGATTCCTTATTTATAATCAATAACAAGAATGATGAAATGTTGTGTCCAAATTAGAGACTTTCTTCATCTTGTTTTTCTTACAACTCTGCATACCTTACCCTTCATTACGCCACCCCCTCTCCCATTATGTACAAAACACAGTAATTACTCATTGACGTTTCCTTGTGTCTTAGGAAAAAGTGTACAAGGAGCTGATCCACGTCGTGACGTCAGACATCCCAACCAAAGACGAACTTTCTCAGCTCGTTTACATGGAACGATTCATCAACGAAACGCTCCGATTGTACCCGCCTGTTCCGTTTGTCTCCAGGAAAGCTGCTGAGACACGAACATACGGCAGCATCACCATCCCCAAGGGTGCAGGGGTCACGATCCCAATATTCGCCATCCTCAAAGATCCCCGGAACTTTCCCAATCCGGAGCAATTTGATCCCGACAGATTTTCAGAAGAGAACACATCAAAACGAGACCCAATTTCTTTTATGCCGTTTGGTTGTGGGCCCCGAACATGTATAGGAATGAGGCTGGCGTATTTAGAACTCAAAATGGCCTTAATACATGCTCTCAGGAAAGTCAGATTTGAACTGAATCAAAGTACGGAGCCTAGGGAAGGGACTGACATTGTCATCAGCGGACCGGTGTTCATGATTGTGGAGAAGCCAGTCAAATTAGCCGTGAAATTACGAGGTTCATGTTAAATATTTCAGTCACAGCTAACTTTTTAATCTTCATTTTTCTACGCAGTGACATTGGGTTTGGGAACACAATGAACATACATATTTTTGAAACATAAAAGGGTTTACAAAATTTTCATCAAAGAACATTTAAAAAACTAAGACTGTTAAAATCGGGTCAATTAACATAAAATACAAACACCTTTAACAGATACATCTCACTCTCTCTCTCTCTCTCTCTCTCTCTCTCTATATATATATATATATATATATATATATATGCGGCCCCTAAGTGATAATGATAAATAAGTTTGTATGACTTCTGTCTAACTACTTTTTTTTTTCTTTTTAAAAATAAATATTGAAACATTTGCTTTCCGTCTATTGAATTATTTTGAATGTATTAAAATGTGTTAATTTCATCTAAGAGAGTTTGTGGTTTTTTTCTTTATCGTTAATTTCCTCAGTCCTACTTTATAGCTGTATTTAAATTAACAAATTATTCTTATTTTTAAAAACGACACATCGATGGCCCCGCTTTAATTTCTCATATTTTCATCAGATTTTTTGTGTCTCACTTTTATGATTCAGATGAGCGTGTAAAATGTAAAAGAAATCAGAAAATATTTTTGAAATATAATAATAGTGTTCCGAAACGAGGGGAGATAATGACATTATCTTTTTTTGTAAAATGTAGGAATTATTTTTCAGATTTATGACATAGAAATTGTATCTCTTATCGACGAAGTAACTGATTGTTACCGATGACCACTATGACTATCCCTTATGTCACAGTAATTCTAACGCTGTGACATTAAGAGGAGAGGTAACCCGCATTATTGATAAATAACAAGAATACAGCAAACATTCACTCATTCACTTGATTACGATAGTACAAAGCTTTCACGGCAACATGAAACAAAGACCTTCGGTTCAGCTGGTTGAATGGAGGCAATTACATTAGCCTTGAAACTTTCTTTTGGAATAAAAACTCTCCAACACACGGATTTATAAAAATAAAATCTCACGTCTGTTATCACGCCAGGTATATTTTTGATATACGAGTGCACATTGCGGATTGCGAGCCGTAAGCGGCTCATCTTTATTTTCATTGTGGCTCGCGAACTATTTATGAAATTAAAACTTTTTGTTTGAAATATAGAATATGACAAATGAATGAAAGTTTTAAATGCATTGAACGCAACGAGGGGCTGAAAAAATTGGACTTGGAATGAATTAAGAAAAAGCAAGCTCGATTTGTTGAGTCTGGAAAGTGTCTGCAGCAGAAACTACTTTCTGCTTTCAGCAAAGAAGGTATTCAACTGAGATAGTTATGCCATCGCTTGAAATATTGCACGCAGTGGCGTAGCTAGGGTCACCTGCGCCCGTGGACATGACACAAAGTCGTCGCCCCTTCTCGGACTGACAGATTCTGGGGGCGCACTGAGCCCCTAAGAAAATTTTAAAATTGTACGGTTTGTGTTTTATTTTCGAAGCATCTGTTATTGTAATGAAATATATTAAATGCTAATAATTATCATATTTCTTTTTTTAAAAATTATTTGAATAACAAGTAATAAAAACTCGAATTAGTATTTAAACGCGATTTCCAACAATGAATTTCCGATTTTTTTATTTAAGGGAAATCACTCTAGAGTCACACCAAGAATGTTTCTTTATAATTTGCACCGCACAACAGTCTAAAATTAACATTCACATAGAGGGAAAATTCCATTAACTTTCATTCTAGATTGTTAAAAGTCATTTCAAATCAATACTTCTAAACAAAAACTAAACAAAAAATTTGTTATCTAGATCTAAAAATTGCTGCTAAAATTACGGAAGTCAAATAGAGATTTTTCAAAAATTCCTTCTCCAACATTGCTCTAAACATTATAAGCTATTGCTTAGTGCTTTCTTCAACCGGATAGATGCTATGTTATGGTTGACGAAAAATCGACAAAATACTGATATCTTTTTTTTTATTTTTATTATTATTTTTTTTATTTTATTTTTTTTTGTAAAAAAATTTCCAGGTAATCCAGTCAACCTTTAAAGTAATTTTTTTTAAAGCCTGTGCACATCCTAGGGACCTCTTTAACGGCTGGCGTACCGTTGGTAACGGGTTCGAATCCACGTAAAGGCAAGGTTTTGTTCCCGGAGCCTTGGACGTCCCTGAGTCCACCAAGCTCCGAATGGGTACCTAACATATATTAGGGAATTAAAGGCGGCTGGGTAATGCGTGGAACCCTCATAGCCGTGGCCTGTGAACGCTGCATCACTTGCAAACAGATCGGCATGGTCTATGGACGCAAAAATAGAAGGAGCGTTTGTATAGATAAGACATGAAGACAAGACCCGAATCCTCTATCAGAAAGAGTTGCTGTTCTAAGCATGAAAAGACAGGCTGGAAATTTCAAATATTTAAACGCAATTTGTCAAAATGGAATTGCGTTAAAATTATATATCCTACAAATTATACATGACTGGTATAGAAATTGTCTTCAACAAAGATCATCCTTGATTTGCCTATCGCAAACTCGTTTATCACGATGTCAAAATAAATATTTTCAAGTGTTCCTCTTTTGATGCTAAGGAGTCTAAGATCACTCAGACGATCTTGATCCATTGTAGCACATAATTAATTCAAAATAAGTTCACGACTTACAAATTGAAACATGATTTGCAGTGGAATGCGCAGAATTGGAAATACGTTATCTCCATATGAAACAACAAATCCAAAAGAGTTTCCGGTAGAGCTTCAGTCCGTTACTGAGCCGCATTTTAAATTCTCCGATTTCTGTGCAAAAATCGTGACCATTAACGTCGGTTTCGTAGACATTTCCTAAATATAAGCAATTTAGACGAATAATTGTATAAACAGTTGTCTCAGCGAGAAAAGTTTGGACGTCTGGTAAAAATCCAAATTTGTTGTTTAGGATTTTTACAAATTAATTTTTGAGACTTGATATCTTATATAAGATTATTGACTAAAAAGGTGAAAATTTGAAATAATGGACACAACATTTTTAAAAAAGAAAACGACTTTTCGTATTATTTATTGTTAAATGTTAATACCTTTCCCAAAACCAATTATAATTAACAAAGAAGCTTAACTTTAAAAAAAAAAAAACAACCTTGGTCTATTTTTGTCTGAATTGACATAGTTCACATCTAGTGAGTTGTGACAGATAATAGAATTTCAAGTATGCTACATTTTATCAATAATAATAATATTGTTGTTGCATTGTTAAATTCTGTTAATTATTACTTTAACAGTAACAAGGAAAATTTTTAATGTGATTGGTTATCCGCTTTTAAAAACTAATTCTACGTATTTTTATTTTTTTTAAATTTAAATTCGGAGGGGGACAACACTTCACACCCCGTACTTAGCCACTGCGTTTATTTTTGTTATATTAACAAGTTCTTTTTAAGGGGTGAGTCAGTACACTTAATTTAGGTTCACCTGAATTAAAACTTCCGTCTAACATTATCATAAGTATAAGGCAAATAATGAAAATACCTCTACTGACAATTCCCCCCGCCCCCACCACTTCGCTTAACAACATAGCTATCGGTATCTATAAGGTGTAACAAAAAAATAAACACACTCTTGACAGTCTTGAAATGCCCGTAATAAAAAAAAATCATCTATTATAATACAGCTAATTTTCATAAACCAAGTTACTGTGAATGTGAACATAATGTAGAAGCTTGTAAATTATCGAAAGTGTTAAAATTAAATTGATGGCCATTGTCCCTCCGTCGGCTCAAAGTCTATAGAAATAGTAGCCATACAGATAATGTTACACTGCTCAGTGTTTATAAAGAGAGTATGAGTCTTGGGTAGACCAACCAGTGACATCACGAGGGAGGAAGGGCAGGGGCTAATGCCCCGGGCAGCACTTGGCTAGGGGCAGCAAATTCCTAGTTTTTATTTAGTTTCTAATAAGAAAAAATAAATTAGATAATAAAGATTTTCATCGAAATAAAAGAAAAGCCAAAGAAAAAAATAATCAAAGAAATCAATGAACTATCTTAAAGCTTCAAGCTCCTTATTGGCTACTCTATTTTCTGAATGTAATAATACAGTACTGAAAAGCAGGAGACTTAATTAGTATAAGAACATGACACGGATGTAGTTGTTACTTAGTTGATTCTTCAAGTTTGAAAGCATGTACTGTTGAAGTAAGCAAAACTTACTGTACTCTGATGTTTTGGGCTGGAAATTCCTTGTTGCTAATTAGCTCCTAAAAATAATTTTTAAGAAATAAAAGAGAATCCCAGATATTTTTTTTTAGAAATTAAAAACTGTAGGGGCCGTCAGTAAAGTACGTCACGCTCCAGAAGGGGGGTGTAAGAAAGTGAGACAGGGGGGAGGGTACCGGCCATGTGTGACGTTATGGTGTTTTATATTTAATTGTAATTATTCTTTTAATTTTGTTTGACTTTTTTTTTTCTTTTTTCTTTTTTTTCCTTTTTTTTATACAACAAAGTATTATTGTTCTTTATTAAATAGACAATTTTTAAAATCCAATTTCTGATTCCTTCCGAATCCAAACAGCTTTGGTAATGTTGAACACTTCTTCGCGAAAGTCTACTTATGGATTTATTTGTGTCAGGTTTTAATTATTCCATTAGACATGCAATTGTTTTAAATTTTGTTTTGTTCATTCCTCAAAATAAAAGACATTAAAATTAAGACAATGATGCTTTGGAAGATTAAACCATATAGATCTAAGTACGCGTACGTATTTTAGTTTTGTAGTAGAGGCTACTCACAGAGAAACTTAAGTAAAACTTTAAGGATCATTTGACATTTGCTAAAATTGTATGTGGAGACCTCATCGAACCTTCCAAAGAACGATGGAGCAAATTATTGGTGATCAAAGTGAATATGTATCCATGTTATGTAGACAAACAGTTGAGAAGAAAGTTGAATTTCAATAAGATGAATAGACTGCAGTTATATAGGATTATGGAAAACAGTTATGTATTTCGTACACCAGCTAATCTTCTGGACTTCGAAATTTCGCTTTCAAATTAGATTATTCAAAATATCTTACATGACATTGACAAGCGAGGAGTATTCTCATGGGTTAAAAAAAGAATTAATGGATTCAAAACCTGTTTATTTATTTAAGTTAATTGAATAATTGTTTCTAGCATTGCTTACAATTATCTAAGACTTAGGCTCTAAATAATGCAAAGTGTTGAAGTAGCTTCTATCTAAGACTTAGACTCTAAATAATGAAAGGTGTTGAAGTAGCTTCTATCTAAGACTTAGACTCTAAATGATGCTATATATGGAAGTACCTTCTCTAATAAAATTAATTTGATGAAAAATTAATTACGATCAATGATGTATACACCAAGATCTACTACTCTGTTGCTCTTTTGGCTATTGCCCATTGATACATGAAATGTTTTACCTTGAGGAAAAATAGAAAACTTCAATTTTACTGTTTTTATTTCCAACATAAAACTGTATGGTGTCCTTATTAGCCTATTAATTTATAGGGCTGTTAACGATTAATTTAAATTTAATCGTTATTTTCTAAAAAAAAAATTAACGATTAATTATTCATAAATTTCGATTAAATCAAAAAATTAGAATTTATGACGCCATAAGTAGCCCAACACTTACTTGTTGAAAATATACATAACACAGGAATGTCTCCTTTACATGTCATCTTTTAACCAACTACACAAAAAAGGCAAGTGTGTTGACATTATTTGGTTCAAGTGCTGAGTTGGTCAAATTGACAAATAACCAGCCGAGCTGAACAGTCATTCACATTGAAGTGAGGTAAATGGTATGCACTAAACAGTCTTGGCAAGGAATGGCATCGGATTTCGGTGTTCAGTATGTTTCCACCATTGTAAAAGGTTAATTGATTCCGGAACTTTATCTCCATTTGGTAACACAGTAATTCATCAGAAGAGCTGCCATCATTTTCTGTCTCTGAGTCAGACTCCATTAATGCCATTAGCTTGATACACTTCTAATTTGATTTGATAATTAGGCGAAGTCTTAGAACCATAGTAGGCAAACTTTATCAACATTTTGAACATTTCCGTTAGTCAATAATTTAAAATCAAAATGTTTTTGTAATCGTCAGGAAATGTTATTACTAATCGTCTGCTATTTTCTCTTTTTTTTTTTTACTTTTGGACTTCCAACAATTTGTAAATTTTAAGTGATGGGTCGATTAATCTTTAAATTTTTAAAATGATTTATCGAGAAATTAAGCGTTGATTTCCGCAGCCCTATCAATTTGTATGAAAAAATATTTTTCCATTATAATATTAACAACTTTGGGGGGAGGGGTGTGGTGCGGCCTATGGCGTATTAAGGGGGGGGCTGAACGGGCTAAAGCTAGGGGCCCCCGATGGTTTGTGGGCCCCCAAACTTTTTATATTTTATAATAAAAGTGTACAAATATTTGCACGAACCTTTAAAAATATGATAAGTTAAATAAATTTCGAAATATTATCTCTACAACTGATCGCTATTCAGACCTTAATAATCGAAAAACTTAGAGAACATAGTATAAATTATAGTTTATATTTTTAAAATTTCTCGATTACACAAGCTCCGCTGGCCATGTGGAGAGAGTATAGGTTCGTAATGCAAGCGGTGTCGGGTTTGATTCCCGGCAGTCGAATGTAAAATTTTTCATTTCAGACTTAATGGTAACATACCGCGAACGCTTCAAACAGTAAACAGTTATTTCTTAGTGTTCGTTTTTTTTTCATTATTTATATTTAGTTAGTCTTATATTAGCTGTTAACAATAATTTTATTTTATGGGACGCTGGCTGGATGGGGCCCCCGTTTCGTTGCAGCCCGGGGCACCGTGCAGTCTTAATCCGCCCCTGGGTGCGGCAAATTGTGTTCTGCCCCGGGCGGCACATACCCACGCTACGCCACTGGGATCAAACCCTTCATACGCAACAACGGTCTCTACCAATTTTTAATATATTAAAAATAATTCTTTTTGAAAGCTCTGAATCGTTATAGTCTAATTACTTATCAATCCTTTAATTTTATTATTAAAAAAAAAAAATCAAGCTGCATTAAAAGCGAAATTAAAATTATATATTTTTAAAGGCGAAAACCTAATTGAAAAGATAAACATCTGGGTTCAAAGTTCACACTTGGCTTGTAAAGAAACACTACTTAGACTCATGCAAGAAACAGTCTTTCAAGGGCGGTATAATATAATTCCAGAATCTAAAATATGAGTATTAGAAATTTGAAAGTAAGAAAATAAATGCATTTAATTTCCTGGTATGTAAGACGTCTTGATAAATTATTTGATTCATATATATATTTTTATAACATGACATAACTATGACTATGACTATACTATAGACTATCCTATAGTACTATAGACTATAGAGTACTATAGACTATAGACTATTGTCATTGTCACTATTGGCTAGGCGGTAGGGATGGAGACAGACGTCCGGAGGCATCTCGGTTGTAATCTGAAGTTTATTTATTATTTTTTTTAGTCTACTTCCTGTTTCAAAGTTATAGTTCTAATTTTTTTGAAAATGTACCCCACTATTGTCTATTGTTAAATATTATTAAATAAACTATATGAACTGTTTTAACTGATCATAATGACTGGGAGGGCACGAGCAGCCAATGAAATTATCCCAACTGTACAGCTGATGACACCCCGTGAGGTAGCCTCCGAAGTTTGGAATTTGTTAACTGTTAAGCTTAATTCCAAATATACACTTAAATATTTAGAAAACACAATAAACAAACATAATCGAGG
Source organism: Radix auricularia (assembly GCA_002072015.1). Lineage (NCBI taxonomy): Eukaryota > Metazoa > Mollusca > Gastropoda > Lymnaeidae > Radix > Radix auricularia. Next base: position 773,593 of record MUZC01003154.1, read on the forward strand.
TTAGAGGTCACACACAATTTTATTTTGTAGGAGATTTCATTTTTAGAGCCACTGTAAAGTGTTATAGTTATATCTTAAATATTTATATAGTGTAAGGCACAATAAGCACAACTACAGAAATATTTAAGTAAAAATGTAGCCTAGGGGTACATTCTAAAAAAAATTGAGAACTGCAACATTCAAACAGGAATTAGTACATACCAAACTTCAGATTACAACCGAGATGCCTCCGGACGTCTGTCTCCATCCCTACCGGCTAGGCTATTACTATTACTATTACTATTTATAATAATTTTCATTAATTTTTTTTAAAATTTTGATATTTATTATTTATTTGTATGGCCTAATACTTAATACTTACTTAACTTATTACTAATAATTAAAACTAATAGACTAGCTAATCACTGTTAACTGGTTACTAATATTAATAATAACTAATAACAATGCAACATTTTGGTTGTGTGGTACCTGGTAACAGTAACAGTGAACTAACAGTAACAGTGAACTAACAGTAACAGTGTACTTCGGTAGTGACGACTCTACTGTTACCACACAATCACAACCAATTCAACCAAAATGTAAAAATCCAGTACTTTAAACTTGAATACTTTGACCTTGATTTAATAATGTCATCAATATTTAATTAAATTTAAATTTAAAGTAGTCATCAAATTTGCATATGTAACTTTTGAATTTGAAACATGACTGAATAATAAATTTAATATTATGAATTTATGAGCTGATCTTTTAAATATTTTAAAATATAATTATGACTATTCATTATAAGGTATTTTTATCATTTTTAATTTTAACATTCATATGAATATGGACACATGCCTAATTAGGTTATGGGTCAAGTAGTTCAATTTGTTCAAATTAAGAATCATAATCATAATGTGAATGTGAAATAATAATATTTAACTGATAATGGTTAAACTTAAACAAATATTTGATATTGTATATGATTATGACTGATGATGGTGAACTTAGTGTACTAGTCAGTGTACTTTACTTTAGTAATTAACTTAACATAAGACTTAGATTTTAAATTTTTTAAAATCTTCTGAACAATATTGTATTATTTTTTTTGTATATATCTGAAATGTCAGTATGACTATTTAATTAATAATTAATAGTTAAAAGCTTTCATAACAGTATACACATATAATAAGCAAAAATATATAATATTAATATAAATTTATCAAAATCAATGGGATATTTTAAAAGTATTTAGTTCTTTTTTCATTAATTCTTAGGCCTATACCTATACACATGTTATTATTAGTACATATGTCACATGTCAGTTACTACAAGAGAAAAAACTGAAATAGTCTTTTAAAATAATTATATACTGTGGTGAAAGACCGTGATATGTATGTTAATATGACTTTTTAACGTCAAAAATTGCTTACAGTAGGGGTAATAACTTTAAAATGTGTGAAGCTATCAGATAACATCAGATTTTAAAATGATAGGCTAGGGTCAAGTCAAGGTGAAAATGTCAGCCATCTTGGAAATGGTGTCCAGGTAAGATACATTCAGACAGTTACAGTTAATAAATTTTTCCTCTCACCACTCACCATACTCTTAACAGTTTGTAAGATTTTTAAAAATATTCACTAACTTACCAACTTACCTTAAGGGTTTTGAGACCTAACTTAGTACTTCATATAATTATAATAATATTATTAATATAGCTAATTTTAAAAAATCTATATATATAATTCACCAAAGCAAGTATTTGCAAATATGCATGACGAATGATCATCACTGGGGTCGATCAGTGATTGGCAAGAGAAGGTGGTGGAGAGGGGATGGGGCATATCTCGACACAGACAATGCTTCTTGAGTTCAATTTCATTGTTCCTTCTCTGAATAACATTCAGTTTGTAGTTTAATTGTTATTACATCTGCCTAATGGGTGGCAGGTTCTGGGTTCAAGCCCCAGCTGAAACATTATTTATTTGTGTAAAAATGTTAATGTATGTCCCCGCTCTTTTCTCCCTTTCTTTGCGAACATGACTTCTCAACTTGGCTGTAAACTTTGCTTCTCTACATTGGGATAACTTCAGCAAACTGCCCTCCATTGTCCTAAGTAACGGAAACATATTCAGTCACGCTCTTGAACAATACCTTCAGTGCATGAACACTTCAGGAGTATGTGGTGGTGAAGCAGAAGTAATCGGGATGTCTGAAATAATCCCCACCAGTATAATCATTAACTCCCGACAGCGTCCTCATACGTCTCCTTATGTTTACAATCCCAGTCTCTTTAGCAGTCCTTCCGTTCAAGGCCATTACAAAGTTCTATTGCCTCCTAGACGTGATGACTTTGTGGTGCCATCTTTTGACAACGTCATTATGTCGACACAAATTTCACAGCCACATTGTTACACTGATGTGACGTCACCTTCCCACTATCCTGATAAACATGTATAACCGCATTTCAAAAGACACTCCAGTGAACGAACGGATTCCGCAGAAGAATTTTTCAATTCACCATTCGTTTTAAATCATTCAGATTTTTCTGATTTATTCGTGCTTTAATTTGTGTCCATTCTTTCTCCCCTTTCTTTGCACTATCTATGAGCAAGTCTGCGTCGCATTTTACATTGTGGGTTGTATCTGGTTATTAATAATAAAGAAATTTGAAAATAGTAAATTAACGGGTTTAAAATTCTAAATTTATGGTGAGATTTAGATAGTTTAAGAAAAAATGAAAAAGCATTAAATTGAAATTATTATATGAGTATCACCCTAATCCTAATACCAGCAATAAAGATAACCAATTAAAATTATAAGCCATAGTTGTTGAAGATGTATATACATTTCATTTTCAATGATTACTGCTATACAGTGACAGTGTTACAGGCCGTCAAAAATGACATCACACAATTTTGGCCTATTTAACCCCCCCCCCCCTTTCCCCCTTTTTTGTCACACGTGTCACAAAAATTTAGACCTCACCTCCAATATGAGTACAAAGCTTTGCCCCCCTCCCCCCCCCCCCAAAAAAAAAAAAAAAAAAAAAAAAANCCCTGCTCCTCATCACACATCATCACTAATGTGTGATTCCCCCCGCCCCCACCAGGTGCATAAGGTCATTTATTGATGGCCCCTTACCAAAATGTCATTTAATAAACTCTTAATGCAGAAAAATGCAATTCCTAGATAATTTTATCAATATACAAATTAGTCATCAAATTTGCAAATGTAACTTTTGAAACATGAATAATATAAGCTCAACTTAAAATATAATTTTCTATTAAATTACTTATTTAAATTACAATTAAAATGGACAAGGGCCTATAGTTTCAAATTAAAAATCATATTAAGAATGTGAAATAATAACTGATAATGGTTAAACAAATATGATGATTGTGAAGTTAGTGTCTTTTAGTATTTAACTTAAGTTTTTTTAAGTTGTTCTTGTGAGAGCAAACATGTTCTATGAATCTGTTAAAATGTTGTCTGCTTGATTCACTTATTGCCTGATTAGGCAAGGGCTTTTATAAAGTTATGCACTTATGTTGTTCGTCTGTCAAATCGACGAGGACGACTCTAGTTATCCGAGGGTTGCTGAGACTGGTTTTGCTTATGTGATATAAAATATAAATGGCTATATAAATTTATCAAAGGGAATGATTATTAATTATTAACATTATCATTTATTATGAAGTTATTTGACAGACCTTTTAATGATAATAATAACAAACAAAATTATTTAATACATTAATCACTTATTCAATTAAACATAATTAAGTACTAAAGAAATATAAATAAATATATATGTAAATGTATTTCTTCTTCTTCTGCGTTCTCAAAATCTTTTTTTGAAGGAGGATTTAGATCACAAGCCCTATATCCGTGATGTATTGCGCTGTGGCTGTCAATTGGCTCAGTTCACCATACAGTTTATCGTGGAGGGTAGCTTCCTGGGGCCAAATGGCCGCTCGGGTGTGGAGGTACAGAGGGCAGTTTTGTAGCACATGTTCCGCGTTCTCTGCAGCTGTTCCGCAGGGGCACATTTCAGTTTCACCAATTCGAAGTTTGCAGAACATGTGCTGCCTAAGTTTGTTGTGGCCCGTCCTTAGTCTGAATATGATGTTCTGAGATTGGCGGGGGAGTTTGAAGAATGCATCGCCCTCTGGATGGTGGGCTTTCAGCTCAGACCATCTTACTGCTTCACTACTTTTGAGAAACGCCTTTATTTCTTCGGGGTGTAGGGGTTGGTCTGACTGGACCTGTTAGCCTCCAGTTTTTGCCAGGGAGTCCGCTGTGTCATTTCCCTCAAGTTCCACATGGCCTGGGATCCATTGGAGAACAAGTTCTCTATTTAATTTTACTTAAATTCTGTAGTTCTATGTTGAGTGATCGATTGATCGAGCGGTTTGGATCACGGAGAGATTGGAGCACTTTTTTTGCATCAGTGAGGAAGACAATTTTGCTGTTTTTGGAGAGCGGATGGGTTGTAAGAATCCCTGCAGCAAGCTCTAGTGCTTTCCTTTCCGCTCTAGTGCTGTCTGAGATGCTTCCTATGGCAGTTGCTTTTTCGAGGTGTTCTCCATTAGGCCATTTTATGAGGATGCCGGCTCCTCCATTTTTTGTGTTTTTTACTGAAGAGCCATCAGTGTAGACTCTTACCCATGAGTTCTCAGGGTATTGGTCACTGATGTTGTTTTTTTAGAGTTTCTTTCAGTATATTGGTTGCGTAGTCAGATTTTATTTTAATGTTGCTTAAATTTTCTCTGATTTTTATTGGTGGACTTGGGTCCCAGGGTGGGAAGTGGCTGTGGGGTTGGGTCGCTTCAATTTCGATGTTGTCAATTTTGTGTTTATTTTTTAGCAGTTTGGCTTCTTGTATAAAATTTGATCTATGGAGTCTTTTTGAAGAGTGATATTTTTGCATCTTGGGTTTAAGGGGGTGATGTCCTGATGCTTCTAATTTGGTGAATTGAGTTAAGGTTTTGGTTTCTCGTCTAACTTCCATAGAGCTTAGGGTAGCTAAGTCCTCCATGGCTCTGATTGGGGTAGTTTTCATTGCTCCTGTTATTATTCGTAGCCCTAGGTTTTGAACTTTGTCTATTTTTTTGGAGGTTTGATTTGGCGGCTGTGCCCCAAACTGAGGCTCTGTATTCAAGGGTAGGTCTAATGTAGCTGGTGTAGGTTTTCTTCAGGATGGAGTGGTTTGCGCCCCAGTCTGAGCCAGCTAGTTAGCGCATTTTCGAGAAGTCGAAATGCGCTATTGTATCCCTTTTGTCCATCTGTCCGTCCGTCCGTCTGTCATCACCCTAGATCTCAGCATCCATAAGTCCTAGACCCATGATGTATATATGTTTTTTGTATGTCCTGACCTGCCATTTGTGCATCAACACTCAGTTACTCGATCCGACCTCTTGTAGTGGCAGTAGAGCTCCTGGAAGTATGAAAGTCCTAGACCCATGATGTATATCACAAGAGTTCCTACCACCTCCAACACACAAGAGTTCCTACCACCACCAACACACAAGAGTTCCTAAAAATTCATAAAAATATGTCTAAAATCTAAACACAATTACTGATAACTACATAATGCTGATATCTAACATAAGTACTGATACATAATACGAAAATGCGCTAACACGTCCTGAGTCCAAAAAGGGACCAGGCTTAACATGATTTTTTTTTCATCAGTACCAGTCTTTGGATTCCCTTTTTTTGAGCATTTTCTATTTGGTTTCTCCAGGTTAACCTTGGGTCAAAAGTAACTCCTAGATATGTCGGATTGTCATTTTTTTCCAAGATTGTTTTGTCGAGGGTAAGTTTGACGCTATGTTGTTTGGTTGAAAGGGGGAAGATTGTGTAGGTAGTCTTTTTGGTATTTATGGACATACACCATTTTTTGGACCACAGGTTGAGATTGTTTAGTGCTTCTTGTAGCCTAAATTTTGAAGTGCCTGTGTATTCCTCTGTGCTAAGGAGAGCCAGATCATCAGCGTACATGCTGCATTTTACTTTTTTGGGTATAATTTGTAGTAAGTCGTTTATGAAAATTAGAAACAGTGTGGGTGACAGAACACCTCCCTGGGGAACTCCATTTTGTATCGTAGCTGTGTTGCTTCTTTTGCCTTGCATTTTGACTAGAGCTTTGCGATTTGTTAGATATTCTGTAATCCAGTTTAACATTCGGTGGGATACCTGAGTATCGAGTAGCTTTAGAATTAGACCTTCTTTCCAGACCTTGTCAAATGCTTTTTCTAGGTCAACCCAGACGACGGTAGTTGATTTCTTTTCCTGGAAGCCATCTTCTATTTCTTGGGCTATGTAGGCTATTTGATCCTCTGTTGATCTGCATTTTCTGAAGCCTGCCTGTTCATCTGCTAGTAAATTTTCGGATTCAAGTATCCACATCAGTCTATTATTTACCATTCTTTCCATCAGTTTGCAGACGCAACTAGTCAGACTTATTGGGCGGTAGCTGTCAACTTGGCTTCTTGGTTTGCCATGCTTCGGTATTGGGATCATAATAGCCTTTTTCCAAATAGTTGGAATTTTCCCAGATTTCCAGCTGGCATTGTAAATTTGTAGAAGTTTTTTCTTAGCCAGAGGTCCGAGGTGGGTGAGCATATCGTTTGAGATCTTGTCTATTCCTGGAGTTTGTTTGGGTTTAAATGTATTTGAAAAATAAGAAGTTATTTTGTTTCATTACTTCCATGGGCTATATCTATACACAAGTTATAATTAGTGCATATGTCAGTTACCAGAGAAAAAACTGAAATAATCTAATTTAATAATATATTACAGGAGTGAAATACAATATCTAAGTTAATATGACTTTTTAATGTAAAAAAATTCTTACAATAGGTGTAATAACTTGTTAAATTTGTGTAGCTATCAGATGACATAATATTTTAAAGGGGCTAGCTAGGAGGGTCTAGGTGCCAGACAGAAACTGTCAGCCATCTTGACAATAGTGTCCAGGTAAGAAACATCCATTCAGTGACTGCCTTGTCCAGTCAATAAAATTGTTTGGGTATGATGGGGAAATATAAAGAGTTGGATGCTAAAAACAGTGGTTATCATAAATGTCAGATGCTGAACTAGGTATGGAGTTCAAAATTGGTTTGAGTTATAGTCAGATGCATCGATTTTTCGAACCATAAGCTGAAATATAGCAGATGTCATGCTATCACGTTAACCACATATCTAGAAATTTGGATATGAACTAGTGGAATTACTAAAATAAAAGTGACATGACTTATTCCTGATCTGCCTCTTGAGCTTCCATATTGCCTGCATCTACGGATTTATTTTTACACTTTGCATGTATTAACCTTTTAAGTGTTTATTTAATGTTATTATAATTTTTTAAAATTACAGAATTGTTAAGTGTCAATGTTTTAAATAATGTATCCATACATTGCTGGCTTTACCTATTTGCTAAACAATCTATTGGCACTATGGCTCAGGGCCACCGCTTTCTTGGGGGCCCCACATACTTTTTTTTTGGTCACATTTGGCACTCACATAGAATATCTGGAATTTGAAAGGGCCCCAATATCTCAAATAGCTTAGGGCCCCATTAAGTCTAATCCGGCCATGTATCCATAAATCCGGTTGCGGGCATACACATGGTATGACATTAATAGGTTAAGTAAACCCTTCAAGTTAGGATGTAGTAGTAGACGCATAAAGGCACAGTTTTTATGTTGTGAGTTTAGCCCAGAACTTTTGCTTTAAACTGTGTCTGGGGAGTTAAGTTAAAGTCATCGTCTTGCCCTTTGATATTTTAAACCCTTACAAATAAAGTTGGTTACCTGACAGACCTATTCTCTATTTTGCAAGATGGCAGCACTTTAATGTGCTTTATTCTAAGGAATTAGAAGAATTAACATGTGTCTGTATTTACAGATTTTAATGCAGCAAATAATTTTGGATCCCTTGTTTTTTTATTGAATGGATTGAACATTTCTTAACCTTGTATTACACAAAGGTACAGGTGAAAACTGATGATTTTGTTTACCTGAGACTGGAAATAATTTTAACAATTCATATTAACTTCTGCTTTTGAATACTTTAAAAATTATTTTTTTAACCGTTTCTTTTAGTCATCATGACAATACTAAATCTTGAATTTATCTTTTAATCAAGCAATAACCTTTAATCGCTACCAGCTTCGGGGGCCGCAGTTTTCGAGTGGCAAGTGCGCTTAACTGTCGTTCCGATGGTCACGAGTTCGAATCCATGGGAAGCCAAGGACCCATTCCCGGGGCCTAGGGAGTCCCCGGGTTCCACCCAGCTCCAAATGGGTGAAATGCGGCAGTGTAATGCGTGGAACCCTTAGCCGTGGCATGTGAACGCTGCATCACTTGCCAAAAATAACTGCTGCCTTGCAGATGGTCTTGGCTGACCAAAGGCTATGGTAGCAAAATCCAGAAAATACAGCAGGCTGAAGTCGGAGACCACGGGCCAATTGGCGCAAAACTCGTGGCACACAAAATTCAATATTCAATATTGAGAACGAAGAAGAAGAAGAAGAAGCTACCAGCTTCAAAATGTCCAGTATCTAAAGAGTTTATTCATTTTAACTTTGAAACAGTGAACTACACCATGGAGAAAACTACTTTGTTCAATAATAATTTGTGTTTCTTTGTTAGGCTCTCGGCTTTCTGAATATTTTTGGCTTTGTTGGCAAGCACAGAAGCCATGGAGTCAGATGATCCAACATCTATTACCTGGCTATTTTCAAGTGTGTCCTTCTATCTCCTATGGGCAACAATTGTGGCCGCACTATATCTGATCTATAGCCAGGTAACTGACACTGAGACCTGGGAGAGGTATGGTGTTAAGCAGGTCACGATGGGACTTGTGGAAGAAAGGTAATTTTTTAACACATCATGTTATTAAAATTCCAAATTTATCAGCTTTATTCTATCTAGCACAGAATACATCATCTATTGATCTGTATATTAATGGCAAATTAATAAATTACCCTTGTCCTTAAAGTTGGAGATAAAATCATGTCTAAAATATTATTTAAAGACATGGTGAAGTTCAATTTTTAAATTAATTTGAAAAGAATTTGAGTCATTTGGTGCTGACCAATTATTTGGCAAGGTTTTTCCCACATTTAAAGGGATATGTTGGAATGATAGAATTTCAGGTATTGCAGTTACTGGTTTTTATATTCGAGCGATTCCCATGACAGGACCTACACGGAAAATAGATTTATAAAACAATTTTGTACATTGGCTCCATATGGATTAAATCAATTTCACTATTTTACCTATGTGCAGAATCTTTTTCCTGTTTGGTTTTCACTGTAACTTTTGATTATTCCTCCTTTTTCTTATATTTTGTGTGATTGTTGTTTTTCTTTTCTTTTTATCTTCATTTAACTATTTTTTTTATGTAGTATGTCTTAATAATTTTAATATAATTTTAATACTTGTGTAAGTACTGTATTTTATTTGCACTGGCATTAGCCAAAATGTTTACTTTTGTATTCGTTTAAAAAAATAAAGCTTAATTAATTTTTTTCATGAACACAATTTGTTTATTTTGTATTTTATTTAAAAGCTTTATCGCAGTCCACTTCTGTATCTAATATAAAGACCTGGTTTTGGTCAGTAAGAAATTTTTAATGGGTGTTATTGCTTAACTAAAATTACTTAAATCATTTTATTTAGTCTTTAGAATATTGGACCATGACTGATTATATTTTTTTACTCAAAAATAGTAAAAAGTCTAAACATGGAAAGAAAAAAAAAACTCAATGTCTGCTTGAAATTTAAAGAAAACTTCAGTTTCACTTCTACTATAAATTTTTTTATGTCATTTTATTTTACTTCAGAGAAGGCTATAAAAAGCTGTTAGAGGAACATGGAGACACATTTGGTTTAAAACGTGGAACAATGTTTCTTGTGACCAAAGATTTGTCCATACTAAAGGAGGTAATGGTTAAAGATTTTAACAACTTCACAGACAGAATCGGACACTTTAATACGAATACTGTTGTTTCCAAGGGAGTTTTTTTCCTACAAGGTCAAGACTGGAGAAGAATTCGCCATATTATCACCCCATCTTTTAGGTGAGATATGCATGAACAAAAGAAAACAAGTTAAATTAGGTTAAAATTAATTTTTTATGGAACAAATAATTTTAAGGATATTTTTGAACTCTAAAAAATAGTACATATTTGAGAAGGGCTTAGTATATTCTACTTATAAGATTCACTTACATGTGTAGGTATAGACGTTTGAAACAAATTTAGAGCCATAGAAATTATCAATTTAACAAAAAATAATTTGGAATAAATAATGGGTGTCCCCATTTGATAGACACATAAAATGTATTGTATGCTATTTCACATTATGTGGTAAATAAGTTAAATATATATCTTATTCTGATAGTAAATAAATTGGATGAAGCCTTTATGAATATATTGTAACAAAAATATTATTCACAATCACTTTAATTATAACTTTTTTTTATCTTTAATTTTTCTTAAATTTGCTTAAAGTTGCATAAAAGTAATATCTGTTACCTGTCACATTGTCAGGCAATATCTTAAGCCTGTGATTCCCTAATGTTATCAGACAAGCACCAAGTGATCAGCATACTGTTCCCTTGATGCTCACTCTCCTTGTCACACAGCTGCTATGCACCATAAGTTTGTTAAACATAGGATCGATTAAACCAGGCTGGCTCCATATTATAGAGTCATGGGGGAGACTGTCCAAACTATTAGATACACTGTTTTATGCAATGCATTTGTCAGATTGAGATTTATGCTTAATAAAAAAAAGGCCCTTTGTTAAAATTAACATACCATTGATATCTAACCTTAGCACTGGTAAAATCAAACAATATGCACAGACAGTAGATGAGCGTGCAATAAAACTAACCAAGGTTCTAGAGGACTATGCTAGAAAAGACATTCTTTTGCCTGTCAAGGATTTGACCAGTCAGTACACCATTGAGATTATTGCCAAGACAGCCTTTGGTCTGAACACTGACTGCCTGGGCAAGGAGGATGATGAGTTCACCATCTACTATAAAACTATCTTCAAATCTAGAGGCAAAGTCATGGCCAAGGTGATGCTGTTCTTCTACAGATTCAAATCTCTCCACAAATTTCTTGTCAAGGTGGGTCTCAAACTATTATTTACTGCACTGATGTTATTTGTCAACAATGAACCTACATTGTCAATTGTTAATGAAATTCATAATGATAATATGTCTTAAAATGAAAACCTCAACCTGGCTCTAAATCTAAATGCTCTTTATTTAATTTATTTCCAGTATTTAAAAATTACAATCCTAGATGGTGTGAGGTCAGATGCTGTTGCATACTTTAAGAAAATTCTTAAAAAATCAATAGAAGAGAGGAAAGAGCTTGAGCAGAAAAACTTGGACAGCCAGATGATCTGCTACAAAGTTTGTTACAGGCCAAGATAGCAGATGATCTTACTAAACACGGAGGTAGTGAGAGTCATTCATTAAATTATTTATTTTTATTGTTACGGAAAATGTAATTGCATTTTTTAAAAAGTTTTAGTTAAAAAAGATTTACACCATATAATGCCTTAACACTAGCGTAAATGAAAATTAATTTAATTTTACTTTAATTTGTCAAGTAATACTCTTAAGTGAAGGTCAGGCTTTGGTATCAGTATTATATTTTATTTAGTTTTTATATCACAGTAAAATGATGGTCACCATTTTCTTTAGATACTTCAACTGAAGAATACCCAGGCGATTCTACTCTCATCAAGGATCTAAACTGGGACAAACTTGCCAAGACCATGTCAGAGGAAGAGCTAATGGGTCAGTCTCTGTTGATCATGTTTGCTGGGTTTGACACCACAGCCACGACTCTGATGACATGCCTTTACTTACTGGCCAAACATCCAGATGTTCAAGTAAGGAATAGAAATATTTACAAGTCTTTACAGAAAAGTTATACTTGATCACTTTTAAAAGTTACTGGTCATGGCCAGAAATGTCAAAATAACAGTTATATCATTGTAAGTCGTTAAATGGTAATATTTAATTTCAACCCGTAATATTTTTCTATTTTTTAAGGTCAATAAATTTTGTTATTTGAATTTTTAAGTGTTTGACAAGCGTGACAGTAAAATCTGACTGCATGTTAGTAGTTACAAATTGAGGGTTAAAAGAATTTCCTGAGGAGATCTAAATATAAATTCAATCTCTATTCCATAAAACAGGGCTCTCTAAAGTGACAGAAAATAAATAAGGGATTTTTGTTTGAATCATTTATAAGTTTCAAATGATTGCTGTTATAATAATCCCTACATTACTATCTCTACTAATTTACATGTTTTCTGTGATGAAGGATAATATAAATATAAATTATGATTTAAAAAACTTTAAATTATTTAAACCATTTTTGAAACCCAAATAAAAAATTTGAGTTACTTGTTAAAATATGAAAAAAGGCTGTTTAGTATTTAGTTAATTTAGTGCAAAATTTTTAAAAATCTATTTCATCTTTCATTCAATTAAATTTTTTTTAATTTAGGAAAGGGTTTTGAAGGAAATAAAGAGCATTGTCCACTCTGTCTCTCCCACCTATGAAGAGCTCGGACAGCTGACCTACATGGAACAAGTCATCAATGAGACACTACGGTTGTATCCCCCTGCTCCCATCATGTCCAGATTAGCAGCAGAGACCCGAACCTACGGCAGCATCACTATCCCTAAAGGTGCCGGGGTCATGATCCCAATATTTGCTGTACTCAAAGACCCTAAGAACTACCCAGACCCCGAAAAGTTTGACCCAGAGAGGTTCTCAGAGGAGAACAAGACTAAAAGAGACCCCATGGCTTTCATGCCCTTTGGATACGGTCCCCGTAACTGTATAGGAATGAGGTTGGCATATTTGGAACTGAAAATGGCATTGGTCCACATTATAAGGAAAATTAGTTTTGAAATGAATGAGAAAACTGAGCCAAAAATAGGGGGAAATATTGTGATTAAGGGCCATGGTATTTTACGTACAGAAAAACCCATTAAGCTATCTGTGAAGTTGAGAAGTTAAAACTTTATTCAAATATTAAAAGTTAGCTCTAAAACTACATCTCTTTGATCAAAGAAATCTTTGTTTGTATATTTTTGTTTTTAAAAAAATATTTTTTTTATGCATTTGACTATTTAAAAATTTTGAAAACAGTTGTAACAATATCTTATTTTTGCTAAAATACTTTTTTTTTCACTGATATGTCTTTCACGTTTTTCTGGTTAAATCTTTTTTATCAAATATGGGTGTTGAAAAAATCTGATAAAAAAAAGTATCATACATAAATTTAACTTATAACTATTGGGGTAGGTAGAGTTTGTGATGAAAACCAAACAAGTAATATAAACTCGATTCAAACGCAATTTCCATCAAAGAATATCCGCTATTTCTATTCAAAGGAATTTTAGATTACATTAAAGTCATTTCAAATCAATAATTCTGAAAGTAAACAAAACAATTGCTATTTTATAATGGCTTCTAAAGTATATTTTCTCTGTGAGTCATATCCCCTCACACTACATAACACCAAGAATTTGTCAATATAATGTGCACTGCCATTAGTATTCACAAAGTGTGAAAACCCCATTAACTATTATTCTAGATTACATTAAAAGTAATTTCAAATCAATATTTCTGAAACTAAACAAAACAATCGCTAAATACAAATTTCTGCTAAAATTATGTGAGTTGAACAAAAAGAGATTTTTCAAAAATTCCTTCACCAGCATTGTTATAAATATTATTAGCTATCGTTCGGCATTTGTTTCAACCCGATAGATGTTATGGTTGGCATGAAATCAACAAAATACTGATATTTTTTAATTTAGGTGTTTGGATTTTCCAGGAAATCCAGTCTTCTTCTTCTTCGTTCTCAATATTGAATATTGAGTTTTGCGTACCACGAGTTTTGCGCCAATAGGCCTGTGGTCTCCGACTTCTGCCTGCTGTATTTTCTGGATTTGCTTCCATAGCCTTTGGTCAGCCAAGACCATCTGCAAGGCAGCAGTTGTTTTTTTGGCAAGTGATGCAGCGTTCGCATGCCACGGCTAAGGGTTCCACGCATTACCCCGCCGCTTTTCGCCCATTTGGAGCTGGGTGGGACTCGGGGATGCCCTGGGCCCCGGGAACAGGTCCTTGGCTTCCCATGGATTAGAAGTCGTGACCATCGGAACGACAGTCGAGCGCGCTTGCCACTCGACCACCACGCCCCCCAGGAAATCCAGTAAACCCTTTCAGTTTCAGTATTTTTTTTGGCCCGTACACATTCTTGGACCTCCTTAACACATTTGCAAAAGACCCGAACTGGTATGGTTCAGGAGGAGTTGCATGATCAAGCTCAAATAAAAAAGACAGACATTTCAAATATATAAATATAATATAAACACAATTTTTCCCATAAGGAAATTGTGTAAAAGAAAATTTGCACAGACAAATGGGTGCCATTGACTGCCATGCAATCAGTCCCAGCTCATGACCAATTGTTGTATATAATAAAAAAGATTTTGTCCAATTATTTCATTAACAACAAAAAAACTTGAGGCGGCACTTGAGGTCATTTAACAAGATCTCTAATTTTAGTAGTTTCTAATATAAATAATATAATTTAATTTAATTTTTTTAAAAACTTTCATTTACAATTGATCTACAATTTACAAAGTGCTTATTTTTAAAATGTTTATTTTTTTATTTTTCACCATAATATTTCATTACATCTCTATATCTATTAAATGCTAAAGACTAAAGAGAAGCAAAGCTAAGAATGCAGTAGAATGTGGTTTTGAACAATAGGAAGAAGTGTCATGGTAAGAATGCAATCTCCTTTTATTTTTATACCCAGACTAAAGCCAGCTGATTAATTTCATCTTTATTATAAACCTTGGCTCAGAAATAGTTTACAAGAAATAATTTATTCTTGCAAATAAAGAAGAGTCAATAAATAACAGATTAATATAAAATATATTAGTTTTGCCACCTACATTGCAAGCCAATAAGGGGCCGTCCATAATGTATGTCACAGCTCCAGAGGGGGGAGGGGGTGTAAGAAAGTGTGACAGGGGGCGGGGTGTATCCAGCCCTGTGTGATGTCACGTTGTTTTATATTAAATTTTATTTACTTTGTTAATTAAAAAATATATATATAATTTTGTTCGAAATCTCCCCGAGATTTGTGACAGGGGGAGGGGGGGTAAATATTGTCAAAAATAGCGTGATGCACTTAATGGAAGGCCCCTAAAGAGACTCAAGTTCCAGGACTTAATTGCTCTACCTGGTCAGTAGATGGACACAAGAAACGGAAATTCAAAACATGAAACTCCACCAATTGGCATTTCTGGCAGCAGAATAAGTCTGTTGGCTGTATCCTCTGTGATGTCCCTCAGACAGGACGCAAACAGAAGATGAATTAAAAATGATTATATTATATTTAGACTTTTACTTTTATCATAAACATGTTTAAAATGTTAACTTGTCTGTGCCATAGCAAAGAATTATACTCTCCGCTTCTTTCTGAATCTTTAATAAATTAATTACAAAAATAAATTCTTCTTCAAGTTTAATTCTACTACTACTATGATGAAAGTTTGTTTGAATCTGTGTGATGAATGGCATTAATCATGGACGACTCTCGCGTCATTTATACCTGTTTGTGCTTTTAAGGGTCTTAATTAGAGATTGAAATTGACCAAAAACTTTAAATATTCATATGAACTCAACGTAAAGAGCAAAAATGACGTTAAAAAATTTCCAGCAAAAAATACATAAATTCGAAATGCCACCTTTCCATAAGAAAAGCGGGTGTCATCGGATTCCATCGCTGTCGTTTGGTGTGTCCAGATGTTCCAAAATATACACCGTGTCAGTGTCAACACGGAGGGCACCGGCACCGTCTATACTAATTTAATTACACGTATACAAATGGGACTTATCTCGACAGTCGACAGTGCAACGAATCGACTTTTGACAAAACTTAAATTGTTGATTGAACGGTAATTTATATTAGACTTCAGAAAAAATATGTACTTAAAAAAAAACACACTGAATTTGGCAATATTTATCACGATTTGGATATATTTGTGTTTTATTTAAGTTAGTTTTACAGTAATCTTGCTCAGGGGCGGATTAAGACTGCACGGGGCCCCGGGCTGCAATCAAACGGGGTCCCTATCCAGCCAGCGTCCCTTAAAATAAAATAATTGCTAGCAGCTAATATAAGACTGTAACCAAGTATAAATAATGAAAAAAAAACGAACACGAAGAAATAACTTTTTAAAGTGTTCGCCGGTAGACTATGTTACAAATGAGTGTGAAAAGAAGAAAAAAAAATACTCCACCTCTGTGAATTGATCCCGACACCGCTCGCACCACGAGCCTATACTCTTCCGCACGGCCAGCTGTGCTTATCAATATTAAGACATTTTAAAAATATAAGCCATATTTTATAATGTTCTCTTAGTGAGCAAACCAAATCAAGTTTTTATATTATTAAGACTATCTGGTCTGAATAGCGATCAGTTCAATAGATAGGATTTTAAGATTTATACATTTATTTAATTTATTATAATTATATTTTCAAGGTTTCGTGCAAACATTTGAACACTTTTATTATAAAATATAAAAAGTTTGGGGGCCCCCAAACCATCTGGGGCCCCTGGCTATAGCCCTTTCACCCCCCCCCCTTAATCCGCCACAGATCCTGCTCTATATAAAGGTTTCCAGTTTTCTGGGGACTACATTTGAAAAGTTTAATTCAAAATAAATATGTGTAAAAGTTGAAATCATCCCTAATTATATAGATTCTAATAATATTTTTCTGAAACTGAAAAGAATCATATTTAGAGTTCTTTCAATCGGGCCACTTGGTTTCTATGAAACTGACTTACAATTAAAAATATTTAAAGAACCTCTGAAGTAAGAAATAAATCCTTTATTAGGATATAATTTGTATGGTACAAATTTACAACCTCACGAGTGCACAAATATAATAGTACTTGTATGGTACAAACTTGACAATCTCACGAGTAGGCCTACACATATAATAATACTTATATGGTACAAACTTGACAATCTCACGAGTACACATATAAAAATACTTGTATGGTACAAACTTCAGAACTTCACGAGCAAATAAATATAATACTTGACAAGTTGTCCTGACACCGCAGTAAACACTCAGTTACGGTTATTGACCCTGCCCTGTCCTACAGTACTTACACTCAAGTTTACGGTACTTCAGTATTTTTTTCTTGAACTTGATAACCTTCAACTTCGCATTTAACCTAGGCCTTAGGATCTCTTGTCAGAGGAGTCTCTGGGGGGGGGGGTTACGGACAAAACACGATTGGTGACACCAACGAGCGAAATCCTATGCACTTGCAGACTCTGATGTCTATGAAGAAAGCCATGATGGGAGTGATGCCACCAGACCAACTCTAGTGACGCATCTGGCTCATGTTTATATTATTACTATTAGCGTGTTTTAGAAGTTCGAGGCATCAGTCAGGGCCGGCCCTGCATAAATATTTGAAATGTTTACTTCACTTGGTATTTAGTGTATTAGCGAGCTGAGAGGAAACATAAGCGATCCATCCATTCCCATAGCACTGAGCACACACACTTATTAAAATAATTTTAGCATGGACATATACTTACAACAGTTTACCGGCGATATTGAAAATTACTATAGAAATTCTCTGAATTATCTGAGTAGTTTCCACCATTGACGGTTTTTTCCTTATTTAAAAAAAAATAATAAAAAATTATTGTTATTTTTTTGTATATACTTTCCAGTCGTGTACCTAAGCATGGCCGAATTGTAAATTATAATTTCTAAAACCAAGGGACAGGTAAGCAATTAAAGTTACGTGCAACCTTTCATCATGTCATACTCATAGCATTGCTGCGCCGTACAAAATTCAAATAATATGGATGCGGGGGGGGGGGGATGTGGGGGTGAAGAGAGCTTGAAATCTAGAGGGCGCGCCCTGAGTACTGTATCTGGGGGTGGTGGAGGCGAGTCACAGGGAGTAAATTTGAGATTCATTGATAGGGGTTTTTGACGTCATGAATTGTGCGGTCGGCGTTCTCTTAGTAAGTTCTTATACGGATATCGCTTAAACAAACCTCACCTCTGAACCCCCTCCCCATACGCAAATCATTGATATACTTCTCTCATTAGACTAAACACAACAATTTGTTTTCAAGATTGAGTTCTAGAAATATATTTATTATCTTTTTATTGATGTTCTTCACTGAAGCGGGTCAGCTTCTATTTTACCTGAAATTATAATTTCTTTTCCCCACTGATGTCATCAAACGTCAACAGTCTCAAAACTCTTCCCTTTGTAAATTATGTTGTCATTTGAGTATCTCCCCCTTAATTATTATTTCCCTTAATTCTATCACTTGCTATGTGTTTCAGTTTCAATCAGTGTAATCTCCCAAGAAATAAGAAGGCCCAAGATCAATCAAATCTGCGCCTTTAAAAACATGTTCGTACCTTGACTCAGGTGTTATCTCAAAGGACGTGGGGCCTCTAAGCACTAGCCTCATTAGTCATTAGATTAATCCGGCTAACACCCCGCCCCAACCGCCCTATAGGCCCCTTCCAAATTAACCAGCAACTGTCAGCCTTTAACTGGAATGCCCTTCCCCGCAACCTTTTGTCATTATCTGTTTGCAATGCTGGTTTAAGCCGCATTCACATATATAATATGTCTCCGAGGTATGAACAGGAATCAAGTCGAAAGTCACCTAAACCTTCACCATTACATGTAGTCAGGTAGGGTATTGAACTAACGAACTCAAGCCAGTTCATCATGTTGTGCAGCCAAGCGTGGCACCGGGTAGGGCACCGGGTTACGCTCACTCGTGTAAGGACGCGTGTACCAGAGTCCCCAACACAGCGACTCTATTGTTCGTGTGACAGCACTGAAGTCCCGTCCTTTCAACGGCTACCGGCTTGGGTTGGAAATTAGTATCGCTACATGTCGGCTACAAAAGTCAAAAGGGAATATAATTTTATAGAATGCCCCACCCCCACAAGTTTATAACATCTAATTATATTACTTTTGACCTAAAGTTTCTACATTTTATTTAGGCATTTTTACGGGCATGGCGAACCTCAATTAGTTTTTGCAAATAACTTCAAATTTAAAAAAAAATCAATTAACAAAAAAACAACAACTACTGCTAGTCTAGTAGGTCTACGGGTGTTAGCTCTTACACTCTGTAATGGCTTATATTTTAAATTAAATTATACTAGATACGACCCGCAGCGTAGCATACGCCGCAGACTTGCACTTAGGTACAGTAGAAGTCCGATAATCCGGCACGCTCGGGACCGGCTCGGTGCCGGACTATCGAAAATTACGGTCTATCAGGCGGTGCCCCTTCTTTTTAGTGTAGGCTTTGCCGTAAAACAAATGAACTATGTTTCTTTTAATGTCATAAATAGTTTATGAGCCAATATTAAACTCATTCATTAAAAATTTCTATGCTCAACTTTTTCCAGCCGTTTGATGATTTCTAGTTTCTGATTGAGAGTCAGTGTTAGTGTTTTCGTTTCTCTCCTGTTCAACTCGAAGGCTCATGTTTTGAAAACATGGTCACTGTATAGTTAGAACGAAACTCACTTTGTTTATAAAAAGTTTCAAAACTTACGTACGTATTACAGTAGAGAGTACTGAGACACAGTTTACTACGATCTGAAAGGACACAAAAACAACGAACAACAACTAAATAAAAAAAAAAAAAAAGCGAAGACGCTTCGGGATTGATTAACTGTGCTGCACTGCACCTGTAATGGTTGTGACAACTGAGACTAGCCGACCGCTAATTGTTTCCGAACAATACCGAGCGCTTCTGGATGATCCCGAACAATCCCGAAAACTTCCGAATAGCTCTCTGGCGCTTTTATTTGCTTTTTAAAGACACACTTTTGGAGAAAACTAAAAAATTTAATTTTCCGAAGCGATGCCGGACTATCGGGCATTCCGGACTGTTGGATGCCGGACTAATGGACTTCTACTGTAGTTCAAAGAAAGGGGGACACAAGCTACAGCACGAAGAAATCAGAACAATTGCGAAGGAACGTGGGGGTACGGGGGGTATCACCAACTTTTTGATGGTCTCGAGACATGGGCACTGCGGTTAGCTACCTGCCTCCCCCCTGCAACAACCTAGCTTGCCAACCAAACTGTGATAGGCTGACCCCAGCGAGGGTCATTCGCAATGCTTATTTGCACTCTGCTTCTTCTTGTTCTGGTGAATCATATATTATAGATGCCGATGACGTGTTATTCAAAACTGTTACATGTCTTCAGGTGTCATGGATTCCATTGAGACGATTTCTTGGCCGCAATTGCAATACACAATTACAGTATTATATTTCAGTTTCAATGTATTGTTCTAGTCCATTAAAAAATATTAAACAACTTACAAGTAGACCAGAAACTTTTTACCATTTATATAAATGTGGGAGAAGATGCATAGTGGCCTTCCAACTTAACTGTAATAATTGCCTGGCACAATTTCCAGACACATGCCAAGGCTATCAGCAGAATATCACGGCTGTAGACGTACCGTCCACGGACACAAGCACCGTTTGTTGTTTTCGAGCTCAGCTCTGTAACCTCAAACGATTTCACAAGTTACAGTTATCGCCCTGCTGACCTATATTACACCTCAATATGTATGCTGTCGACAATACCAAAGTGAAGTGTGACAGTCATGCCAACTGTGTTGGTGTTTGAAATAATTAAAGTACTCGAATGTTAAAGCCATTTAAAAAAAAAATGTGTTGATTCTGTTATTCACAAAAACTAGATAAGGCAGTACTCGTGCATGTTATCACGGCATATGTGTTTGTTTTTACTTTACTGAGCGTTGACAGTTCTGAAGGTAAGACTCTGCCTTATGTTTCTTCTCGTTGTGTTGTGTTTAGACTGACTAAAGTAAGCCTGTGCCTGACTAGTCTGCGATGGCAATATTGATTCAATGCCTAAACATAGAATTATTTGCAATTTTCGTTGTACAAAATCAAAATGACGTTCATTTTCTTATGTAGAGTTTTGGAAAAAATGTATTAAAATTCTTTTTGTTGTTTTGGTTTAAAACGATTATGATAGTCTGATACTGATAGTGTTAGAGAGGGCGTGACGTAACCGGAGATGGTATGTATTATGAATTATGACTGTTATTTATTCAGTTTCAGCCATTCCATGGTGACTCACGGGACAGGTGATGAAATCATAATTGAAATATTCAATTAAGGACTAGAATATTTGCATTCATTATGATACATACAAATACTAGCGGGTTTAGTTTATAACCCAATTAAAAACATTTGCTCACGAGCCACTATTTCCAACTTTTGATTGAAATAAATATGCATGACTCACGGGGCACAAAATAAACACGCACTTGAGGGTGAGCAACTTAGTTATAATGTCCGTTCTAATCTATTGCATACCTAGATTTTAAGTACATTATTATAAATTTGAAGATAATCTATTGCATACTTAGATTTAAAATTATTATAAATTTGAAGTACCCTTGTGAGTGTATATCATAGTCATATAAAATTTGAATTCTGCCTACTCTAATAAATATGGTGATTGATTTCATACCGTGACTCACAGGACACAAAACGTGACTCACAGGACACAAGACGTGACTCACATGACACAAAACGTGACTCACAGGACACAAAACTTGACTCACAGGACACAAAACGTGACTCACAGTAAACAAGACGTGACTCACGGGACACAAAACGTGACTCACAGGACACAAAACGTGACTCACAGGACACAAAACGTGACTCACAGGACACAAAACGTGACTCACAGGACACAAGACGTGACTCACAGGACACAAAACGTGACTCACATGACACAAGACGTGACTCACAGGACACAAAACGTGACTCACAGGACACAAAACGTGACTCACAGGACACAAGACGTGACTCACAGGACACAAGACGTGACTCACAGGACACAAGACGTGACTCACAGGACACAAAACGTGACTCACAGGACACAAAACGTGACTCACAGGACACAAAACGTGACTCACAGTAAACAAGACGTGACTCACGGGACACAAAACGTGACTCACAGGACACAAAACGTGACTCATAGGACACAATCAAAGTGATTGTAATTTTGTCTGATGCCCCTGTCCATTCTAGATATAAAAATAAATGGGCCCATTTAAAATTAGTTAAAGTATTCATTAACTTTATTGAATGCATCAAATTCCTGACTTCGCAATCCGAGAGGAGCACAAAACAACTTTTCCTCTTAGCTCAGTTTTCAAGGTATTAATTTTAAACTTCACAGAAAGGACAATTGATACAGTCAAGTGATGAGCATCAAGATTATTGTCACTCGCGTCAATATAATATAAATGAAAGTAGGGTGGGTTTGGTATCTTCTTATAGTACGTATGTAAGAAATCTAAAATAATTTAAAAGTGCATTTTCTGGAAGGAACCGGTTCAATAGTGGTCATAAGTTCCAAGCGTACACTTACACAAGACGCATTTTAATATATCTAGTGAATTGTAGTGGATATTAATGTTATATGTCCTAAATGAGTCTGCATTATTCCGAAGTAATCATTTTTGACCCCCGATGGGGTAATTTACCCTTGTTCACCGACGCCTCGATGAAACTGCCAGATAAACTCCACAAGAGAATGCAACAATTTAAACCTGCTTCGTCCATTGGTGACACTATATTTACAACTCTTGTGTGACGTACGTGAAATCGTGAAAAAAAACAAAAAACACCAAAAATCTCGTGAGCTTCGGAGTAAAAAGTTACGATAACATTGGATATTTTATTGTCAGTATTTTTTAGTCTTCAATGAGCAGGAATTACTGTATTTTGCGACGTACAAGATGACACCCTACTTTACTGTACAAATATGGGGTTCGTACAGTACTCGCCATATATGCTTCTTCCAGCGCATACCCAATAAATATTTTTAAAGAAAACATGAGATGTGGTATCAATGTGGTAATTTTAGATCAAATGCCTTTGACGTGCATATCATTAGCAGGAAAACTGTCTTTATAACATTGAAATCAATTTAAGGAATCGTCCTGTACCTATATATTCTAGGTCTATTAACAATCATATGATCCTTGTCATATCAATAGTCACACTCGCGAGCTTGAAGGTTAATCAAATCAAAGGGATTTTTACATTGCCGCTGCATTGCTCGTTATCTGTTTTGCTATGTCTTGGCAGCGATATCAATTTTTTAAAAATAATATTTTATAAAACAAGCCGAATTCATACTTAATCGTATAGGGCATAGGGCTATATATAGGCTTAGACAATGTAGGGGCTCACTTCGCTATCACGTAAGTGCAGGGAAAATCACGTCAAAATGGAAAAATAATGCATCGGTACCTGGTGAAATGTAAAAATTCCTACCGGTCCTCAAATACGAAAAAGTTTGAGAAGCACTGGCTTACAATTTATTTAATGACGTTTTACATAACATCACGTGTGTTAGGATATTACAATGCAGACCTACACTAAATAAATACTAAATGACGAAACAAAAGAGTGATTTGAAACATACGGACGAACACACGTTTTCAAATAGAAAAAAGGTGGCTTTTTTCTTTGAGGGT
>MUZC01003154.1:797320-811894 GCA_002072015.1 Radix auricularia
GGGGGGGGGTCAACGCTTTGTGACGTATTATTGGAGGGGGAGTCTAATTTTTGTGTGACGACAACGGGTGACGAGTGGGGTGGGGGTAAAAATCGTCAAAAATTGCGTGTCATCAATTATGGACGGCCCCCTCAAGTGGAAAAGACCATAACTGGGTTAGTTTTAGTTATTACAATCATTGTTTTGGACAAATCATATAATGTTACTGCCTATTACTGCATACACAATTTTAGCATATTCTTATAGAGTAGAATGTAATCTTTCAGAAAATGTATAGTTTTCCTAAGTTAGTACAATTTGAAAAAAATACTGTTGCTGTTTACTTTTAATGAGGAATGGCTAATTCCTACTTTAAGGAAAGGTTGCATTTCTTGGGGTAGGGGGAAGCGGCTGTCTATCGCCAGAATATTAATTTATGATGACCTTCTTTCATATTCATATTAACATAAAAGTTGGCCTTTTCAAAATGGTACTGACATTTAAAATCATTAAGTTGTCCCCCTTTAAATAAATATGATGCATACTAATTATTTATACAAAAAATCTTTCGCCAGTAATTGTTGTTCAATAAGATTTTTTATTTCTTGTGTAGGTTTATTGTTCTGTAGAGTTTCTTGGATTTGATGACAAATTGAGGAGCCATGGAGTCAGATGATCCAACATCAATTACCTGGCTGTTTTCAAGTGTGTCCTTCTATCTCCTATTGGCAACAATTGTGACCGCACTATATCTGATCTATAGCCAGGTAACTGACACTGAGACCTGGGAGAGGTATGGTGTTAAGCAGGTCACCATGGGACTTGTCAATCTCAGGTAAATTAAAAAATTTCTCACTTAAACTTCTGATGTACCCTTCTTTTTTTATGTCACAATGAAATTTCTCTCAGAATAAAACTAAAGATCTGTATCTTCTAGGGATAATAAACATTTAATTTTAAAATGCAGTCGCTTTTAATTATACTACTTTTTATGGAGATGGGAGACTTTCTATTTCCAATTAATAAGACTGTTTAATTTAAAAGCTATTTAGTTTAAATTGAAGTTCATACTAAAAATCCTCTGGAAATCTAAAGATGGTTTTTTAGAATTTAGCCATTTTCTTTTGACATATTTTCATGGAGATCTTGCCATGATTATCAGATTAAGATAAAGACTTGCAACTTGCAGCTTTTTTGTAAATAATCTTGTAATCATAAATGTGGTGATAGAGATTAGGGAAAATGTAGGATAAGACACAAACTAGTGTAGAAGGTTTTACAGCAACATTGTTACCTCATTTTTTAAATATTCATAAATATGTTATAGGCATTGAAAAGAATATTCACAATATATTTCATACCAAGATGAGTTAGCTGGAGGAAAACAAATTAAAGAACCAATCACTTTTTTTGGAATAACTGAATTATAACTATTAACTTTTTAGTTGAGTTCTTATAGAATTTATTGTCATAATCTCTCCACACTAACTCTAAGACAGTAGATAGCCCATTATTCAGTTGAGTCCTTTTATCTGTATATGGTTTCGTCACAACTACCACTGTATATAATTATAATGAAAACTCTCTTTCAGGGATGGTTTTGGGAAACTGTTGGAGGAACATGGAGACACTGTTGGTTTGAAGCGTGGACCAATGCTACTCCTGACCAAAGACTTGTCTATTCTGAAGGAAGTCATGATCAAAGATTTCAACAACTTTGCAGACAGGGTTGGCAACATTAACACACTGTCTGTTGTAGGCAAGGGAGTTTTCTTCTTGCAAGGTCAAGATTGGAGAAGAATACGCCATATCATCACCCCTTCTTTTAGGTGAGATATGCATGGACAAAATTTTTTTCTGATTATGACACTACAAAAATGCTTGAATTGGTTAAAACACTTGTGGTGCAGTGTTTCAATTCCGAAACAAGGTAACACTTTTCTATGGTTATAATATCGTTATGTATCAAGTCTTAAGCATGGCTACATACTGTTTAAAAAATCATAGGAATTTATAGTCTCAATGACCACATGAGAAGTCAAGGAGATTTGTGATTAGGATTTATGTGAGTGATTTGTTAAATTATCTTTATGAATATATCTCCCTTACTAGCAATTTATTCACTCTTAAAATCTCTTGTTAACAATTGTTATTTATAGATTGCATGCATTTAAAGTGTTTGACAAAATGTTAGCAGACTCATTATTTTATAATTCAATTCCAAAAAGTCTTATTAGCTTGTAAAAAAAAATATTTCAATAAAAATAATCTGAATTCTAATTCTTTATTTGTGATGGCAGTCTTAAAAAAAAATAAATAAATTGCATATCATAAACCATCTCTGTACAATTTATTCCCAACCTCAGCTCTGGTAAACTGAAACATTATGCACTGACCATAGATGAACGTGCAAAAAAACTGACCAAGGTCCTAGAGGACTATGCCCAAAAGGACATTCTTTTACCTGTAAAGGACATCACCGGCCAGTACACAAGTGAGATTATTGCCAAGACAGCCTTTGGATTTAACACCGACTGTCTGGGCAAGGAGGATGATGAGTTCACTTACTATTGTAAGAATATGTTCAAAATAAGAAACAAAATCATGTCCAAGGTGATGCTGTTCTTCTTCAGATACACAACTATTCACAAAGTTTTTGTGAAGGTGGGTCTTAAAACTAGTATTTACTGCTGTAGAGTTTCAAAAAAATTATTAAATTTATACAGTTTCGTTCTCAAATAAAGTTTAAACGTAAGTGGAATATTTGAAGTCAGTAAGGTGAAAGTTTAATAGTAAACTTGAAAACTCTTTTTAAATCCATCTAAAAATTTTAATATAAATGTTTTAAAATTATCATTTGATACAATTAATTTTTTAAAGATTGTTCATATATATATATATATNTTCCCGTGTAGGTAGAAGCATGAAACTTTGGGAAGTTGTTGGGTACCCTTTCACTACGAAAATTGGCGAAAAAGAATTTTAAAAATCTCGCTCATGTGGGGCCGGGGCCCAAAAACTGTTTTTTTCTACATCACTAATTCTCCAAGTTACCGTGTAGGTAGAAACATGAAACTATAGGATGTTGTTGGGTACCCAATAACGACAATATTTGTTGAAAATGAATTTTAAAAATCTCCCTCATGTGGGGCCGGGGGCCCCAAAAGTTTTTTTCTTAAATGGTCCCTTTAAAAATTGAAAGTCAGAAATTTTCCTATTTCCTGTGTAGGTAGAGCATGAAACTTTGGGAAGTTATTGGGTACCCTCTAATTACAAAAATTGGCGAAAAAGAATTTTTAAAATCTCGCTCATGTGGGGGGCCCAAAATTTTTTTTTTTTTTTTTTACATCACTAATTCTCCAAGTTATCGTGTAGGTAGAAATATGAAACTATAGGATGTTGTTGGGTACCCAATAACAACAAAATTTATTTTAAAGGAATTTTAAAAATCTCCCTCGTGTGGGGCCGGGGGCCCCAAAAATTGTTTTCTTACATGGTCTAATTGAAAGTCAGCAATTTTCCGTGTATGTAGAAGCATGAAACTTTGGGAAGTTGTTGGGTACCCTCTAATTACAAAAATTGACGAAAAAGAATTTTTAAAACCTTGCTCATGTGGGTCCGGGGGCCCAAAAACTGTTCTTAACTTCATCACTAATTCTTCAACTTACCGTGTAGGTAGAAGCATGAAACTTTGGAAAGTTGTTGGATGTCCAAAAACAACTAAATTGGCGAATAAGATTTTTAAAAATCTAGCTGAAGTTGGGCTGGGGGCCCAAAAAGTTTTTTCATAATATGGGCTCTATAAAAATTGAAAATCACCAATTTTCCTATTTGCCATATGGGTAAAAAAATGAAACTTTGGAAATGGTTTAAGTACACGCTCTCGGCGCAAATTGGCCAAAACAAATTTTAAAACTAACTCTCATGGGGGGCCGGGAGCCCAAATATATTTTCTCTTACATTAAAAACCGACTCATCAATAATTCTCCACTTTTCGGTGTAGTTAGGAGCATGGAATTTTGGGAAAATGTTTGAAACCCTCTCACGACGAAAACTGGCGAAAAAGAATTTTTAAAATCTCGCTCATGTGGGGCCGGGGACCCAAAATATTTTTGTTCCTAATATGGGCTTAATAAAAATGGAAAATCACCAATTTTCTTATTTCCCGTGTAGGTAGAAGCATGAAACCTTGGAAAGTTTTTGAGTACATGTTTCCTACGATTGTTTTGACAAAAAAAAATTAAAATTTCACTCTCATGGGGGCCGGGGCCCCAAAAAACTTTTTTCCTAAAATTAGCTATATAAAAATTGAAAATCACTAATTCTCCTTTTTCCTGACCGGAGGCCCAAATGTAGTTTATGTATTATATTATAACTGATCATCACTAATTCTGTAATTGTCAGTTAGTTAATTTTTTTCACTGGACCACGAAAGACAGACAACAAACACGGTGAATTTAATATATTTAGAAAATCTATCATGATCTAGATTAAATTTATATCTTCTTATCTTAGATATACAGACGCTCCTTCTATGCAGAAGATAATTGCGTCCACAGACCATGAGAGATGATCTGTTGGCAAGTGATGCAGCGGTCACAGGCCACGGCTATAGGGGTTCCACGCATTACCCCAGCCGCCTAACTATTGTCTAGTTAGGTACCCATTCGGAGCTGGGTGACTCGGGGACTCCTCAGGCCCCGAGAACAAATCCTCACCTTTGTGTGGATTCGAACTCGTGACCATCAGTATGACAGTCGAGAGCGCTACCTCTCGACCACCACGTCCCACGTGATTTTAAAATCAATTTGTGTTTTGAATTGTTTTGGAATTGGTATAACGCAGGTTTTCAACGCCAACTAAAAACCTTATTCACCGCAGCAAAGCGCGGGTAAATTGCTTGTATATATATATATATATATATATAAATAATTATCACTAACTTGATACAACATAAATTAGCTTATCATTTTTTTAAACCAGACTTTAAAAATTAAACTGTTTGATGGAGCGAGGTCTGATGCCGATACGTACTTTATGACAGTTCTTAAAAAATCAATAGAGGAAAGAAAGGACCTTCAGGAGAAAGGTCAGCGACCACCAGCAGATCTGTTACAGAGTCTAATCCAGGCTAGAATTGCTGATGATCTCATTAAACAAGAAGGTTAGGAACATCAAATTAAAGATTTGTATATTTTTGCAATAGTGTTTTAATTTATTAAAAGTTATAGACTTAAAAGAACATTGAAAGAAAAAGTTAATTATTAATTTCCTCAGAGGTTGTGCCTGAAGATTCCAAGGATACACCACTCACGAATGGTCACAATTGGGACAAACTTCCTAAGACCATGTCAGAGGAGGAGCTAATGGGTCAGTCTATGTTGATCATGTTCGCTGGGTTTGAGACAACTGCCACAACCCTTATGATGTGTCTGCATTTACTGGCCAAACATCCAGATATTCAGGCAAGTCATTGTATTTAAGTACATTTTTGAAAGGAATGAATTTCAAATAGTTTGTACATGTGTTGGTGTTTTAAAAGAATTTTGTTTTGTTTTGCTATCTGCAGTAATAATGATTTGTCATAAATTCAATAACTAGAAAGTGCATCGATAAAAAGGTTGTTCTTCCAAATTTATAAATGATTAATAAGATATGGATTAAATGTCAACATATAATAAATATATACATTTTTGTCATTTGTAATTTTTAAAAACATTATTTTGTTAAATATTTTTTAATGAATGTCGTTAACATCACTAAATAGCATGTATAATAACTACATGAAATTTTTAATTTACCACAAAATAACTATTTAATAAATTTTTTCTACTAATAATTGTTTGAGAAGACTTGCAAGTCTGATAAATTCAAGTTTAAAATTAAATTTATTTGTTTGTATTTCCTAAATGTGTGAAATAAATAGTTATGGTTTTTGCTTTAGGAAAAGATGTATGAAGAAATAGAGAATGTTGTTCAGAGTGAGTCCCCCACCTATGAAGAGCTCGGACAACTGACCTACATGGAACAAGTCATCAATGAGACACTACGGTTGTATCCCCCTGCTCCCATCATGTCCAGACTAGCTGCAGAGACCCGAACCTACGGCAGCATCACTATCCCTAAAGGTGCCGGGGTCATGATCCCAATATTTGCTGTACTTAAAGACCCTAAGAACTACCCAGACCCTGAAAAGTTTGACCCAGATAGGTTCTCAGAGGAGAACAAGGCTAAAAGAGACCCCATGGCTTTCATGCCCTTTGGATACGGTCCCCGTAACTGTATAGGAATGAGGTTGGCATATTTGGAACTGAAAATGGCATTGGCTCACATTATCAGGAAAGTAACATTTGAACTAAATGAGAGAACTGAGCCTAAAAAAGGGGAAGAGCTTGTGGTGCACAATCAAGGGCTTCTACGTACAGAGAAACCAATTATGTTGGCTGTTAAGTTGAGGCACTGACAAACTTGTCAATCAGGCAAGGAAGAATTTTTAAAATTTGCTTTTTTCATTTATGTGAATTAACAAGATTATTATTAATTTCACATTTCACTATTTTTAAAATTTGCATTGAAAAAAAAAAAGCAATCTTATAAGTAACTTTGTTATTTGAATGTGATCTTCAATTATTTTTTAAACTGGTTATAGATCTATAATGTTTTTAAAAGATTGACATAATTTTTTTTTAAAAGCACATCATTTAAAAGATTTTGAAAAATTAAATGTACAAATTGTATTGCAATACAAATTTTAACAATAATATTACGGTTATTCCAGAATTATAATTATTTTTAGGAAGTAGAAATAAATTATACTTAAAATATACATTTTGATTTTTTTTTTCATTGTTGCAATCATATGTCATGATATGTATTTGCAAAGAAAATTGTATCAAATATACTAAGATAAAAAGTTGATTGTGAAATAAAAGTAATTGTAAGCCTCACTTACAGATTTTAAACTTGAATCATTTTTTTAAAAAATTCTTTTTAATCTATGCAATTTTGCTATTTTACAACTCTTTCTATGAATTTATTTTTGTAGAAACTTTTTAACATGGAATTAACAAATTGAGAGGAGGCAAAATTTATTTACTTTTTATTGAAAATAAAATACTCTCATTTGGTATGATAATCTTACAATGTTAGTCATTTTATACTTACCCAATTCATGACCTATTTATTTATAAGCTGGACTATTGATTTGAATTTAAGCCATCAAGCCTAACATTTTTGTCAGGTTTTTCATGTTTTAATGCAGTTTTACCATTTTTATAAGCGAAAGGAGTTTTATCCCCAGCTATGGATTTTTTAAAATCACCTTTCTTTAGAGATTAATGAAAGGAAGAAAATTTTAAGTTCAGCATTAACTATAAAAACAAAACAGAGAATTTAAAAATATATAATGAGCTACTTCTTTTAATCTGTATTTTATTTTTTATATTTTTATTGATATTTATTTTATCATACTTAAAACTTTCTGTTAATTTATGCATTATTATAGTTTAATTTGATCTTAATTCTGTCATGTTGTAACATAGATCAAAAGTATTTAATATTTTAATACAATTTTGAACAATCTGAAAGATAAAAGATATGAGAATGTTTTTATCTTTTTAACCAGAAAAAGCAAAAAATTTATATTTGTAAGAGATAATTTTCAACTGTGACTTTTTCTCAATAAAAATGTTGTTTTAAAGGCTTCAAGATCTAATATGCTCATTTTTCTATAAATATAATATATATAGAAATGGCAATTATTGCCAATTATTTACATTTATTGGCAATTATATCATAAAGAAGTCTCCTTAAATTTATTACAGCCTGAAGTTATATCTTAAATAAAATTGTGTTCTACTATAACAACAATGTTGTTTTTTAAATTTCTGGTTTTAGAAATGTTTGAAAAGAATTAAGTCTTTTTCACCCACCAGACACGGACATAGGCTCACACACACATACACACTCAAAAATAAATCTGTCACAATTTATCTTATAGTAAAATTTATTGTCCCTGAAAAATAAACACATATAAATATATATATTTAAATTTATGTATAGTTTACAGGAAAATAATGAAATTAAATTATAATTATTATTTTTTTTACATTGGTTTTGGAGATGCTTAATACAGCAACCTCCCATTCTTTAACTTTCAATGTAAAAATAATAAAGATTAAATGAAGTGAAGCAATGCCCATAACACCCACAATCAACCAAGTAACTAATTTTTTTTTTTACAAAGATGGCTTATACATTAAGATAAAAATAAACTGGAAAATGTCTACAAATAATTTTAAGTGATGAAGTGTGACAAAGAAGGAGGGGAGGGTAAAAATCGGCAAAATCGCGTGACGTCATTTATGGACGACCCCCCTTAGATCTATGCAAGTATGTCAAAATTTAATTCCAAGAATTGATCGGGAGAGTTGTGAAGCTGAATGATTAGAAATTATTCGCTGAAATCGCTGGGAAAAATGATACTATTTTCTTAAAAACATTTTAAACGTCATGTTGCGTTTTTACGGAATCAAGAAACTGCTGACTCCCTGAACGGTGTTGTAGCTATACATCTCTAGATAGATACAGAGCTAAGACGATAGTTGGTTATTCAGCTCCAACAAACTTGTATTACTGTTGTTGATTTCTCAGTTTTACAGCCAGCTTAACTGGTTTCTCAAACACAAGAACTCCCTGAAAGTTTACAACAATGTCACAGCCCGACTTTGGTTCTGTGTAGTCGTTAATTTCAACTTTGACCTTTCGCAAAATATGAAAGAGAGCGAGTTTTATCTCCAGATAAGACAATCTCATCCCGAGACACTTCCGAGGTCCTGCACCAAAAGGGATATAAGTCATGGGGTCACGTGCTTCCATATTCTCCTCCGAAAACCTGTCGGGATCAAACTTTTCGGGATCTGGGTAGTTGTCAGGGTTCATCATGACCATGTCGACGGGGATCATGACGTCGGTGCCACCTGGGATCGTGATGTTTCCGTAGACGGCGGTGCGCACAGACTTCCGAGTGACTATTGGAGAAGGCGGGTGTAGTCTTAGGGTCTCTTTGATGACCTGGTCCATGTATTTCAACTGAATGAGATCATGGTAAGACGGAGACTCGGAAGTTATGACCCGCTGCATTTCGTGATAGACGTTGTCCTGAAATGAAAACGTGGTCTTCATTGAGCGAGGCATGAAAATAATGTTGTCTTTATAAATAGGTTTTGAAATTTTGATATTCTATAATTTTATGAAACAATAGTTACTTCGATTTTGATGATAAATTAAAATTTGTTATTTCTTTGTTGTGTTAAAGTTAAGCTTGTGTTAAATAGATTTTTAAGAAAAGTATTTAAAATAAAACCTCATTATCCTAATTTGGAAAGCTACACACCTGTATATGCGGGTGTTTAGCCAAAAGGTACAGACAAATCTGTAGAGTGGTGGCCGTTGTTTCAAAACTAGCAAAGACAATCAGCAGACACTGACCAATCAACTCGTCTGCCGAAATCAAGCGCTCGTTGTCATCTGTAAACAAATATACTCAAAATGAGTTTAAAAAAAAAACAGCAGGAAAGATAAATTTTGGTTCATGTCACGATATTTATCTTTTGGGTGTGGGAAAAAAAAGCCATTCGTGACTATCACGATAGTCACGAATGGCTTTTTTTCCCCCCACACCCAAAATGTAAAACTGTCGAAAATAACCACGCCCGCACAGAAATCAGAATTTAATCAAAACATAGCCTTGACGCAATGTGATATAATGTTCACAATGTTTCTTCAGAGGCGAACAGCCCTTTAACAGTTGTTAGGTATAAATCACTTTTAATGTTATACACATGTATAAAAATCACCAGGGGAATCGATATCTTAAAACATCTTTTAAATACATATTTTAGCTATAGACTTCTAGAGGTGTTACTACAGACTTACTAGACACATTTGCCGAAATCAAAATCTGTAAAAAGTCGTTGGGTGTGTCTTTCCCACTTCTCTTTAACTCTTCCCTCTCGGCCACAACTGGAGCAAGGATAGAGGTAAAATATTTCACAGCGCCCCAACTCACCTGGTCCAGAGCCCCAATGTGGAGCTTCTGTAATTGACAAAACAAAATAACAAACTTTATCGAATCTAAGCCCTATATATTACTTCCTTTCCATTTTTTATGATAGTAATTCAATATTTGTATTTTGTTGTTTTTGTCAAGAGTGCTGAATTGTCAGTAATTGCGGAGGATGTTGTGAGATGCTGGATTTGTTTGATGTGATTAGTCTAAGAGGACGAAACGCTTTTCAGTAGGCGATCATTTTTAAATGCAAAATAACTAATATGCAGTCTAGTTAAGTTGAAGAGTCAGTTTTAATCTAAAACTGCGTTCAGCTGTATCCGCAATATTTACGATAAGCGTTTGACTTCTTAAGATGTGTATCTACTTCATAGCTACTTTTGTTGTTTGAGCAGAGACGCGCTAAATGGTTTGAGGCGAAACGATGTAAAGTGTGCCACAAGAGAACTGAACATGGTTCAATATGAGCTTATACAAAAGTTGAAAGGCGGGACACTCCCCACTTAAAGTTTTAAAAATTATAATTTGAAGGATTACTTGGTTTTGTTTAAGGAAGACATTCCTAGAGACTCTGGGCAGTGGCGTAGCTATGGTCATCTGCGTGGGGGGTTAACTATAGCAGACTGCTACACATGCTATATGGACATAAACTAAAAACTCATACATTTAAATACAGTACATTCGATCGATCTTAAATTTTGATGCTATCAATTGGTCGGTGACGCAAGTCTGTGTGCAAAGTTTCAGCTCGACTGGATCCTGGGAAGATGGTTCATTTTTTACTTTTGTTTTTCCGCGGTGCCAAGAGATCCCGACAAACAGATAAGACGGTGAAGTTAACATAAGGAATTTAATAAGCCTCAGTTTGCTGTAGGACTGCTCACAGCTTGCAATAGAAACAGCGATTGTTAGAAGTATTGGAATGTAAATGCGCAGAATCGGAAATACGTCATCTCCATATGATACTACAAAACTAAGAAGATCCAAAGGAGTTTCCGGTAGAAATGCAGTCCGGTTACTGAGCAGCATTTTGCAATCCCCGATTTTTGTGCACAATTCGTGACCATTGACGTCAGTGCATTAAAAATTTCCAAAATCTAAGCAATTTAGACGAAGTGTATCGACTTTCATCTCAGCGAGAAGAGTTTTGACGCCTAGTAAAAATCAAAATTTGGTGTTAAGTTTTGTAGGCGTAAAAACCATTCTTGATATCTCTTGTTGGAGTCTGTAGATTACGTTACGCTTTTCATAACACGTTCAATTTCTTCTTCTGCAGAAGGTCCTGCATCTCTTGCTAACTCTCCAGGCATCCTCCAATGTCGTCTAATGCTTCTGTCAGCGTTGATTCCCCAAGTTATGCATCTTATTTCCCATTGTCTACCGCAAATTATCACGAATGTTGAAAAGTTCTTGCTCTAGAGACTCCAGATCAGATCCTGCTTCCTTGAAATTCAAAGTAGTAACCTGCGACCGTTTCTGGACACGATCAATTTTTCACGAGTAAGATGTTCCAGAAATGTAACAAAACTAGGAAGTTAAAGTTGAATAAACCTGCAAGCAAAGTTTCTGCATCACTTCTGTTGTCAGGTGTCATAGTTGCATCATCTGATAATTTTTTCCAACAGCCCTAGTAGTTCATAATCCTTCATAAATAGCTTTAACAGCTTCTGATCGTGCACTGTGATTGGCGCAATTCTTTTTAATTCTATCCTTCCTATCAAGTTTTTAAGCGAGGAAAAAAAAAAGTATATAATTTCAAGTGTTCCTAAATCGTGAGAACAACAGTAACTGGATCATGTTTAGCTGAGTGTTCTGCGAAGTTTTAGCTGTGGTTGATTCAGTTGTCGAACAATGCTTTATGATTGTAGACACAGTACTTGCTGTTCAAGGCTAAATATATGCCCAATCACTACAGCAGCATTTTCATAACAATGCTCAATAAGGGGCGCCAAAATCGTGCTTGCCAACTGGTTTGTAATGGAGATATTTGTTGAGCTCCAAAATTCAATCTTGCGCACGGCTTAGCTTACATAAAAATAAAATCAAATAATTAGTTTTAAAACTTATTTTGGCGCCCCCTAACGTAGCGCCCGGGGACATTTGTCCCCCTGCCCCCACTCACTACACCACGGACTCTGAGGCTATTATTACTTTTCTTTTCCTCTGAATGTTTTTTTTAAAAAACAACAAATATGATGGGCGTCTATGGTTGATAATAGGACAGGACTTCGAGCAATTCTATCACACGCTTACATTTAAAAAAATGCTAACATTTTGTTAAGAAAAGGAAAACCAGCCCAAATGTGTTGAAAATTAAATGTTTTATTCTGTGAATGCATTAATAATAGTTTGCATTCATACCTGGTCTAGTTATGTTGCGTATTTATTGAAGTTAAATTTATATCATTTACGTAAAAGTCAAGACAAATTCATTTTAGTGTGACGCATTACTCCACTGCATAGAAGGAGTGACAGATAAAATAAGATGTTAAATTTATATAAAAGGTTATAAGAATCAGTTAACTGATGATGATCTGGATTAGGTGAGTGTAATATTCAATGCACAATTTTAAACAATATCAATTTTATTTTTAAAATAATACATTTTTATATAAAAAAATATCTGTTTTTAAGTCAATACATCTCAACCAACTCTCAAAAGATAAATAAATAAATATAAACGAATAAACAAAAAATATATGTATTATATAAATTAGTATCCAAAATAGAAAGAGATTGTGAAAACATTCTTTGTATTTAATAATATTATGAGAACTTAAAAAACGTGTTACCACAGGGGTCACCATGCTTCAAATAGGAGGCGAGTAAAAAAATCATGTTAAGCCTGGTCCCTTTTTGGACTCAGGACGTGTTAGCGCATTTTCGTATTATGTATCAGTACTTATGTTAGATATCAGCATTATGTAGTTATCAGTAATTGTGTTTAGATTTTAGACATATTTTTATGAATTTTCTTGTGTAATGAATATACCTGAAAAAAATTATTTAAAAGTCATTTCTTTACATTTTAAAGTTTTTTATTTTCTCTTTAATCTAACTACAAGTGGTTTGTGGTCAATGAAATAGGACTCATAAATGAAACATTCTAAATTGTAATCAGCTAATCGCCCAAATACTCCATCAATTGTTGTTTGATAGATCGTGGTTGCCAATCTTGTTGAAAGTAGTTGAATGTTGAAGCTTGTTTCGAAAAAGTTTTCAATTTCTGCCCCTGGGCCGCTAAGATCTTGATTGAAGTCACCACAAATGATGACGTAAAACTCTCTAAACTTTTACACATATTCTAATGACGTCAACAAAAAAAAACTAATTCTTTTGCACGCTTTCGCACCACTAACCAATAACTTTAACTCTTCAATGCTTGAAAAACGATGTATTCGACTTCCGGCAATGGTGGCCGTTGCCTGCGCCAGTGTTATCTCTCGATTCGCAATGTTTTTTGGTAGTTGTAACGGGGTTTTTTAACGTATCGAGTAACTGAGTGTTGATGCACAAATGGCAGGTCAGGACATACAAAAAACATATAGCCTATACATCATGGGTCTAGGACTTATGGTTGCAGAAATCTAGGGTGATGACAGACGGACGGACAAAACGGGTGCAATAGCGCATTCGACTTTTCGAAAATGCGCTAAAAATATGCATGAAACAAAAACAGTCATGATTTAATTATCAGAAAAAATATAATAGTACGTATGGCACACTTAAATTACAAGCAGCAACAACAATAATGATTGGTCAGAACGGCTTGAAGGGATGTTTTTAGTGCAGTTTTGAAAGGTTAAATGTAGGAATGTATGACAGATAATCTTATTGTGTCGAGGTACAATCAGAACACTGATCACTAAATGACGTAAAATAGAGGGAATACGTGTGTCTGAAGAAAACTGTGAACAATGAGAGGGTGAATAAACAGGGAGAAGTTTGGTGAGGCAGGAACAGCCGGTGTCTGAGAAAGTATGACAGAAAACACGGTTTGTAGTCAAGGCTTGCTAGTCGGTTTGTGGCCAAGTCTTGCTAGTCAGTTTGTAGTCAGGGCTTGCTATTCAGTTTGTAGCCAAGGCTTGCTAGACAGTTTGTAGCCAAGGCTTGCTAGACAGTTTGTAGCCAAGGCTTGCTAGACAGTTTGTAGCCAAGGCTTGCTTGACAGGTTGTAGCCAAGGCTTGCTAGACAGTTTGTAGCCATGACTTGCTAGTCAGTTTATAGTCAAGACTTGCTAGTCAGTTTATAGTCAAGGATTGCTAGTCAGTTTATAGTCAAGGATTGCTAGTCAGTTTATAGTCAAGACTTGCTAGTCAATTTATAGTCAAGGATTGCTAGTCAATTTATAGTCAAGGATTGCTAGTCAGTTTGTAGTCCAGGCTTGCTAGTCGGTTTGTAGTCAAGGCTTGCTACTCAGTTTATAGTTGAGGCTTGCTAGACAGTTTGTAATCAAGACTTGCTAGTCAGTTTATAGTCAAGGCTTGCTAGTCAGTTTATAGTCAAGGCTTGCTAGTCAGTTTAT